>CM033328.1:26978004-27123569 GCA_019359835.1 Pharus latifolius | reverse complement strand
TATTCAGTATATGAATCCTAGGGTGACAAGAGCATACATATGAAGGTTCAATAACAAAAAGGGGTTTCATGATTCATTAGGTAATATCTACTCATGTCATTCAAACATAACTTGTATTTCAAATAAGCATGCATAGTGAGAAACAGTGAATATACTTCATATGAAAATATTGGGTGAGACATGATCAAAGGAATGAGGCTTGCCTTGCAATGTGGGGTCTAAGTACTCAGGCGGATCTTCAAAGACTTCTTTCGCTCCTTCAGCTTCTGACTCTGCGGCAATCAAATAACACACAAACACATACCACATAAGCATACTGAAAATAGTTTCTATAGAAAGTATTAAGTAAATAAGCCATGCATGCAGGGGAAAAGGTTAGGGCAAGGTCACAAGGGCTCTGGTCGAAGAAACGGCTAAAAAGGATTGAACGTCGAAGGGTCGACATTCAGTTCATGGTTTTGGCATAACTTCAAACTGATCTTAGGATGGTTTTCTGGAGAAGTGATAGTAGAGAAAGTTGTAGAACACAACTCCAGGAGTCTAAAGGACAAGGTGGCATTTCAATTGTTCAACCAGAAGGGGTCAAATAAGGCTAATGCCAGTGGCTGACATGCACTGACATAGTGCTGGACATGGCCAGAAACTAGGGCATGGCTTAACTTTTGATCCAGGGCTCCAATTGATGCACCACTTTATCTGGGAGGTAGGCATTACTAACAGGAACAATATACTCAACAGGCACAAGGGCTGGAAATGGCCAGAGGGTGGCCAAATCCGGCGAGAAAACACGGTGGCCTGGACATGAACTGAGCTACTGGACAGTGATCTTGGCAAAGGCATAACTCACAATCTAGGCAGATCCAGGTGTCGAGCTAGTGGAAGAAATTACTCAGGGAGGTGAGGCAAAGCTAAGGGACAAGGTTTCAGGGGATAGATCGGCCGGGAAAGAATTCCGGCGACCGGCGCTGGAGAAGACGACACTGGAGATTGGGGATTTTTGCTACAAGGCGATTGAACTCGATTCTTTGCTCAGGGAGTGAAAGGGTGGAGTTTAGAAGCTACTGGTGCAGTCAATCTGGTCGGAGATTGACCGGAGAAGCTTGGCGCCGAAGTCCGGCG
The DNA here is from genome assembly GCA_019359835.1 of Pharus latifolius. Taxonomy (NCBI): domain Eukaryota; kingdom Viridiplantae; phylum Streptophyta; class Magnoliopsida; order Poales; family Poaceae; genus Pharus; species Pharus latifolius. The sequence goes on along the minus strand of CM033328.1, from coordinate 27,122,450 downwards.
AACGGCCGAGGTTCTAATTTAGGATTTCTTCGATTTGAGCTTAATTGGGGATCCTGATTCAACAGGCTTGTTAGGAAATGGCTAAGGATCACTTTCTACTACTGGGACGAAAGCTAATTCGGGATGAAATGGTTAGCATTGAGGGAACAGGGGTTTTCTGGTTTTCCGGCGATCACCGGCGATGAGGATCGATCTGGTGCAATTGGCTGCTGTGACACTGAGGGGGGAACGAGGGGAACTCACTGGTGAACTTGGATCGAAGAGAGGGGCTGTGGAAAGGGCTAGCACCGTGAGCTCACTCACTGGCTCGCCGGAGAAGAAAGCGAAAACGGCGAGGTTTGGGACTTAGCCGATTTTCTGGAGGTTTGAGGCTCTCACAGTACAGGGAGGGTTTAAATAGGCGCGGGGACGAAGCTTGCGAGGGTTTAAGCGACAGTGGTTGCTTGCGCCGGGGAGAAGTTTGTCGGGCGCAGGCGCAATGACGGCGACGGCGATGCGATCGCGTTCAGGCGGTGCTGCAGCTTTGCCAGTTGCATTGGAACTTCACCTGGAACGGCGCAGATGCGGAGGCAACAGCAAAGCTCCGGCGGTGACACGTACACGCATGCAATTGCCACGGCAACGGGAGCGCGCGCGCGAAATGCTACGGGAGCGCGGCCGTTTAACCGCTGGGCAAGGCGATGCTACGGCGCTGGCACGTGCGCACGGGGTGGCACAACAGCTCACAACACAGGCGACAAGAGGCGGTGGCCGGCGGCGAGCAAACACGGCGAGAACACGGCGCGGCAACAGTGGCTCGTGCACTGGTCGTGGTAACGACCAGGGGCTGGTCGAATGGACCTGAAAAGAAGTTTGGGCCGTTCTGCAATTTCTGAAACTTGTTCCAGGGGCTGTTTTGTGAGGAAAACTTGAATAGAACTTGGGCCTATTTGCAAATTTGGAGATCTGAGGGTCCGATCTGAAATCTGATTTCGCAGCTAAGTTGCAAAAGATTATTAGAACTCATCTGGCCAAAGTTTGGTAAGATCAGGCAAGATCTGAAGGGTTTCGACAAAATTGGGGAAAACAGTTTAGGGTAAAATTAGGGTAATTAGGGTTCTGAGACGGCAAGGGTCGAAACTCAGTTTTAGGATGAGATTTTGGAGATGATCCCGAAGGGAAAAATGTTCTGAACAACATTTAGAAGGGAATGGCTGAAGCAGATTAGGGTTTGGGGTCAAGATGTGGATTTTGGCTATTTTAGGGTTTGGCAAAACAGGGGTGTTACAGGCACGGTCCCGGGGACCAAATGGCGGCGCCCGGCGCAGGCACCGGAGGCCACTGTCCCCGGGCCAATGGCGGTGCCCGGGACATGCCCCGGGGGGCACGGTCCCGGGGGCCCAATGGTGGCGCCCGGGGCAGGCACCGGAGGCCACTGTCCCCGGGCAAATGGCGGTGCCCGGGACATGCCCGGGGGGCACGGTCCCGGGGGCCAAATGGCGGCGCCCGGGACATGCCGGGGGGGCACGGTCCCGGGGGCCAAATGGCGGCGCCCGGGGCAGGCACCGGAGGCCACTCTCCCCGGGCAATCATGAACTTACCTGGACTTGACCGCGTGGAGATTTCCCCCAACAGCAGCCCCCCATGCTCTCCGGGGACGAAGCTTGAGCCCCCGGAGGGAATGGTTACGGTACCGGGAAAATCTCCGGACGAAAATCACCGGAGCCCCGGCGACGCTTCGGTTTCTGTGCCGGGCGCTTTATGGCCGCGCCGCTCTAGCAATAAACGCACGCGCGGTTCGAAACGGCGTCTCGATTTACGCGCCTGTCCCTTCGTGGTCCAGATTGCCCCGAGGGGGCCACGTGGCGCGCATCTAGATCACGGCCAGCCTCTATAAATAGGGCCTTAGGGGGCCCCGGAAGCTCATTCCAAATCTTCAACTCCAGCTTCAGCTCTCCCGGTAGCGCTCTTCCGGTAGCTTCTCCGGCAGCCTTTTCCGGTAGCGAGCGTCCGGGAGTTGTTGACTTAGCCACCTGAAAACTTAGCCACCCAAAAAAGAAAGAACTGACCTAATGGCGCGCAAAGGTTGAGCGAAGACCACGGAGGTGCCCCCGGAGGAAATCCCCGCGGATTTCCTCTGGGCCTCCGAGTTCTCGGCCTCGGACGCGGAGTCCCTGGTCAAGAAGGGCGTCGTTGAAGAGGGGGACATCCGGGTCCCCCTAAAGAAGGACGGAGCCCCCCGCCCCAGGCCCGGAGAGGTCGTGGCCTTCGAGGCCTTCCTCGAGGCGGGGCTCCGGCTCCCGGTGCATCCGATGCTCTGGGAGTTTCTCAAAGAGTACGGGGTGGCTCTCAACCACCTCACCCCGAACGCGCTCGTCCGTATGGGCCTTTTTATATGGCTCTACGAGACAGCGACCGGGCGGGAGCCCACCCTCCGCGCCTTCTGGTACTTCTATGAACCGGCGGCGCGGAGCTCCCACCTGGTGAAGGGAGGACCGAAGTCCCCCTTCGGCTCGGTGATGGTCCAGATGCTGCCCTCCCGGGTGGCGGACTACCCGGCGGCAGCCTCCCGGGACCACTGGGGGGACTGGCTCCGGAGGTGGTTCTACCTCCGGGTCCGGGACGAGGCGGTGGTCTACGCCCCAGAGCCTCCCACCTATAGCCGGTCATCCGCACCGAAGCCGCCGGTGTGGACGGACGAGGAGTTCGAGCTCCTCGGGAAGGTGGTTCTGACAAAGAAGGCCCGCTCGATGCGGGACGCCGCGGAGGAGCTGGCGCTCCTGCGACTTTCCCCCTTCTCACGCGGGGGAAGGGGGATCGGCATGGGCCCGGAGCAGCGGCCTCCGGTCAAGCCGGTGACGCGGCGTAAGTCCCCTGCATTTTTGTACTTGCAGTTTTTTATGAGAAATTGACCAACTTTTTACCTCTTGCAGTGCGCCCGTACCCGGCGGCGAGGGACAAGGCGGAGCACCTCCTGGGGAGGTACTTCGCCGACGAACACGAGCGCATCGTGCGCCTCGTGGGGGAGGGGCCTCCCCGGAACCTGGTGGCCGAGGCCTACGGGCTCAGGCTTCCGGAGAGGAAGCCCCTTCCCACCCCCGGGTCTCATAAGCGGGGGAAGGATGCGGCCGGGGGCTCGGAGCCCAAAAGGCCCCGGGTCCAAAAGACCCCCGCCCCGACGACGACGCCGGCGACAACGCCGGTGAGGGCCCGGGACGCGGCTCCCGGAGCCGAACATGCCCGGGCGGCGCCCCGGGCAGAGGCGACGCCTCCGCCCCCGGGGGCTCCCGTCGAGGGCCGGGGGAAGGAGGTTGTTACCGGCGGGGCGGGGTCCGATTCCGCGGACTACGCCCCGTCGCCAGTTCGAGTGACGCTTCTCTCGCCTCTCCCGGCGGCATTGGCGCCGGAGAGGCTAGAGGTGAGGTTTTCGGAGGCGGCGCCTCCGTGCCTCTGGCCGGTCGATGAGGAGGGGGGAAGCCCCTCAGTCTTCGAGGTCCCCCCGGAGCAGGAGGCTCCGAGGGCCCTCCGGCCCGGGGCGGGGAAAGGCCCGATGATCCCCCCCCGGGCGGAGAACCCCGCCCGATCTTCGTCTTCGTCTTCGGAGGAAACTTCGTCGACAAAGACGCCGGCGATGCCGGCCGTGCTCCCGGATTCCGAGGTCCGGGGGCCCTCTCCCGGCCGCGACAGGAGGGCCGGGCAAGATACCTCCCTACTTCCCGCGGGGGAGGTGGCCCGCTACGCGGAGGGCCTGCACAACCAGAAGGTGCAGGCCTTCGTAGCAGGAGGAACGCTCCACGAGCGTTTTGAGGGGCTCGAGTCCCTCGGAGCCCAGGTAACCCGAGCTCTCAACACCTTGGCTTTTTTCCTGCACTTGAGAATTTTCTAACTCTATGTATTTTGTAGGTAGCAACTGTTACCTGGGGCCTTGAGCAGCGGGTCACCCGGCTGCTCAAGGAGGCGGAGAGCCGGGCCGCGGCCTGCGTGGAGCAGCGGGAGGCGGCCCTCCGGGAGCGGGACGAAGCTCTTGATGAGCTGTCCCGGGCCCGGGCGCAGGTGCACCTTTCGGAGGGCGCCTACATCCGCCTCCGAGAGGAGGCTAAGGTGAGGGAGAAGGCGCTCCGGGAGCTCGAGAGCTCCAGCGTCCGGGCGCTGTCGGACGCGGGCCGCTCCGTCCGTTCGACCTTGGAAAGCCTTGGCGTTAGCCTGGGCTCCGGGAGCGGCCCGGAGGTGCCCCCGGCGACCCTCGCGGAGGCTGTACGTTTTCTTAACGCACAAGTCTCCGCCATCCCGGAGGCTGCGGACGTCCGGGCACGGGGCCGGGAGATCCCCGTCATCGCGGCCGCCGCGGGGCTCGTTGACTACCGTGGGGTTGGCGCCCGGGCGATCGGGGGGCGCATCCCCCGAAGCTTCCCGGAGGCCTTCGAGCCAACGCGCCGGGAGGTGGAGCTGCTGGCGGAGGGGTTCTACGACCGGATCATCCGGACGAGGTTCCCGACACCGGCGCCTCCGGCCGCGGATGCCCCTGCCCCGGCCACGGAGGAAGCTCCCCGGGGGGAGGACCCCAATGCTAAAGTATGAGCCTCCCCCGGGTCTTTAGCTAGGATCCCTTTTTATTTTGTTAGGCATTTTGATTCCGGTAGCTTCTTAGGAGAAGCCCCGGGCACTTGTACAAAAACATTTTGCAATGAAATATATTTGAAATTTTTCTAAGTCTTTGCAATGAAATGTTACCAGGGTTCCCGGGGGGTTACTCCCGGGCAACGGTCCGGGAGAGGCTCTCTGGGGGACGCCCAAGCGGCTTTGATTTTGTTGAGCCTTGTCTCCGGGGAGCGCGACGGGGGTACTGCCCGGGAGCCTGTCCGGTTGAGGTGGCGCCCGGAGTGGCACTTGGATAATTTTGACAATAGCCGTGCTGAATTAACTCCCCCGCGCCCGAAGGCCCAGATGATACCTCCCCTCCGGATACTTCCGCCGGCTGGGTACGAGTTTTGGCCCGAAGACGTACTTCGGGATTCTCAGCGTCGCGTCCGGGCGCTGTACCGGGACTTGGCCCGGGAGCTGAGGGAGCGCCTCCGGGAGCTTTAGGCGTAGGGGCCTTAGGCTCGTAGAAAATCCCCCGGGTTAGGACCCGGGTTGTATCATTTCCGAAAACCACCGGAGGGGGAAGATGTCCTCCAGGTTTGTTGATCAATAAAGCGCATTGTTTCCTTTTATTGCCTCTATTTTCTTCTTCTTGGATGGTCTGGACGACTCATCTTAACAAGGATGACCTAAGTTTCTTCGTGGGTGACCCGGGGGCCCCCCGTCCCCCCCCGCCCACAGCGGGCGGGAGGAGGCCTCCGCGTGCTGTGGGGGTAACAGGGTCCCCGGGGGGAGCATAACCTGTAGAAATATTTTCTAAGTTAGAAAATTGTAAAAACAGGATTTCCGAGGGAGGGACCTTCCGGGGTGCCCGGGGGCACCGGGAGAGGTTCATCCGGCCGCCGGGAGAGCGGGGAACCGGGAACAAGGCGCGGAAGGGGCTCATGAAAAGCCAATAAGACCTCCGAAGGGGAGCTTCCCGGGGGACTTCGTCCGGTCGCCGTGAGAACGGGGAACCGGGAATAAAGTTTCCGAGGGAAAATATATCTGAGAAACCCATATCTTCGTAAAGCAACTGTCCGGTCGCCGTGAGAACGGGGAGCCGGGAAGAAGGTCTTCGAGAGATAATCATCCGGTCGCCGTGAGAACTGGGAGCCGGGAATAACGTCGACTCCCGGAGGAGGAAGATAGATCCAATCAAGCCGCAAGGGGCTGATCTTCCGGTTGCCGTGAGAACGGGTAGCCGGGAATATCGTCGACTCCCGGAGGAGGAAGATAGATCCAATCAAGCCGCAAGGGGCTGATCTTCCGGTCGCCGTGAGAACGGGGAGCCGGGAATATCGTCGACTCCCGGAGGAGGAAGATAGATCCAATCAAGCCGCAAGGGGCTGATCTTCCGGTCGCCGTGAGAACGGGGAGCCGGGAATAACGTCGACTCTCAGAGGAGGAAGAAAATCCAGAAAGCCATTAGATGTCCCGCTGAGGAGAGCGTCTACTCCCGGAGGAGGAAGTGCCCGAAGACGGGTCTTGAGTGTTTGGGTAGGGGACTAATCTCCCAAAGTGACTCGTTACCGCGGCCGCTGGGGACCGGGTTGCCGCTTACACCCTCAGTCCACGAGGGCTGTTCGTAAGCCGCCCTTCAGGAGGGACTTGCTGGGGCAGGGCCCACTTCCTCACGAAGAGGGCATCCTCGCGGGGAGGGCTTCCTCACGGGGAGGGCATCTTCACGGGGAAGGCATCCTCGCGGGGAGGGCGTCCTCGCGGGGAGGGGATCACCACTAGGGGCGGTAAACAAGAACAACCTGCAGTGAGACAGTTGAAGAACAAAGGCTATGCATTTATTAACAAAATATACAAAGCCCCCCCTGCGAAGCCGCGAAGGGGGGAAAAAGGGAAGCTACAGTGTCCCTCCTCCCCCTCCGGCGTGACCGCTCCGGGGGAGGGGACAGGCCCGTAAGGCTAGACGTAGAACTTGCAAAGTAAACGCAAGTTCCAGGTGTGCTTCAGCTCCTGCTCTTGAAGGTTGGAGAGCTTGTAGGCCCCCGAGCCTAGGACAGCGGAGATCCTGTAGGGGCCCTCCCACTTGGGGGAGAGTTTTCCCTAGGCTTGGGGGTCCGTGACGCGCTTGAGGACGAGGTCCCCAAGGCGAAAAGCTCTTTCGCGCACGCGCTGGTTGTATGCGCGCGACATTTCGCGCTCGTAGATGGCATGGCGGAGGAGCGCTCGGTCGTGTTCCTCCTCCACGAGGTCGATTTCCAGCCGCCGGTTGTCCTCGTTGGCCCGGTAGGCTGCGGTCGTGGCTCCATTCAGGAGCTCGACCCGCAGCGACTGGAAGCCGATCTCCTGGGGGAGGACTGCCTCCGCCCCGTAGACTAGGGAGAAGGGAGCACGCCCTGTGGCTCGGGACGGGGTCGTGCGCATCGAGCAGAGGATGCTAGGGAGCTCCTCTGCCCACGCGCCCCGCTTGGAAGCGGTTTGTTCGAGTCTCCGGCGTAACCCCTGTAGGATTACGCCATTGACCCTCTCGACGGCCCCGTTGCTTTGAGGATGGGCCACTGAGGCGAAGTGGATGACGATCCCCAGGCCTTCGCAGAATTCCCGGAAATAAGCCGAGTCGAATTGGGTCCCGTTGTCCACGGTGATTTCCCGGGGGACACCAAAATGACAAACGACGTTTTTCCAGAAAAACCGCTGAACGGCCCGGGAGGTGATGCTAGCCAAGGGCTCCGCCTCAACCCACTTTGTAAAGTAGTCGACCGCGACTACCGCATACTTGTATCCTCCGGGCGCTGGGGGGAAGGGCCCTAAGAGGTCCATCCCCCAGCGCACGAAGGGCCAAGTGATGGGGATGGTCCGCAGCGCTACAGGGGGGAGATTCGAGCCCTTGGACATCTTCTGGCATGCTTCGCACGCGGAGACAAGGTCTCGCGCGTCACGCATGACTGTAGGCCAGTAGAAGCCCTGCCGAAGGGCCTTGGCGGCGATGGCACGCGGGGCTCGGTGAGAACCACAGCTCCCCGCGTGAATGTCTTCCAGGAGTTGAAGTCCCTCCGACCGGGGGAGGCAGCGCAGGAGGGCTGAAGCCCCCCGCTTGTAGAGCCTTCCCTCCAGCAGGAGATATGCCCGGGCTTTGGCCCGGAGGCGCTTAGCCTCGGTCTCGTGGGGAGGGTCCCCCTCTCCCTTGATGAAGGAGATGAGGGGGTCCATCCAAGATGAAGGTCGGACGATCTCGGCGACCTCCGGGACCGGAGGCTCGGGGCCTGCATCCGGGGAGGCCACCGAGGGCTTCATGATGATTTCCAAGAAGGCCCCCCTGGGGAGCGTTTCCCGGGCGCTTGCGACCCGTGCCAAGGCATCTGCCCGGTCATTCTCCCTCCTCGGGATATGCCGGGCCTCAAGGCCGTCGAAGTGTTTCTCCATCTTCCGTACTTCCTGCAAGTAAAGACTTAAATTTGCGTCATGGCACAGGTATGACTTGTCCATTTGGCAGACAACGAGCTCAGAGTCTCCCTTCACTAGTAGGCGCCGGATCCCCAGGGAGCGCGCGAGGCGCATCCCAAGGAGCAGAGCCTCGTATTCGGCGATGTTGTTGGTTGCGGGGAACTCGAGCCGCGCGGCGTACTCGAGCTCCTTCCCCTCGGGGCTCCGGAGGACTACCCCCGCGCCAGCCCCAGCGAGACACAGCGACCCATCAAACAGCAGGGTCCAATGGTCACTGCGTAGGGGCGGCACAGGGAGATCTTCGTCCCTGGACCCAGAGGCGGGAGTCCACTCTGCGACGAAGTCGGCGAGGACCTGCGACTTGATTGCGGAGCGGCCGGTAAGGGACAGGGAGAAGGGGGCGAGCTCGGCCCCCCACTTCCCAATCCGGCTAGTGGCTTCTTTATTCCGCAGTACCTCCCCCAGGGGGAGGGACGACGGGACGGTGATGGGGTGCCCCAGGAAGTAGTGCCGGAGCTTCCGGGACTCCATGAGGAGAGCGTAGCAGATCTTCTCCATCTCCGTGTACCGAGTCTTGGCCCCTTGGAGGGCTTCACTGACGTAGTACACGGGACGTTGCTGCCCCCCTTGCTCCTTCACCAAAACCGCGCTGACGGCGACGGGGGTCGCGGCGAGGTAGAGGAGCAAGGGCTCTTCCGGAGACGGACTCACGAGCATTGGAGGGCTCGAGAGGTACTTCTTGAGGTCATTGAAGGCTTCCTGGGCCTCGGGGGTCCAGCGGAACCCCTCGAGCCCTCGGAGGATCTTGAAGAACTGGAGGCCCCGCTCCCCCGAACGGGAGACGAAGCGACTGAGCGCGGCCAGGCGGCCGGAGAGCCGCTGGACATCTTTGACGGAGCGCGGTGGGGGCATGTCTAGGAAGGCCCAGATCTTCTCGGGGTTTGCTTCAATGCCCCGCTGGGACATGAGGAAACCCAGGAGCTTCCCCCCGCGCACCCCGAAGGCGCACTTCTCCGGGTTGAGCTTGAGCCCGAACGCGCGAGGTTGCGGAAGGTCTCTGCGAGGTCGTCGATGTGGGAGGCTGCACGGGGACTCTTGACGACCGCGTCGTCTACGTAGACTTCGACGTTGCGGCCGACTTGATCTTTGAAGACCAGCGTCATCAGGCGCTGGAATGTGGCTCCCGCATTCTTGAGCCCGAAGGGCATATGGCGGTAGCAGAAGGTTCCGAGGGGAGTTATGAAACTCGTCTTTTCCTCGTCCCCCTCCGCCATCCGGACTTGATGATATCCCGAGTAGGCGTCTAGGAAGCTCATCAGCTCGCACCCCGCGGTGGAGTCAATGAGCTGGTCGATCCGCGGGAGCGGGAAGTTGTCTTTGGGGCAGGCGCGGTTAAGGTCGGTGAAGTCCACGCACATGCGCCACTTGCCACTTGATTTCTTGACGAGGACGGGGTTTGCGAGCCACTTGGGGTGCAACACTTCCCGGATGAACCCCGCCTCTCGGAGCCGGGCTATCTCCGTCTTGATGGCTTCTTGACGTTCGAGGGAGAGCTTCCTCAACTTCTGCTTGATATGGGGGTGACCGGAGGTTACCGCGAGCTTGTGTTCAATAACCTCCCGGGCGACGCCCCGCATGTCCGAAGGCTTCCACGGAAAAACATTGGAGTTTTCGCGCAGAAAGGCTGCGAGTTGCGCTGCATGGTCTTGGGGGAGCTCTGCCCCGATTTGGACAGTTTTGTCCCTGCTGCCCGGGGACAGCGGGACCTTCCGGAGGCCCCCTTCCGGACGCGGCTTGAGGAGGGGCCTCCCAGGGGATGGCGCAGCGACATCTACGTCCGGGGGGGGAGCCTCCCCCCCGGGGGCCTTGATCAGGTTGACGCTTCCTATTGTGGCAGCAGCTCGCTCGTATAGAGCACGGGCCATGTCTTGATCCCCCCGGACGTTGATCACGCCATGCGGCCCGGGGATCTTCATGCACAGGTAGTTTTGGTGGGTGGCAGCCCCCAGCCGATTGATCGTAGTCCTCCCCATAATCACATTGTAGGAGGAGGGGAGGTCCACTACGTCGAAGCGGACTAGCTCGGTCCGGTAGTTCTCCGGGGTGCCGAAGGTGATCGGGAGATCTACCTTGCCCACGGGGTGGATCGCCTTCCCCAGGACAAACCCTTGCAGAGGCCCTGCCGCTGGTTGGAGGAGCTTTTCATCCACCTGCATTTCCTTGAAGGTTTTGAGGAACAGGACGTCGGCGGAGCTTCCGCCGTCCACAAGGATGCGGGCCAAGTGGCAGTTGTAGATTGTCGCGGAGACAATGAGCGCGTCGTCGTGGGGGAAGCGAACCCCTCGCGCGTCTTCCGCCGTAAAGGTGAGGGGGACGTCCGACCACTTGGGCGGCACGGACGCGTGTAGCACCCCCACTACCTTAACTTCTCGCGCGTACTCCTTGCACTGGAGCTTCGAATCCCGCCCGGAAGCGGACCCCCCTACGATGACGTTGATGCGGCGCTGAGAAGTTTGAAAGGGGAGAGCGTCTGAAGGCTCCCCCTCCTGCACCTGCTGCCCCCCCGCGGGAGCGGGAAGGGCCGGAACAGCTGGCCGAGGGGGCAAGGAGGCCGGGGTCCCCCCCCCTGCCCGCACTGGTCGAGGAACGCCGCGAAGTGCTGCAGCAGCTGGTGGCAATCTCGGGTGGCGTGGGTACTGGACCCGTGGAAGCTGCACCACGGTCCTTCCCGGCTTCTCCCCGCGGGGCCTTCGCGGCCGCGCGAAGACTGTCCCCCCGCATGGCCTCTCGGCTTGGGAAAGGGGCGGTTGCCCTTCGGGGGGTCGCGCGAGCCGCCTCCGCCCTCGAGGACAAAAGTGTCCCGAGGCCGTGGTTCGCTACGGCCCCCCTGCCTGGGGCGCCTGGGGGGATCCCGGGCCCCCCGCTCGGCGGGGGCAGGAGCCCCCTGGGTCTTCTTCCAGATGTCGTCTTCCTCCGCGCGAGCGTACTTTTCGAGTACGTTAAAGAGCTCGTCGGCGGAAGAGGGGCAGCTTCGAGAGAGTCTTCGGTAGAGTTCCCCCGAGAGGATCCCGCTTTTGCAGGCTTCGATCACTGTGGAGTCCCAAACGTGGGCCACTTTGCTTTTTACTTGGGCAAAGCGCCTGAAGAAGCTTCTGATGGTCTCCCCGGTTCTCTGGCGCACTGTGTATAGCTGTGAAGAATCCAGGGGGCATACGTAATTTCCCTGAAAGTTGGCGCAGAACTCCCGCTTCAGCTGCGAGAAAGACTGGATGGAGCCCGCCTTCAGATTGTAAAACCAGGAGCGGGCGATGCCGGTGAGGTAGAGGGGGAAGACGTTGCATTGGACGCTCTCGTCCCCCCCCGCCGCGGAGATGGCTGTGGAGTAGATCTGCACGAACTCGTAAGGGTTCGCTTCGCCATTATAATGTTCGATGTGCGGGGGGGGACGAGAGCGTCCAATGCAACGTCTTCCCCCCCGCCGCGGAGATGGCTCTGTTGCATCTAGGCCTTTCATGCCTAACCCTGATGTGTTTTGATGGTTGATGATAATAAGTATTTTTGGACTAACTATGTGTTTGAGTTAGTGTTGCAGATTTCAGACAAACGCACAAAAAGCGAGGGCTTGTGATCAAAATGTTGAAGTTCATTTTAAGCATAAGAAGACGCAAAAAGAAATTGTTTTTGCTGGACTAAACTGATGCATCGAGGTATGTTGTAGTTCTAGGTTTACCGATCTCAGGGTGCATGAAGATTGATCGGTTTAAGGATTTTATTCTTAGTTTAAACCGTACTATAAAGAGGGGACGCAAGTTCTCTCTACATCTGCAATCATACCGAGAAAAATCTAGGTCAATGCACGCATATCATTATCTGTGGTTTTTCAACAAATTGTTTTGATGTATTGAATTTTGTCAACAGTTGAGGTTTTTACTTCTTGAGAAAGATCTGAAAAGATCTAATTTTTGTTGCTGTTGTCAAAAATGTTCTTCTCGAAAATATCTTCAAAACAAAACTGAAATCATTTGAATCAGATCTCTGGATTTTGAGTTTTCTCTGTTTTTATCCAGACTGACTGTCAGTCTTTGTAACTGACTGTCAGTATGAATGTCAGTTTGATAAACTGACTAATCTCCAGAGAGTATGTTTTTATTGAGCTGATTTTTGTTGTACTAGACTGACTGTCAGTGTTGATAACTGACTGTCAGTATGAATGTCAGTTAGTGCAAACTGACAAATCTCCAGAGAGCATGTTTTTCTGTCTCAGATTTTTTGTACTAAACTGACTGTCAGTGTGGGTTTCGACCACAGAGAGTTTTTGAGTTGGTTTTTAATTCTGTTTTTCTCTGTGAGACTGACTGTCAGTTTGATACACTGACTGTCAGTTTGGGCAGTAAATTTTTGTTGTTATCTGCTTCAACGGTTATAAAGTTTTTAGCCGTTGCTTTTCACTGTTGGCATTGTGGACACTGACTGTCAGTCTTTGTAACTGACTGTCAGTTTGGACTGTTTCTTTTTACCGTTTTAGTCCACAACGTTCGAGCTGTTGTGATCCTATTTTTACTCTTTCTGGTGATACACTAGACTGACTGTCAGTTTGTGAGACTGACTGTCAGTCTTAGTTACTATTTTTCAGCTCGAGCTCAAACGGCTCTTTTGACCACGAAGGCTATAAATAGAGGTGTTGAGCTACTGTTTCAACACAAGAAAACACAGCAACACAGCCTTTCTTACTTTCTCACTAGTGCTTCTTCGTTTTACTTAAAACTTGATCTTTTGATCGAGTCGTGAGAGTTTTAGCCACATCGAGCATATTGTTCTTGCATTCCCATTTCTAGATATTTTTCTCGGTGTGCATTGAAGGTCTAGAGTAGACCTTGCTTCTTATTACTCTTGGTGAGCGCCCTCACCTAGACGGTTCGGAGGCGGAAATCGCTGATCTCTCCAAATCGGAGATTGTCGGAGAGACGCGATAACTTGTAAAAGGCTTGGTGCTCGCCTTTCCGGAGGGGACAAGGAGCAACCTTAGTAGATAGTGTCCTGTGTGGATACTGAAGCTATACTCAAGGACTGAGTGCTTCAACGAGGACTAGTGGAGACTGGGCGTGTCTCCGATACCTCGGGATATATCGGTTTCAATCTCTTATCTTTTTCTATTACTTGTTTTATCTGAATTTTTCATTTGCAAAAACAAATTTTAAAAGTCTCCTATTCACCCCCTCCCCCTCTAGTCGACACCCTGATCCAACAAGCTCTTCCCCGCGGCTGGGAGAATGCATTCGCTCGACCTCCCCCCGGGAGAAGCGGACCTGCTTCGCCGGGGGAGGGAGCTCCTGCACTGTGGTAGCCGGCCCGGAAGCTACCGGGGCCTGCTGGGGGGAGCCCCCTGCGACGGCCCCCGGGACCGGAAAGGGGGGAGCCCCTGCGCCATCCAGAACCGGGGAGGGGGCGCCCGGGGCGGCGCTTGGATCCGAAGAGGGGGCCCCTGCGGCAACGACTGGGACCGGAAAGGGGGAAGCCCCTGTGACATCCGGAACCAGTGGGGGGTGAGCCCCCTCGGCGACGTCCGGGGTTGGGGAGCCAATGCGGGGGGAAATTCGCTGAGGCCGGGGAGCTGCTCTGTCGACCGGCCCCGGTGCGGTAAACGCAACGCGAGGGGCGGGACTGGCTTCCGGCGTAGGAATAACCCCCGGCATGAAATGACCCCCCAGCCCCGGAAGCGGGCCGGGGACGGGGTACCCCCCTGGTGCCACGAAGGGCCCTGGCATGAAAAAGCCTCCCGGCACCGGGACAGGCCCGGGTGCCGAGAAGTGTCCGGAAGTATATCCCGCGGGGGGAGGGAACCCCCCAGCGGGATCATACGGGGTAGACAGCCCCCCGGAGACCGGAGGGGCCGCTGGGTATCCCATAAACGGGGGCATATCCCCGGATACGGGTGCGACGGAAATGTGGGGGCCGAGGGCCGCGCCAACACACTAAGGAGCTCGTCCATAGAGCGCTGGGCGCGGAGCTGGCCCTCTACGAGAGCCTCCAGCAGGGCATCCCGGGGAGCCGGGGGAGCCGTCGGGGGGAAACTCGTCCCGGCCGAGGTCCCCGCGGCCGCCGGGAGCGACCCGGAGGTGGAGGCACCTAGATTGAGAGGAAAGGTGGGAGGCGGTACCTGGGAATGGTCGCCTCCGGACGGAAGCGCCGGAACAGCAGCGTCCCGGACGGGTGGCGCCAGGTCACCGGGACCGGCGTCACCGGGAAGGGCGCGGGCCCTTGTTCTCAGAGGAGCCATGGCGATTCGTCACGGGTCCCCACGGACGGCGCCAACTGTCGTGGTATTAAGAATACCCCGGCAGGTTTTGAAGACGATCCTAGCGGAGATTACGCAGCGCGGGTTGACCGGGTGACCGGTCCTCCCCCGCCGGACAAACACAAGAATTGACACGTGGATTTATACAGGTTCGGGTTCCGGTGGGGGCCCTAATCCTGTCGACGCGCTCCCGACCAGAGTCGGCTGGGGAGGCTCTCTCCGGGGGAGAGGCTTCCGGAGCACGTCTGTGAGATTAGCTATTCCTAATAATAATGAACTGATTCTTTACAACAGATGGGTACAAGGGCTATTTATAGCCCCAAAAAGAAGCAAAAAGCCTAAACTACCCCGGGAGCCACCGTCGGATTGAAGGGCAGGACCGTCCTTCTCCCGGTCAAACGTCTTGGATGCTTGACAGGTGGTCGCTGATTCCCGAGGCGTCCCTCGCGTGACCTGCACGTGATAAACAAACAGGGGTTTTACCTTTTAGGAGGGCGATGACGTCCGGGACCCCTTCCGGAGAGCAGGGTCCCGGGGACCCAAAAGGCGGCGCCCGGGGCAGGCACCGGAGGCCACTGTCCCCGGGCCAATGGCGGCGCCCGGGACATACCCGAGGGGCACGGTCCCGGGGGCCAAATGGCGGCGCCCGGGTCATGCCCGGGGGGCACGCTCCCGGGGGCCAAATGGCGGCGCCCGGGACATGCCCGGGGGGCACGGTCCTGGGGGTCAAATGGCGGCGCCCGGGGCAGGCAGCGGCGGCCACTGTCCCCGGGCCAATGGCGGCGCCCGGGACATGCCCGGGGGGCACGGTCCCGGGGGCCAAATGGCGGCGCCCGGGGCAGGCACCGGAGGCCACTGTCCCCGGGCCAATGGCGGCGCCCGAGACGTGCCCGGGGGGCACGGTCCCGGGGACCAAATGGCGGCGCCCGGGGCAGGCACCGGAGGCCACTGTCCCCGGGCCAATGGCGGCGCCCGGGACGTCCCCGGGGGGCACGGTCCCGGGGACCAAATGGCGGCGCCCGGGGCAGGCACCGGAGGCCACTGTCCCCGGGCCAATGGCGGTGCCCGGGACATGCCCCGGGGGGCACGGTCCCGGGGGCCCAATGGCGGCGCCCGGGGCAGGCACCGGAGGCCACTGTCCCCGGGCAAATGGCGGTGCCCGGGACATGCCCGGGGGGCACGGTCCCGGGGGCCAAATGGCGGCGCCCGGGGCAGGCACCGGAGGCCACTCTCCCCGGGTCAATGGCGGCGCCCGGGACATGCCCGGGGGGCACGGTCCCGGGGGCCAAATGGCGGCGCCCGGGGCAGGCACCGGAGACCACTGTCCCCGGGCAATCATGAACTTACCTGGACTTGACCGCGTGGAGATTTCCCCCAACATAAGTGATCATCACCGGCTTGTTACTCTTGGAGTTTGCCGGCTCCTAGACGACTAGGAGAAGGGTTTTAGAGAGCTCTTCAAGGAAGATTGCGAAGAAGCCTCAAAACGTCTTGTGAAAGGGTTGAGCACACCTTGCCGGAGCGGTAAAGTACATCCTTAGTGAAATCGAGGTTTGGATAACTCATCACACTAATCCGGCTCAAGATCTAGGTCACTTCTCGAGAGAAGGTTGACTAGATAGAGGGGCAGTTAGAGATTTGAGTTTGCCTCAACGTGGATTAAGGGTGATCGGCAAATCACCGAGACCACGAGATATATTCTTGTGTTGGAATTGTGCTTTGTTCATATTGTGTTATTTATTTGCTCTCATTATCTTTAAATTGTTTGATTAATTGCTAAATTGTTAAAATCGCCTATTCACCCCCCTCTAGTCGATATCCTAGATCCCTTTCAGCTTTACACGTCGAACGTTAGGTTGCACTCGCCTACATCGAAGGAACTATAAGTATCTAAAACTCAAATAAGTTCTATGACTCTTCGATGATCTAAACTAGACCTATTACAAGGTATTTATAGTTCAATCGTATGAATACGTATCAGACTCAGTAACCTAAATATATTAGACTCGTATAACTAACTAATCCTACACGGATAGACTTAGTAATCTATATTTGGATCGGATTACAATTCTGAACAGGGAACGATCGCGAAACCTTTCCGAACATGGTTAAGGTCGCGAAACCGTATGCGACTCGACCTAAAGATCCTCCCGGATCATTAAGAGAGTGTGTGTGTCTATATATATGTTGCATGGCACAAAAATTCATGGATGGCTTAACAATTTAGGTCATAATCTACACCAAAACATTCCAATGTACATTCATAGCAAATTATTTATGCATAATAGTTTCAAAACAAAATAACATTTCATTGTAAAGTTGTAAAGTATGACATCAACATGATCAAGAATAAAGTGACTTGCCTTGACTTTCAGAATCAAACGCTCTAGGTTCTGGTTCCACGAACAGCTCTTCAACTCCAAACTAATCTCTTCCTATTTGCACTTCAACATGTAAACAAGCAACCATTCAAAAAAGAACTTTACATAATAATATATTTACTTAAATACAGATGCAATATGCAAGGATACAAAAGTTAGGTCAAGTAACAAATCGAATCAGATCAAATCGGGACATGAAGTTATGATTAAACAACAGATTTGCAAGAGAGACGATAGATCTGGAAATCCAACATGCAAACAAAGTACAGATTTGGGCTCCAGAGACCAAAGCAAACAAAGCGACACGATCGTAATTTTATTTGGACATCTCTAAGGCCATGGCGGACACTGGTTATGTCAGTGGCTGATTTGCAGCCGATATTTCAATTGCCATCGGCTGGCTCTGGGCGCACTGAACTGTCACAAAGCATCACAGGTTGACAAGTGGGTCGTCAGCGGCGATCTGGTCGGCGACGATGGCTGGAACTTGGCCAGTAAGGTTGTTGGGTCACGTAGACTTCCACCACAGCGACGGCGAAGGCGGCGGTTCACAGGCGACACCAAATTAACGGCGGTGTCCACAGCACAAGGCGGCCAACGAAGAATTCCTACAGCACGATTAGGGTGTAGTGGACATGAGTGGCAAGATAGATCTCACGGCGATGCGGCTGAAAAGTGTCTCCACGGTGCAACGGCGAGGAAACAGGGGAAAACGGCGGCTTCGCCATCGCCAGCTCAATCCCGGCGACGAAACGAAGGACGGCTACTTTGGAGAGGTGGGTTAGGGACCTAATCTGTTGTATCCGAGGATGATGCAAAAAGGTGGACTGGATTGGCGGCGAGGCCACGACGGCCAAGCGCCGGAAACAATTGGGGAACTTTGGCGAGTGGCCACCGGAGCAGCTTAGACTTAATAGGGGTGAAATAGAAGCAAAAGCGAACACACTGACGTGAGTGGTTTAGGAAACGCACGACTAGAACGCGAAAACAGCGACGACACCAGCGACACGGCAGCAGAAAACTTGGCAAGGGTGGCGTGGGCTCACCGCCGACAATCTCGACGAACCAATTTGTCTGGGAGGATCAGTGACATGCCAAGAATCTTGTTGACAAGGTTGTGCACTCCAGAACTAGCCGGAGTGCAAGGATCGATGGCAAGGTCGTGTCTGCCAGCGCTGGAGCGCGTCCAAATCTTGACACTCAGCTAACAGACAGCAGAAACAGCATATTTCAGCAAGATTTTGAACAGGACTTCTATAGGAAAATTGCTGCAAATGCTTGTATGAATGTGTATGGATGGTTTCTACACTTTACCTTCAGCTAAATGCAAGCAATGTGGTGAAAACTACTAAGCCTTTGCATATTTATCAATGGCATTGCATGGAGGAATGAGGTGGCAGTGCAAACCTGAGGTGTAATGCATCAAACATGAGTATTTTGGTCTCTCTACTGCTGTAGTAATGTATTTGGCAAGGGTACTCAAGTCATTTCATGTGAATCTTGCAAGAGAAGCTTCATTTGGACCTAATTGCAATAGTTCCAAAACAAAACAAGCTATATTTTGATTATGGGCTGAATTGAAAAGGGTGTTTCTGGTATTTTACTATTCATTTAGTATAAAGTACAAGGGCACTTTGGTTATTTGAATTATTTAAATAGTTTTCATGAGACAAGGGTGCTTTTGCATTGTTTTAAAACTCAAGGGCTAAAATGAAAAGGGCTGTTTTGTAAAAGTGTTTTCTTTATTTTATTTGCTATATTCTGAATATATTTTATTGTTTGAAATAATTTTAAGTCATGCATTTGTACTACTACATACTTTTAAGAAAATTAATCTTTCTCACGTAAAATGACAAATGTTTGATATGAAATCAGAAGTTATTAATTAAGGGCTAATTTGTGAAAATCCTTCTACTTATTTTACTTTATTATAACATGCTTTATTTTTGTATTTAAATAAAAATGTATTTATAGGATTTATTTATTCTTATAATACATATTTAAGAAAATAGTTTCTTCACATAAAATGATAATATTTTAAATAGGGTTTAGGGAATTTAGTTAGTGTTTAGTTTGAACAATTTCCTAACTAATACATAGGAAATGTAGATGTACCAATGGTAGGCTTTTGACATGCTGATAGAATAAAGATTGGAGGTGATCAGAAAATTCTGGCAGGCTGATTTGGCAAGGATTTAATTTAGAAAATTTTAAATAAGGGGGTGAAAAGTGAAAATTTTGGGCTGTTACATCATCCCTTAGGACGTTGACAGCGATTGAACTAAGCGGCGATGCTAAGTGTAGATCGAAGTTCCTGTGACCCTAAGAGCAACACTTGCAAGAGAGTATAAGTGGTCGCAGGGTTGTTTTTTCATGTGTTACAAATGGGGGCATGGGGGCTATTTATAGCCATTCAAACCCTGCAAAAAGACCACAAAGCCCCCTACCAACTGAAAAAGGTAATGTGAGGACCTCCTTTTTGTCCACTTGGGTGGACAAATGGTTCCCTGTGACCTGCAACTGCTCAAGATAATAGTGGCGAAGAGAAGTACATATCACAACCACAACTCATACATAATTAAACATTTACAAAGACAAATTTTAAGTACAGAAGCTAGCATCACTGCCTTAATTTACATAACTAGCAATAAGGCCGAATTTAAGTCTTGAGGTTTTAACAAAACACACGGAAACAACTACCCACAATGGAAGCTTCATTGCGGACCACAACTCTAGAAGAACGGATCAAACTCTGCTTCTTCGAATGCCATTAGATCCACACCTCAAGTGACCTCTAGTCGACACTTCCTCCTTCTGATATACATATGCAAGGGGGTGAGTACAAAGGTACTCAACAAACCATATAAAAATACTAATGCAGTTATATTGTCATGCCACAAGTGTTGTTAAGGATATGGTTGATGTTTTAGTATCTTTAGTGTAAGGAGAGTACTATGTAAGTAATTGATTTTCACACATACAATTGAACAAAGCTTACTTGTATAGTTGGGTGAAATCTTTGGCATTTCAAAGGTTGTTATTGTTTTTCAAGTTAAGCCTCTCAACAGAGGGATCAATTTCAGAGATTATTCAAAGAACTACTTGTGCTATGCAGTGTGATGTAAATCACTAACCATGACATATCCCGAAAACCCAGGGATACTGAGTACTGAAATACTTGTTTACTCTGCAGAGGGGTACCGCTTTACCCACAAGATTTCACTAACTACCACTATTGGGCCACTTTATGCACGCTTTGTATATGACTGAATAGTGGAAACAAAACTATTTTCAAACATAGTATTAACTTGTATTCCCGCCCTGCACTTAGACCGAGTGTCAAGCATGCATTTGTGGATAAGCGGTCACTCTCTGGTGACTTTGCAAGTATAAACCAACACCGTAGTACCTAGGCAATAACTAACTTGTTATACCCGCGGTACCCTCGCTCCGTAGGCAGAACGGGTAAAACTCTTACAACTCACACCTATAGCCAGCTAGCTACGAGCTGAGAACGACCATCGTGCGGGTATACAAGTCGATACGCAGTAAGATGCTTAGTCTTGCTCATTCTGATCATGTGGTCGGCATGTTTAAGATGTCACTAGCTACTTATCACACTTTGTTGGTCCTTACAATGTTATGGAGAAAACCAACCCACCGACTCGAGATATCCTCAACATTATTCATCCAGACCAACCATTCTTTTTCACTACAACACTCATTGCTAAAATAAGTACAATACATATAGGTAGTATTTGAGAGAATTAACAAGTTGTAAAATCCTGAACTGCATGATGGAATTACAAATTAACTATAATAGCCTATTTCTAACACTAGGGTGACAAGGTACATGTAACAGCTCACAAATGGCTCATGGGTTTTAACTAGTTCAATTCATGAAATAATAAGCAATGTACCAATTAGCATGCATAGTATTTTGTAAAGCAAAATACTTAGACATTCATCATATATACGTTCAATATGATCAAGGAATTATGACTTGCCTACTTGCTCGGACTGAAATTCTGCTACACTTGGATCTGCCTTAGACTCCTCTTAAAACTGTTGATCAAACTCTAATAGCAACAAAACACAGAAAATAAATTAAACACACTCAAAAATACTTAGTTTAGAATGCAATGAATGAGCATGCATGCAAGAATTTAGAACTTAGCGGGCAAAGTGACATGATCAGATTTTAGATCAGAGTCTTTAAGATGAAGAACGGGCTTTGCATGTCAGTGAACAGACACTGGACACACTCTGGACAGACATTGACAAAACTTGACGCCAAAATCAAAGAAATGCACAACTGTGAGCAAGGAAAATAGCTGCTAAGACAAGATGAATCAGTCTCATCATTGTGATCGAAAGCTATTAGAACAATGTGGAAATTACTGCCAAGGTTACTGAAAACACTGTTGAGACAAGGTAGATTTACTATCAAAACCCATGGAAATAACTGTCAAGTCCAAGGACAATCTCCATTCAAAACCAAAGACCATGACTGTCAAACTCAGGGAAAATTACTATTACACACTACTACAAAAATGCAATCCACTAACCCATATCTTCTAACGGTTATAAGCAATCTGGGAAAAATCCGATAGAGTACGACTACAGCGGTGGAGAAGAGGCTTTGTACTATCAGTTATATTCTGGTGTACCGTTAGTGAAATGCAAACAATTTTTACTATCGGTCATTACTGTACCAACCGATATAATAGATGAAATAGTACTATCGTTTGTCTTTCGTAACTGATAGTGAAATTACGGACTTTTTACTATCGGTTCATATTGTACCAACCGATATAATAGAGTAAATTTTACTATCGGTTTGTCTTTGATAACTGATAGTGAAATTAAGGAATTTTTACTATCGGTTACTACTGTACCAATCGATATAATAGAGGAAATTTTACTATCGGTTATATAAAACAAACCGATAGTAAAATGACGTCATATAAATTAATGGTTATGACAGTGGGGACCTTAATAGAGAGAAAAGTTTACTATCGGTTGTGGTTTTGAACCGATAGTAAAGTTGCACAACTTATCTCGACCCCTACTCTGCATCCTCGATTCATTTCTACCGTACGTGCATCCACGCTCCAAGCTAGAGTGATCTGGAGAAGCTAGCTGAGGGGTTGATAATTTGATCTCCCTCGGTATTGTCATCTTGTCATCACCTCTCTCTCTCTCGATCACTCTTTCACACTCTCCCTCTCTCTCTACTTCCAATTCATTAAACTAGATACATATAGCTCCAAACTAGCTAGAAGGCTAGGTTGGCTAGCTAGCTATAGCTTGCTGAAGTTAAGCTAGGAATGATTTTTGGCTGAAGTTAACCAGCTAGCTAGCTGGCTCTTTCAATTAATGCATCAAGTTAATTAGGGTTTCATATATCCATTTAATGTAATTAAGTAGTTGTACACACATATGGCCTAGCTAATTGATAATGTTTCATGCATGCATGCCTTGAGTCATTAATTATTTATTTCAATTTG
The DNA here is from genome assembly GCA_019359835.1 of Pharus latifolius. NCBI lineage: Eukaryota > Viridiplantae > Streptophyta > Magnoliopsida > Poales > Poaceae > Pharus > Pharus latifolius. The sequence goes on along the minus strand of CM033328.1, from coordinate 27,100,263 downwards.
TCAATTTTGTGAAATAATTGTAGATGGACCGAGAATATTGGATGTATGGAATAAAACGTACTACTGTTGATTATTTGGAGGGTGTGAATGGGTTCGGCAACTCTAATCAGATTAGGAGTCATTTGATTCATTGTGGTTTTAACGCACGCTATACCCGTTGGATATGGCATGGTGAAGATCTTGAGGAAACGAGCACCGCTACCACTCAGCAGCACCTGGAAGTGGATTGCAGTAATGATGATCATCAGAACATTGATAATGTTCATTCGGATGTGCATGTAGATGACGACAATTTAGATGAAATGTTACGTGATGTAGAAGAAGATTACAGCGAAAACGATTTTGCTAAATTTGAGAAAATAATTGTTGATTCTGAGAAGCCTTTGTTCCCCGGATGTGTAAAATTTACAAAGTTGTCTTCTGTGTTGAGATTATATAACTTGAAGGCAAGCAACGGTTGGAGCGATAAAAGTTTCACGGCGCTATTAGATCTGTTAGCGGACATGATTCCAGAGGGAAATGAGTTGCCAAGATCAGTTTACCAGGCCAAAAAACTATTGTGTCCGTTGGGAATGGAAATCGAAAGAATACATGCATGCCCAAATGATTGTGTTCTATACCATAATGAGTACGAGGATTTGCATGTTTGTCCAAGATGCGGTGCATCGCGGTATAAGCATGGGGAGAGAATTTATCACAATGGATGTGACGAGGTAAAGAAAGGGCCTCTGGCCAAAACTGTGTGGTATTTGCCTGTGATTCCTAGATTGAAACGGCTGTTTGCAAATCCGAAAGATGCGAAGCACTTGCGTTGGCATGGTGAAGGTCGGAAACAAGACGGAAAACTAAGACATCCAGCTGATTCTAATCAATGGAGAAACATTAACAGAACATTCGGTGAGTTTGGCAACGAAGTGAGGAATATAAGGTTTGGGCTGAGTACGAATGGTATGAATCCACACGAAAATATGAGCAGTCGGCATAGCACTTGGCCGGTTCTTTTATGCATCTACAATCTTCCTCCTTAGTTATGTATGAAGCGTAAGTACATCATGACGTCGTTACTAATTTCAGGATCTAGACAACCCGGGAATGATATTGACGTGTTTCTATCACCGTTAGTCGAGGACTTACATAAATTATGGAGCGAAGAGGTGCGGGTGTGGGATGCACATAAGCGAGAGAATTTCATGTTGCGGGCCATGATATTTTGCACCATAAATGATTTCCCGACCTATGGAAATTTGTTGGGGTATAGTACGAAAGGAGGAAAGGCTTGTCCTATTTGCCTGGATGAAACTGAAAGCATGTGGTTACCGAACTGCAGAAAAACAATGTACATGGGTCACCGCAGATTCCTTCCGATACATCACACCTACCGTAAGAAGGGGAAGTCATTTAATGGGAAGCCTGAGAAAGGATCAGCCCCAGTGTTTGTGACTGGTAATGAGCTTTACTTGCGCGTGAAGGACATCAAAGTTGAGTTCGGTAAATGTTCTAAACCTCCAGGAAAAAATGTTTGGAAGAAGAGATCGATTCTTTGGGATCTGCCATATTGGGAGCACTTACAAGTTTGACATTGCATTGATGTCATGCACGTAGAGAAAAATGTTTGTGACAGTTTGATTGGTTTGTTGTTGAACATTCCAGGAAAGAGGAAAGATGGCATCAACGTTCGCCGTGACATGCTCGACATGGGCATAAGGACTGAGCTTGCACCGTTGGAGAAGGGAAAGTGTACATACCTCCCCCCCCCCGACCTGCTATACTTTGTCAAAAAGAGAAAAAATAGAACTCTGTCAGTGTCTATATGGTGTCAAAGTTTCATGCGGGTATTCTGCGAACTTGAAAAAACTTGTGTCCATGAAAGACTTGAAACTGGTTGGTATGAAGTCCCATGATTATCATGTACTGATGTCCCAAATACTTCCCATTGCTATCAGAGGCATTCTCCCAGTCAAAATTAGAGAGACAATTACAAAGCTATGTTATTTCTTCAACACAATATCTGGCAAGGTAAGCGTGTACTCCTAGCAAGTTAATTAGCTCCATTCGTGGAACTTGTCAGATTTTTTGGATCTGAATATTTGCTGCAACTGTGTCCTTGCAGGTAATTGATCTGGATGGACTGGATGATTTGCAACGCGATGTGACTACAACTCTTTGTCAGCTGGAGATGTATTTCCCTCCATCTTTTTTTGATGTTATGGTTCATCTAATTGTTCACTTTGTCAGAGAAATTAAGTTTTGTGGACCTGTGTTCCTGCGCTACACGTATCCATTTGAGAGATTTATGGGTATCTTGAAGGGATATGTAAGGAATCAACATCGGTCTGAGGGCAGTATCATTGAAGGTTATGCCGCCGAGGAGGTGATTGAATTTTGCACCAACTATATGGCCGGGGTTGACCCAATTGGCGTTCCTACGTCCCGGCATGAGGGCAGGCTTCAGGGCATTGGAACGATTGGATTTAAAGCAGTCGTCCCCTCTAGTGATCTGTATGCAAAAGCCCATTTTTGGGTCTTACAGCACATGACGGGGGTGGAGCCATACATACACGAGCACAAGGAAATGTTACGGAAACAGAATCCTTCGAAGCCAGAGATTTGGGTCACCAGAGAACATAACAGGAAGTTTGCTGGGTGATCGAAAATAGAGTCCTACAAGCTTCTAAGGGCATTGTAGATGAAGTTGTTACATGGTTGGCCAGAGGACCTAGATTTACTGTAGGGACTTCGCAGGGGTATGACATCAATGGCTATTCATTTTACACAAGAACTCAAGAAGAGAAGAGTACTATGCAATGTAGTGGAGTGACACTACTTGCTATTTCAGAGGATGCCAGAGCAGTAAGGGCACTCAACTCATATTACGGTGTTATTGAGGAAATATGGGAGCTCAATTACGTATTACTTAAGATTCCTTTATTTCGATGCCAATGGGTCGAAATCCCTCGAGGTGTTAAAGTCGACAATTATGGGTTTACTCTCGTCGATCTCAGTAGAGTCGCATACCAAGATGATCCATTTATACTTGCTGAGCAAGCCACACAGGTGTTCTACATCGTTGACCCGGCCAATCTAAAGTTGCACGTTGTCCTTCACAGTAAGAGACGTATTGTTGGGGTCGAAGACGTTGTGGATGAAGAAGAGTATGATCAGTTTGACGAACTACCTCCATTTTTAGATGGAATTCTTTAATCTGTTCCTACCGAAGATATTGATGAAACAAGTTACCTGCGAGACGACCACGAAGAAGGATTATGGATGGACAGCCATTCTTGACTAATTTGCAATATGTAAGTGACATATATTACTTGGATCTTTAATCGAAGAATTCTTCAAATCATTTTTCAAAAATTCTTTGGGAAAACATACGCGATGCATTGAGAATCATTTCTGCAAATTTTCATTTCAATTGGAGTTGATTTGAGCAATAATTGATTCTTTTCACAAATCAATATGAAAACTGCAAAGTTCAGATTCCTCATGGTTTTTGGCTGGTTTGTCATTTTGATATCTCCATCTTGATTGACTATTCGAAGAAAGTTTCTATATGCATGATTCCTTATGTTCCATGATTGTTCTTTACTGTTAATTTATTTCAAAATTATTGGAAGTAATTTGCATGGGGTTTCAGGTGTCTTTACAAGTGCAAAATGATGTACTGAAACCCATCTGTAATTGTTCTCAGGAAAACCCTTTAGGGTCACTAACATTGTATTTTACTATCAGTTTAATTTCCAAACCGATATGAATTTAAGGTCTAATATCGGTTTTTTGTTCCCAACCGATAGTAATACATATTGTGTTATGAGACCTTGTTCTACATTTTGGTTTGATCTTGTACAGTGGATTAATTCATATCGGTTAATAATCATAAAACCGATAGTGAAATACAATGGCAATACTCTAAACCCTAACTTGGATCTTTAATCGAAGAATTCTTCAAATCATTTTTCAAAAATTCTTTGGAAAAACATACGTGATGCATTGAGAATCATTTCTGCAAATTTTCATTTCAATTGAAGTTGATTTGAGCAATAATTGATTCTTTTCAAAAATCAATATGAAAACTGCAAAGTGCAGATTCCTCGTGGTTTTTGACTGGTTTGTCATTTTGATATCTCCATCTTGATTGGCTATTCGAAGAAAGTTTCTATATGCATGATTCCTTATGTTCCATGATTGGTCTTTACTGTTAATTTATTTCAAAATTATTGGAAGTCATTTGCATGGGGTTTCAGGTGTCTTTACAAGTGCAAAATGAAGTACTGAAACCCATCTGTAATTGTTCTCAGGAAAACCCTTTAGGGTCACTAACATTGTATTTTACTATTTGTTTCAATTTCCAAACCGATATGAATTTAAGGTCTAATATCAGTTTCTTGTTCCCAATTGATAGTAATACATATTATGTTATGAGACCCTGTTCTACAATTTGGTTTGATCTTGTATAGTGGATTAATTTACTATCGGTTAATAATCATAAAACTGATAGTGAAATACAATGGCAATACTCCAAACCCTAACTGCCATTGTATTTACTATCGGTTTTATGATTATTAACCGATAGTAAAGATTCCTATATTAGGTTAAACCCGCATGATTTTCCCTCCAGTCCAACTGATCACATTTCCAAATAGGTGTGTACTCGCGCGCAAAAAACCCTAGCCTCCCCGACGTTCTCTTTTTCGCTCCTGCACCACCATTGCCGTTCGCATTTGGGTTCTCCACCGCCTCCGGCCACTACATCGCGCCATCATAGGCCACTCCACGAACGACTGCAAGTGTTCTTGACCAAACCGCAGTATCATTGATCTTGTCGCTCGCGTCAATTTCTTAAATTTATATTGAATAGTTCATATGTGGTTCAATGTATAACAAATATAAAACTAGATCAAAAGTGCATGAATTACAAACTCGATATATATGAGAATTACAGACTTGATGAAAATCACTAAGAATATTTTGTTACATAATCGTCCACTATCGGTTTCTTATTTCGAACAAATAGTAAAAGACCCTAATCTGAATTTTCTGTTAATTATTTCCCATTTTCTAATTTTCATCTGAAATTTTGGTTCATTTAAATTTTCATCACAAAGCCATGATTATTTATGTTCCTGCAGAGAGACTAGTATAGTTTGCACTGTTAATCTTATCTATTATCCAATTTTGTGTAAAAAGTAGTGGCGCTTTCTTTTTTTCTTAGGTACTTTGTAGCATGCTGGGAGTTTTTGTTGTATGAACTTTAACCCAGTATACCTCATTTTCTTTCAATGAAAATATTGAACTCGAATTAGAACCAGCCAGTCTTTAGGAAAGAGTAATTGAAATGAAATCAGTTTCTTAAATTGATATTCTTTTGCATTATATTGATTTGGGATGTTCCAACTGGTCATATCAAATAACAAAATTATCATGATTGGTAAATTCTGGCTTATGATAAAAACATTACAAATAAACATTGGAGTTATAAACTTTATAGATATGAGAATTACAAACTTGATGAACATCAGTAAGAATATTACCTGAATACAAACTTGAATACTATTGGTTTCAATTGTCAAACCGATAGGAAATACAGTATCTTATATCGGTTTCTTATTTTAAACCAATAGTACATTTGAAAAGTCTGAATTTTGCAAAACCATGAGAAATCTGAATTTTACAGATTTCATATTTGATTTGTGAAAAGAATCAACTATTGCTCAAATCAAATACATTTGAAATGAAAATTTACAGAAATGATTTTCATTGCATGAAATATATTTTTCTGAAAAAATTTTCCAAATAGGATTTTACAATCAAGAGTTATGATCAAATGATCTTTATGTTAAGCAAGAAGGTTGAAGTTTGACAACCTTTTGTAAATTGAGTTCAAATTTGATTTTCATGAGATTTTTGACATGAAAGAGCTTGAATCAGTTATTCATATCATTTTGAGCCGAAGGTCACGAGTAAAGACCATAGAAACAGCCGAAGCTCATGTTTTGCATGCATAAGATATTTCGAGTCAAAGCAAGTTTTCCGGCGAGATTCAAACACCCAAAATCTATTCAAATTGAAACTCTTTTGAGAAAGTTTTCAATTTCGAACTTCTTCAGGGTAATAATATCTAGGACTTTTGTAAAACAAGTTTTGGCACAATTCAAATAGATTTTGATTGGCACTAGAAACTGATTTGGTTAAAAAACAAGATAGTCGAAAGCCTCTAAAAACCTTTTAAATACATTTTGAAGACCATGTTGATAGGAATTGATGATTTTTGGCCTTTTGAATGAAAATTTGACATTTTAACAAAAAGAGGTGGTTCATCATTGCCATTCCATTTTAGTTATGAATTTTGTCATGTACCTTTCTTCATATCAATTGATGGTCTGTTTATGGAATTTTAGGTAAAGCCATGTCGGTATCTTCCTCGGCTGATAGTAGTGATTCGGCAAGGGGCAACGTAGATGACGCTGCCTCGTCCCAGCACAAGAGGAAGGCGCGAGGCGCGACGATATTGTGCCCTTTGGCCAAACGCGCGGATCTTTCATGTGAGTTCAACCAATTCGAGAGACCGATCGGGAAGAATGCCGGCCAGTACGCTGCCTATGTTGGTTTGTTGGCGAAGGAAAGGGTGAAGATCACCGTCCAGAGCTGGAAGGACGTTAAGGCCGACGAGAGGGATAGGCTGTGGGCGGAAGTGAAGGTAAAATTAATCAAAATCACTGAACTCTTGAGTAATCACATTCCCTTGGTTTATCCCAGAGATTAAGTAAGTCCTGCTTATATGCACCATTTGAAACAGGTCAAGTGGAACATCCCCGACGATGGTCCCAAGATAGCTTGCTTGAAGGACATGAACAACACGTGGAAAACCTTCAAGAGCGTCCTCGTCAATACCTTCCTCGCTAAAGGCAAATCTCCATGCGAGAAGTACCCCTTCATAACGGAGGAGGTATGGGAGCAATTCACCCAACAGAAGGGGACCCCTGAGTTCAAGGTATGTATGGTTCATTTGCTTGGTTACACCGTTGTATGTGTAGGATCAAGGATGCCGACTAGAGGGGGGTAAATAGGAGGCTTTTAAAATTTCTTTTCAATTAAGCAATTTTAAAGAATAATTGAGAGACCTAAATTATGCAATGAGGCTTAAAAGCAATTTAATCAACTAGTTGCATTCAATCAAATGAACTATTCAATAAGACATGCAACAATGGTAAATATAGTAATTGTGTCAAGATGAATGTAAAGCAAATATGAAATACGCAATTTGACATAATATTTTTACCGAGGTCTCGGAGACTCGCCCGGTCTCCCCTACTCCTCGTTGAAGCGCTCACTCGGAGCCTCGCTTCTATATCCACGAAGGATATCTCACTAGGGTTGCTCCTTCTCCACACCGGATAGGCGAGCACCACACCTTTCACAATCCTTTGCCGGCCTCTCCGACAAACTTCAATTGGAGAGATCTCGGCTCTCCTCCGGCACCGTCTAGGCGAAGGCGATCGCCAAGAGTAACAAGCCGGATGCACTTTCACTTGAATCAACCACGTGCTAGAAGCTCAATGATGCAAATGAGATGCTCAACACTCTAGCACTAGCAATCTAATGGAGATGAAGTGCACTAAACACTCACACAATCTCCCTCAAGCTCTCTCTCAAATCTACTCAAGATTTGGGCTCAATTCTAGCCTCTAAATGCAATAACACATATGCAACTCAATTGGTTAGGTTTTCAGCTGAAGAATGAAGTCTTTGAGCACCCAAAAATGAAGCCAAACACGAAGTATTTATAGCCTTAATGAAAAACTAGCCATTTGCAAGAAACCGGGCCAAAAGTTGTACAGGCCGGACATTGTCCAGCCACTTCAGACACTGTCCGGCCAGTACAAAAATTTCAGCCGTTGCAAATGTGTCAGTGACCGTTGGGCGAAATTTGTGAAGGCCGGATGGATACCATTTGTCCGGACAAAACGTCCGGACAGATGGATATGTCTCTGTTAACTCTCGGCTCAAAAAAAACTTGTACAGGCCGGACAATGTCCGGCCATTTCGGACAAAGTCCGCCCATAACGGACAAATAGCTCCGGACGGATGCATTTGTCCGTTCCATTTTTCGGCTCAAAAAATTTGTACTGGCCGGACAATGTCCGGCCAGTTCAGACAAATAGCCCCGGACAGATGCATTTGTCCGGCCACTGCACACTGACAGTAAAACAACCATAACTTTTGATCCAGAGATCCGATTGAGGTAATTTTTGGCTTGTTGGAAAGATAACTCAGAGCTCTACAATTTTGTCAACAGGAGCAAGACCTAGAAAGGTCTAGAAACTTCTAGAAAATTCAGAAACTTTCCTACTGTCAAAATGTCCAATCCAAAAATAATCTCAAATGCAATTTTAGAGTATTTGCACATACGGATTTGCCGTTTTCTTGCGGATGTGATTTGTGTCACTTAGCAACGACCACGACCACACAGTTCTTGACATCTGATCGAAAACAGGTGGTCGATAGGGTTTGGTCGAGCGTACGCAAGCGAGTCGAAGACTGGTACGACCAGTCCGAACTCCTACGACCACGCCCAAACCCTAAAAATAAAGCCGCCAAACAAGTGACACGACTACGACCACGTATCAACACTGATACGATCAGAATATGCAAATACGACCACGACCAGCTCTAGATAAATAAACCAATTTAAACAGCTGGCGATCACGACTAAGTGCAGTTTTCAAAACAATTAATCTAATACACATGAACTACACTTAGACTCACTAACAATGCAAGACACTAGTGCAAGATGATATGAATGCATCTGAGCTTCCGCACTAGATAGATTCAAGCTACTAGTTTCTGACCCCTCTTAATAGTACGGTCAAACTAGTAAAAAGAAACCTATCAACCCGGTTTGTCTCTAAACACCGAGACCGGTAAAACCCTAAGAAAACAATCCTTAATCTTGGATTTTACCTTAGGTGAAGTTCGACCTCGTGAAGTTCGACCGCTCGACGCTTGTCCCCACAAGGCTCGACCTCGCTAAGCTTGACCTCGCGAAGCTCGACTACTTGACACTCGTCCTCGCAAAGCTCGACCTTGCTAAGCTCGACCTCGCTCGAGATGTCTCATATCGACTTCATCCTATTCACACCCTTGCTCGCTTTTATCCTGCAATCAAACTGAGACTACAATACGTACACTCAATGCACAACATTAGTCTCATATATAAGTCGTCATTTATCACCTCCAGAGAAGCTACTCCACACAGGAGTTAGCTCAACGGTTTCTCTTTCAAATGACATGACAAACTATATTCAACGAGTAGCAAATGAGTATAAGATAAAATACAATCATATAGATCGTAGATGATAAACACATACGCACACGATCTATACTACTCATATCATGATATCAATCAACCTAGATGACCAAAGTGATGAGCTCCCTCTCAACATGTGCATCGATATAAAATCCACAACTGGAGTCATCAGTCTCAGATTTAACGTATTACATTTTGATCAATCAATCAGCACAAGCTTGATGTAACCACCGAGCTCATCCTCTACATATGCATCAATATCAAACCCGCAATCGAGAAAAACATCCAATTCAGGGTTTACCGATAATCAATTCAATTTACTTGTGCTAAATCAGGATTTATCTAAATTGTCATTTAATCATCAAATCTGATATCTTCATATTAACTTTAATCATCATGGATTTATCCAAAACGTCATTAATCATCAAAACCTAGATACTAAGATCTACCTAGATCCAACAGTATGGAGTAACCAGCGGTGCATTAATTTTCTTGTTTTTGGTACGAAGGCCCTTAGCGAGAAGAACAAGGCAATCCAGAGGAGGAACGACCACCCGCACCGGCTCGGCTCTCGCGGCTATGCGGGGAAGGAGGAGCAGTGGAAGAAGGTTGAAGACGAGGCGTCGAATTTTGTTGACTCCTCTAACCTACTGCTCTCTGAGATCCACGATCCGCGATGCAAGCGCTGGTGGCTGGCTAGAGGGACCGTGTCGTCCACGAGGACTGTGGAGTTCCCAAACCCCAGGGACGTCGAAGTCGTGCAGCGAATCGTAAGTTGGCTAACTTCCTGGTTGGAATCATAGAGTGTGGTAGAAAAAACTATGATCACTAGTGTGTGCACAAGTTTGTATATATTTTTTCCTCACAATGGAGAGCTTTAAATGTAACAGATCTCTTGCTCGAAGGAGGCGACCGAAGGATTGTTCACTCCCCATAGGGAGAACGACATCCTTACTCGGGCTCTAGGGAACAAGGAGCATCCAGGGCGGACGTGAATCGTGGGAGGTGTGGTGCCATGGAAGGAAGGCTTCTCGGAGCCCGGGCAAAAGGCGAAGAAGGCTCGCAGCTAGAAGGAAAGGGAATCGGAGCTGTCTGAGAAGATACGGTCAGATGTGACTGCACAATTTGCGGACATGTTCGCTCAAATGAATGAGAAGTATGAACGCCTCAGCCGAGTTGTGCAGTCCAAGGGTTTAGATCCAGTTGCCGAGGTCGACGTTGTCAGGCCGAGTAGTTGCGGCTCGAAGGTTCACGTGGATCCGGTGGACCTGATTGAGGTATTGCAACTCTTGAGCTATATATGCAGTTTGGTTGATGCCACTCCCGTTACGTTAGAACTGTTTCGCTAACCTGTTATAATTGTTGCAAATTGCAAAAGCCAGAGAGCTGTAGCCTATTGATCAACATTGGCGACAAACCTGTAGTGGTTGCAAACAGGGTCGTATATCAGTCTTGGGAGGATGTCCGGATCCACTGCGTACCTCTGGAGCCTGGATTCGCAAAGGTACAGGTGGACATGGCCCTCCCGGGCTACAGCTCTTTCCGTTGCCCGTCCCAACGGACGAAATGAGGACAATTGGTGAGGCATTGGGCTCGTACATATAGTGGTCCAAGAAGGGTGTTAGACTACAGGAGATAAACCCTAGCCATTCTAGCTTACAACTCAGTTAATATACTCAATTTGTAAAATCTAACTTACGCGTTCGTAACTTAAAGTGGACGATGGATGCCAGCTCACTTCCTGAGGACACCACCCCCAGCACAACGCATGACCGAGCTCTTTCGGCCCCCATGCCTCCTCCGACGGCCACAAACCCATCCAAAGGATGCACTCCTCCTCAGAAATCCCCTTCGCCATCAAATGAGGCCAGCGGCACCGTGCCCCAACCTTCGAAGGTATACACTCGCTCCCCGCCCAAAGGCAAGGGCAAGGCCAAAAGGCAAGACGAAACAAAGCCAGCCGGGTACGTTCAAGAACGGGTTCCCACTCGTGTCGGAGTACCTTCTGCGCAATATGGATCAAATAACCAGAAGTCTCCACGAGTGGTACCTGACCCGGTCTAGGCGCCACATCAACTTCTTAGTTCACTTCAGGCCAGATCATTTTCACCGTGAGGCCGGGAGCATATCGGTGGCCCACGAGGATTTGTTCGACCTCCTCAACTGGCGGGAGTTTGATATGTCCATCATACGGACTGGAGTCCTGTGAGTCAATTTGCTGTTGTGTGAAGTTATCACAGTTCATTTCATAAATCTAATCACTTTGTATGCACTACTTACTAATGTCTACTTTGCATCCAGGTGCATGTATAGGCTGGTATCGATGAGGGCATGTGACAAGGCGGGTTTCCTCGACCCAGACAAAATAAGCCTCACGATGCTAGAGCACGACCAAGCACATGCGGAGGAATACATATCAAGGGCACTACTAGCGCAGCAGGACCGAGAGTTCATTCTTGCGCCGTACCACCAAAGGTTAGTGCATTTCCTACTAATTTAACTCATTCTTGTATGTTACGCCTAACATATGTATGAAACGGTTCGCTTATATATGCAATGTAGGGGCCACTGGGTCCTCACCGTCATTTGCCCATGAATGAATGAGGTCTATTACCTCGATTCGATGAGCGACAGGGTGGCGCATGTTTTCACCCTCACGTGGCACATAGACGCGTAAGTAACACAGTTGTTTTAAAATTTTCTCTGACTACCTAATTAATGATAACATATTAACCGGCAATGCTAAATTAAATACAGGGCTTTCAAAAATTATGTTACTGCTGGAGGGAGGCATGACGCGTCGAAGGGCACAACAATTTCTTGGAAAGAATATGAGGTGATTAGCACGGATGGAATTACTCATGATGAGTCTTTTAATTTAAGCTTAATTAGTTCTTTCGAGTTAATGTGGGTTTATGTCTTTGCATATGCAATTATCCCAGTGCCATCAGCAACCACAATCGTGGGAATGTGGCTTCTATGTCATGAGATTTATGTATGACCTGATCAAGAAAAACTTTGCCCAATTCACTAAGGTAACCATTTTTCCTGACTCAAAGTCGAACATTGGATGTCTCGTACGTTCCTAACTTCATACACGCATGCAGAGTGCCATGTTGAAAGAGCAATATGAGTTGCCTCAATTGAAGGAGCTGCGAACAATTTGGGCTCAATATGTGATGGAAGAAGTGGCTATCAACGATCGATCATAAATGACTTGTGTAATATATATTGAATGTGTTGATTGGTGTATGTGTGTAAATTCATTGGTGTATTTGCGAATAAACTCAATATGTGAATAAATTCATTGGTGTATTTGTGAATAAACTCAATATGTGAATAAATTCAATCTGTCCAATGCATGTGTACATCTTTGTATTAGTGTATTTGTGAATAAATTAAATCTACTGTATTAGTGTATCTCTGTATTGTTGTATCTGTTAATGATCCTTTGTAATACTATCGGTTTATATCCTACAACCGGTAGAAGAAAGTTTCTAGTACTAACCGTGTCAGTACCTAACTAATAGAAAAAACTATACATTACTATCGGTTTCCAGTGAATAACTGTTACAAGAAATAAAACATCACTATTGGTTGAGATCATTGAGCCGATAGAAGAATTGTCGTTAGTGATTACTGAAACGTTGGAAGTGTAGATATTTTACTATCGGTTTTTAACCGATAGAGGTGTGCTACGTTTCTTCTATCGTGCCGATCACTAGCAGTAAGAGAACTGATAGTAGAGTCGATTTTAAACAGATAGTGAAAAGTATTTCTGTAGTAGTGACATGCAAAGAAAATTACTACCAAAACTAAGGGAAGTTACTGCCACAACCACAGAGAACTTCTGACAAAACCACAGAGAATTACTGTCAAAACCATAGAAAATTACTGCCAAAGCCAAAGAAAATTACTGTCACGACCACGACCAATCACTGGCATGACCACAGTACTTTACTGCCAACAAAAGAAATTTACTATCAAGATCAAAACTAATTCGACCAAAACAAGTCATTGGCAACATAAACCATTATTTCAACCAAAATCAGTTCAACCACACACAAATCACTGGTTCGACCAAAAATACAAGTATTGTCAACACAAAAGCAAATCCCTGATTCGACCAAAACCAAAGCAAATCCCTGATTCGACCAAAAAGACATTTACTGTCAACACAAAGCAATTCCCCTGTGATGGAGATTAGTATCCAAGTTAGTCGCCCATGCCTTTTTATAGTCGAAAGAAGCTATAAAATGAGACCTAAGTAATATGCCTTTCCATGGTCACACAGACCTAAGAGAAAGATTATGGCATAATCCAAGATCTTCTAGACATAACCTTTTACGGATGTTCATTTCCCGTGACCTCAATGCCTGGATCATAGAACTCTGTGATCTCAATACCTATGGTCGCATAGTCTATGATCTCATCTACCTGTTGTTGCATCTAGGCCCTTTTTGGGTTGATTTTGATATTGATGACATTAAGTGTCTTGGACTAATCGTGTCTTTGAGCTATTTGTACGCAGTGTAGTCCGAGGTAGCAGTCCAAGGACATGAGCCAAGGTCACAAGCGCAAGGTCGCAGTGTCGCTCATATCTGCAGGTCGCGAGCCAACATTGCCCGAGGTTGCGAGCCAAGATCGCAAGAGCAAGGTCGCCAAGAAGGAAGCACAAAGACTTAAGGTAAGTGCTTGTTTATTGTACCGGTCTCGGAGTTTGGAGTTCAACCAGATTTTATAAGAAATTCCTTTTTAGTTTAAATCGTACTATTAAGAGGGGTTGCAAAATCTCTTTTAGTTCTGGCAAAAACTGATAAACTCTTAGGTCATATGTTGCATTCGCATTCATTCAAAATCTTGGTCAAGAATCTCAAAGAGGAACTAAAACTGTTCATTCGACCAGTGGTCACACGAGTACTGTTCATTTGACCAGGCACTATTCATGCAATGTTCATTTGATTAGACACTGTTCATACGACCAGTAACACTGTTCATTCGACCAGAGGTTCCAACGGCTAGTAACTAGCCGTCAGAGATCGAAGCTGGCTATTCGCTGGCCTGATTTCTTTCCTTATTCGACCAAACGGCTAGTTGAGATGTTGGGCTATAAATACAGGTGTTTTGAGCAGTATTTTCACACATCTCAAGCCACATTCTCATACACATTTTTGAGCAGTCTCTGTACACACCTTTGAGCTTCTTTTCTATACATTTTGATTTGTTTTTAAAATACTTTTGAGCAGATTTTCACTATTGTTTTTGAGCAGATTTTCGCTACTGTTTTGATCAGTTTTTTATAAACACTTTTGAGCAAATTTTCACCACTGTTTTGATTAATTTTTCATAAACACTTTTGAGTAGATTTCTCCACTGTTTTGACCAATTTTTATAAACAGTTTTGAGCATTTTTCAAAAACAGTTTTGTGCAGATTTCTAAACACCATTTGAGTAGATTTTTATACATCTTTTGAGCTATTTTTTAAACATTTTCGAGCAGTTTTTGAGAAGTTTTTCTGAACATCCTTGAGCAGTTTTTCCTACATATCTTTGAGTATACACTTGAGGCAAATTTTCCAAGTGCTAAAATCTTGATCTTTTGATCAAGTATCATTCTTTGTGATTGAGAGAGATCCTCCGAGAGCATTCATTTGCATCCTTAGAAGTTTCTCGGTATTTGTTGGGGGTCAAGAGAAGATCTTGCAACTTGTTACTCTTGGTGAACGCCCTCACCTAGACGGTTTGGTGGCGTGGCCGTTGACCTCTCCATTAACGGAGGTTGTCGAAGAGGCTCGGCTTATTTTGTGAAAGGTATCGGTGCTTGCCTATCCGGAGTGGAGAAGGAGCAACCTTAGTGAAAAATATTCTTCATTGATATTGAAGGAAGACTTATTCATTTGAGTGCTTCAACGGGGAGTAGGGGAGACTGGGCGAGTCTCCAGGACCTCAGGATAAATCACTGTGTTTGTCTTTCTTACTCTTTCTTAGTGCAAAATATTATTAAATTGTTTTTAGTCAAAAAGTTTCAAAGCCTCCTATTCAACACCCTCTAGTTGACATTCTCGATCCTACACGTGGTATCAGAGCATGATCTCTCTTTTGAGTAGGCTTCACCGCCTAGAGAGAGGATGGCTTCAAATGAGGGTTTTCATCTTGGTCAAATCGGGCGTGTGCCTATCTTTGACGGGACTAACTATCCCTATTGGAAAGTGCGCATGACGGTTTTTCTAGAGGCCATGGGGCTTGATGTTTGGGACATTGTTAAGATTGAGTTTACTCCTCTGATTGATTTGGCAAATCACTCCGATGATGATAGGAGAAAACTCCACTTAAATGCCCGTGCCAAAAATGCTCTCTTTGCCTGCTTGTCCCTAAATGAGTTCAACCGCATGAGCAACCTTACCACTGCTCACAAAGTTTGGACCACCCTCGAGGAGATATATGAGGGAACCACTAGGGTGAAGGAGGCAAAATTGCTAATAGTTAGGCAAAGATATGAGATATTCACCATGTCACTAACTGACTAACTGAGTCCGTGAATTCCATGTTCATTCGGTTGAACAACATTGTGAATGAGCTCAAATGACTCGGAGTTGTTTTTACTAACATTGAGATTGTAAGAAAAATGCTTAGGGCTCTTCCAGAGAGTTTTGACACTCTTGTGACGGTCCTCACCAACTCTGACTTATTATCCATGACACCTACCGATCTCTATGGGAACCTCATCACCCATGAGATGCATCGGAAGGAGAAGAAAGAGGCGGCTGAATCATTAGAGATGAAAAAGAAGAACTTGGCATTCAAAGCCAACTCCAAAGGTGATCCAAACGATGGCTCCTCCGATGAGGATCTAGCCCTTCTTGTAAATAACACCAAAAAGCTTCTTTGCAAGTTGCACAAGAAGGGAGTCAACATCGACACAAGACCAAAGGGGTCAAAGCAAGAAAACTTCAAGGACATCATATGCTATGAATGTCATGAGAAGGGACATATAGCTTCAAGATGCCCGAATAAGAACAAGCCTTGGGATAAGAAGAAGAAAGATCCTAAGAAGAAGAAATTCTTCAAAAACAATGGCGGAAACCAAGAAGCATGCTTTGGAGAATGGATGTTCGGAGAAGAGAGCTCCGATTCCGACTCTGATGATGAAGAGGATTGTTCCAAGAAGCTACCTGGATTAGCTTTTGGCAACAACAACACATCGACAAGTTCATCCTTTTGCCTTATGGCTAAAGGTGATGAGAAGGTACATTCTCTTGACTCTTCATATGATGATCTAGTTGAAATGATTAGTGAATTAAATGATGCTTTTGGAATCACAAAGAAAAATTATAGAGCACTTAAAGAAGAGCACTCTTCTTTACTTGCTCTTTACTCTGATTTAAAAGAATCTTATGAAGGTCTTCTCATCAAGGATCTCACCAACTCACCAACTAAGGTAGATGTAGCTGTTTCTTGTGACTTAGTTGATGATATACCAAATGTAGTCTCTAAAATTGATATGTCAACTAGTTGCAATGATTTAATCGATATGCCATACTCACCTAGCTCTACTAATAAAGATTTGAAATGCCATGAAATAATCTTAAATGAAAACAATGAAGTAAAGGCTGAAATCAAGAAACTTAGTAAAGGTTTAGAAAATTGTTACAAAGGGAAAGCATCTCTTGATCTTCTTCTTAGTGAGCAAAAATGCTCATTTAGAAAAGAGGACTTGGATACTTTCCAAAGAAAGAAAATAAACCAAACACAAAAACTATTTTTGTAAAAGCATGCAACAAATTTTGTTATAGATGTCATGAAATTGGTCATTCATATGATGCTTGTCCTTTAATGACTTCAACTCATTTTGATGCATGCTATATGCTTAAGAGGTCAAAGAAAGGATATGTGATAGCAAAGTTTGTTGGAGCACCCATGCTAAGTAAAAAGAAGAAATCTATTTGGGTGCCCAAAGTTTCGATTGCTAACATCGAAGAACCCAAAAGGGTTTGGGTACCTAATTAAAAAGACTAGATTCTTTTGTTTTTTTAGGTGAACTACAAGACCGGTGGAAAACATTGGGTGCTAGATAATGGATGCTCTGAACACATGACCGATAACAAAAAGTTGTTCACCTCATTGGAAGATAACTCAAGTGAAAACCAAAAGATCACCTTTGACGACAATCGTCAAGGAAATGTGGTAAGCTTGGATAAAATTGCTATATCTCATGATCTTTCAATTTCAAATGTTTTACTTGTTGAATCATTGAATTTTAATTTGATATCCGTTGCACTGAGCCCTTCCCTGACTCGCGCTCTCGCGGAGGTCCGGCCGCCACCATCGTGGGGTGCGGTCTCCATCCGGTTCAAGATACCGGGGGCCCTACCGATGGCCTCGATCTAGGCCCCAGAGGTAGGCCCCCCGGTGGGCCGGGCAATGGCATTAGCTCCCCCTCCGCCCGGGAAGGGCAAGGGCCTCTTGATTTGTCCCGGGGTCCCAGCCCCACCGATGGATCTAACGTCCGGGTCTTCCAATGGTGGGACCCCGGAGGACAACGTGGACGGCTACGAGGAGGTGATCTCCCCCAGACTCCAGGTAAATGTCAACAAGCTTTTTCTTTTTCTCTGCTTTCACTTTTTGATGCCTTCCCTCTCCAAACGGTGGCGTTGGCCCGGGGCCTTCGGGCTCGATTCACCGCGTGCCTCCGAGCCACCGAGGTGGTGATAGCCTCCGAGCACTACAGGAAGGAGAAGGCGCTCGGGACCTAGCCGCCGTGGAGGGGGTGACAGCCTCCGAGTGCTCCAAGTAGGAAAGGGCGCTCGGGGAGCTTGTCGCGGTTTGAGCTCAACTTGCGGCCGTTGAGGACACTGCCTAGCTGCTCCTGAAAGAGCTGCAGGCGGAACAGGGCGTCGCCCGGGAGGCAGAAGCCTCGGGCACCCTCGCAGTTGTCTTTGGGGGGAAGATGATCCGTTCCACCCTAGAGGAGCTCAGGGTCGAGCTCGGGTCGGAGGGTGACTCCGATCCGGCTCCGTCATCGGTCAAGGAGGCAACATATTTTCACGATACGCAGGTCCGCCGAGGATGGGGCCTCACCGTCCCAGTCATAGCCCTGGCGGTGGCTCTCGTGGAGCACCGCGGGGCAGGCGCCCGGGTGATCGGGCAGTTGCTCCCCCAGAGTTTCCCCAGCTATTTCGAGGCCCAGTGGGAGTGGCTTGAGGAGCTTGCCGGGGCCCTCTTCAATCGGATCACTGGTGCGACAGAGTCAGAGGGTGCGCACCTGACGCAAGAGGCGACGGCAGTGGTCCCCCGGGGGGAATAAAGATGGGCAAGTATTGTTGGATCAAGGATGCCGACTAGAGGGGGGGTGAATAGGAGACTTTTAAAAACTTTAAATTAAAACAAAGTTTGGCAAACGAAGAAATCAAGAACAAATAATAATAATATGAGAAAGAAGAAAAGAACACAAACACAACAATTTTTACCGAGGTCTCGGAGACTCGCCCAGTCTCCCCTAATCCTCGTTGAAGCACTCAAGTAAATTGAGTCTTGCTCCAATATCCCGAAGGATATTATCCACTAGTGGTTGCTCCTTGTCCACTCCGGAAAGGCGAGCACCGATGCCTTTTACAAACACGCCGAGCCTCTCCAACAATCTTCGAACGGAAAGATCAACGGCCATGCCACCGAACCGTCTAGGTGAGCGTGTTCACCAGGAGTAACGAGCAGCAAGGTCTTCTCTAGACCTCCAAACATGCACCGAGAAACTATGAGTATGCAAATGCTATGAACTGAAATGCTCGGTGGATCTCAGAAACACTCGACTTGATCAAAAGATCAAGATTTTGTGTAGAAGACTAAAGCTCAAGAGTGTATAAGAATGCTGAGTTGCTTGTTGTTAAAAACAATAGCTCAAAGCCTCTATTTATAGCCTCAACACTCAAAAGAACTGTTGGAGCTCGAGCTGAAAATCAGCAATGCAAACTGACAGTCAGTTAAGCAAATTGACAGTCAGTTTGGGTCACGACCAGAAAGAAGTAAAATTCAGAAAAAAACTCAGCTAGCCGTTTGAGGTCAAAAAAGGAAATAAATCAGTGCAAACTGATAGTCAGTATGAGGAACTGACAGTCAGTTCCAAACTCAACGGCTGACAAAAATCACGGATAAAACTTTGTTAGCCATTTGTGGTCGTATATGGAAACTGATAATACAAACTGACAGTCAGTTCGACCACAAAAGCAACCAGATCAAATAGAAACTCAAATAAAACAGCTTGAGGTCGAAATGCAAACTGACAGTCAGTTTAGCCAAACTGACACTCAGTTTAGTTCAAAAATTTTTGGCTCAAAAAGCAACCTCTCTGGACAATTGTCAGTATAAACAAACTGACAGTCAGTATTCCAAACTGATAGTCAGTATGAATAAAATCTGTCATAACTTTAAATCCAGAAATCCAAATTTAGTGTTTAATAGCTTGTTTGAAAGATAATTTTAAGAGAAACCTTTTTGTCAACAGAAGAAAAAGCTAGATCAGCCTAGATCTTTCTAGAAAAATCAAAAACTCTTCTGCTATAAAAAACTTAACTAAAAATCCAAATCTTTCAAACCAAATTTAAATCAAATCCATCCGAAATGATTGCAATGCAATGACGTAAGTTTCTCAGTTTTTGCTAGAAATGTAGAGAGGACTTTGCAACTCCTCTTTATAGTACGGTTAAATCTAAAAGCAAAGTTTCTTAAACCGATCAATCTCCTTACGCCGAAATCGGTAAAAATAAAAACAATATTACCTGAGGTCCTTTGCATCTCTCGATTTTCTTCTCATTTTTGCGACTTGTGCTTGATCCATTTTACGTCGGGTTTATCTTGATCATCTTGCATTTCTTCCCAACATAAATCTGTATCAAAATATCTCAGAAGCACAGTTAGTCTAAAACACTTTGTTTTCATTAAGCATTAAAATTAGGTTAGGCACAACGGCCTAGATGCAACAAGTATGAGCTCCCCCCCCCCCCCCGGTTTAGGTAGGTTTTTCTTTTGTTAGGGCTTTTCGTTCCTGGTAGCTTCTTTAGAAGAAGCCCCAGAAAAATGTAAATTTTTGAATGATGAAATGGAAACAAATCTTTTTGCTAAGCCTTGTCCACTTGTAAGCAGGTGTCCCTAGAACTTATTCTCAGGGAGTTTCCAAGTCCCAGGAGGCGTAGCCCGGGTAGTGCCCAGGCGGCCTCCACTTTGTTGAGCCTCGCCGCCGGGGGAGACGCCGATGGCCCAGCCCCCGGGCTTGCTTCCTATGTTTTTGCGGCGAGGGGCGCCCTCCGGTAGCCAATCAGGCTGCGGTGGCTCCCGGAGTGGAATTTAGACAATTTTGACATTTGTCGCGCTGAGTTGTCTCCTCTGAAGCCAAGGTCCCAGAGGGTCCCACCACTTCAGATACGCCCCCCAGCCGGCTACGAGTATTAGCCAGAGGACCTCCTTGCCTTCCAGCTAGTAAGGAGCTTGTACAAGGACATCTCCTAGGAGTTGTCGGAAGGCCTCCGAGAATATTAGATGTAGTTTCTCACTGGAGGGGGTTGTCCTCAAGGGTAGTTTCCCGTCGGAGCTTAACTCTTGGGTTTTACCCTGTTTGCGCCTGGGAATCATCATTCTGGGGATGTCTTAGCCCACCGGGGGGGTGGGGTTGTCCCCCGGTTCAATGTCCAATTAATAAAGGATTTTCCCTTGTTGTTCTTGTGGAGTCTTGTTTATGTTGAGATTTTTTCGACACGCTTGCCCGGGTCTGGTGTAGTCCTCTCGCCCCCCACAGCGGGGGGTAGTTCAGTACTACACGCTATGGGTGAGGAATGAGAAAGCCCCCGGTAAGAGGAAAAAGCCAGAGGGTCACACTTAGGATTCCTTGTCGATAATTTTTTGAGAATTTCTCCAGTCAATATTTCCGCCTGTCAAAAATTTCCCCCGGCCGCCGTGGAACGGGGGTCGGGCGAACACTTTCCCAGTCAAAAAATTCTGAGACCTGGTCGAAAGTTTCCCCCAGTCGCCATGAGACGGGAGCCAGAAGAAAACTTTCCCTATCGAAACATTCCGAGACCCGGTCAAAAGTTCCCCCGGTCGCCATGAGACGAGAGTCGGGCGAAAATTTTCATCGGTCAAAACATTTTCGAGACCCGAGATACGCTCTCGGAGGAGGGTGAGCGCTATGACAGGCTCTGAGTGTTTGAGACGGGACTAGTCTCTAAATTGACTCGTTACCGCAGTTCATGGGAACTGGGTTGGCACTTACCGCTTCAGTCCACGAGGGGTTATTGTAAGCCACCCTAAGGGAGCGGGGCTCCTGTTGTAGGGACTTTTAGGCTGTGATAGCCTATGTCCTCACTGGGAGGGCATCCTCGCGAAGAGGGCATCCTCATGGAGAGGGTATTTCCTTTGAAGGCGGTAAGATGAAAATTCGCAAAGAAATCCGAAACTGCATGAGAAAAACAGTTGCATTGAAGAAAGTAGATACAAAGCCTCCCCCTGCGGAACCACGACGGGGGAGGGAACAGTGAGTACAACGCCTCCCCCTGCGATGCCATGATAGGGGAGGGAGTGAGCCCAGAGGCTAGATGTAGAATTTCTGGAGCAAGTCTATGTTCCAAGTGTGCTTCAGCTCTTAGTCTTCAAGGTTGGAGAGCTTATAAGCCCCCTGAGCCCAGGACCGTAGAGATCCTGTATGGGCCTTCCCACTTAGGGCTGAGTTTGCCCTGGGCCTGGGGGTCAGTCACACTCTTGAGGACAAGGTCCCCAAGGTAGAAGGCTCGCACGAACACGCTGAATGTAGGCGCGCGCCATTTCTCGCTCGTAAATGGCTTGGTGGAGGAGCGCTCTGTCGCGCTCTTCTTAGACGAGGTCGACTTTCATCCGTTGATTTTCTTCGTTGACTTGGTACACTGCGGCGGTAGCTCCATCTAGGAGCTCAACTCGCAGTGATCGAAAACTGATCTCCGGGGGAGGACCACCTCAGCCCCATATACGAGCGAGAATGGGTTACGCCCACTTGCCCGGTTTGGGGTTGTGCGCATGGAGCAGAGGACGCTGAGGAGCTCCTCCGCCCATGCGCCTCGTTGAGAGGCAGCCTGTTCAAGTCGCCGGCGTAATCCCTGCAAGATCATGCCGTTAACTCTTTCAACAGCTCCGTTGCTCTGGGGTTGAGCTACGGAGGCGAAGTGGGGATGACGCCAAGGTTTCACATAACTCTTGGAAATGTGCCGAGTTGAACTAAGTCCCGTTATCGACTGTGATTTCTCGGGGGACCCCGAAACGACAGATGATGTTCTTTAAGAAGAACCTCTGCACTACCCAGGAGGTGATGCTGGCCAAGGGCTCAGCCTCCACCCACTTGGAGAAGTAATCCACAGCGACCACCACATACTTGTAGACCCTCGGCTCTTGGGGGAAGGGACTGAGGAGATCCATCCCCCAACGTGCGAAGGACCAAGTAATCGAGATGGTCTGTAGTGTTGCGGAGGGTAGTTTGGAGCCCTTCGCCATTTTTTGACAGGCCTCTCATGCGGAGACAAGGTCTCGCACATCACAGATCACGGTACGCCAGTAGAAGCCCTGGAGGATAACCTTCGTTGTGATCGCACGAGGAGCTAGGTGAGAGCCGCAGCTCCCCACATGTATGTCCACGAGAAGCTGAAGCCCCTCTCCCCGCAGAAGACAACAGAGCAAGGCCAAAGCACTCCACTTGTAGAGCCTACCCTCCAGCAAGAGGTACGCCCGTGCCTTCTCACGGAGGCGCTTGGCCATGACGACGTCGGGGGGCTCCTCCCCCCTTATGAAGGAGACGAGAGGATCCATCCACAACTCCGCTCGGGCGATTTCAGAGACCGTGTGGTGGGGCTTCGCTGTCCGAGTCGGGGGTGGTCACCGAAGGCCTTGTGATGACTTCCAAGAAAGCGCCCTTGAGAAGGGGTCCCCGGGCACTGGCCACCCGTGCCAGGGTATCGACATGGTAATTATCCCTCCGGGGGATATGCCGGGCCTCCAGGCCCTCGAAGGAGACTCAGGTTTGCGTCATGGCACAAGTATGACTTGTCCATTTGGCAAACCACGAGCTGGGAGTCCCCCTTGACCAGGAGGTGGTGAATCCCCAGGGAGCATGCGAGGCGTAGTCCCAGGAGCAGGGCCTCGTACTTGGTGACATTGTTTGTGGTAGGAAACTCAAGCCTTGCTGCGTACTCCAGTGTCCTCCTCAGGGCTCCCGTGGACTACCAGTGAGACACAGGAAGCCATTGAACATGAGCGTCCAATGGTCATCGCGCCGAGGCTGGTCGACGGGGGAGTCCCCTTCTGCCCCAGGGGCAGGGGTCCATTCTACCACGAAGTTAGCGAGTAGTTGTGATTTGATGGCAGAACGTCCCGTAAGGGAGTGGGAGAAGGGGGCCAACTCGGCGCCCCACTTCCCTATTCGGCCGGGGGCCTCTTTGTTTTGCAGCACCTCCCCTAGGGGAAGGGAGGATGGAACTGTGATCGGGTGTCCCAGGAAGTAATGGCGAAGCTTCCGGGACGCCATTAGGAGGGCGTAGCAAATCTTCTCCATTTATGTGTACTGTGTCTTAGCCCCTTGGAGGGCTTCACTCATGTAGTATACAGGGTGCTATTACTTGTCCTGCTCCTTTACCAGTACTGCGCTCACAGTGACCGGGGTGGCCGCGAGGTAAAGGAGAAGGGGTTCTTCTCGAGAGGGGCTCACAAGCATCGGGGGACTTGTGAGGTACTTGTTCAAGTCATTGAAAGCGGCCTGGGCCTCGACGGTCCATTTGAATCCCTCAAGATCCCGAGGATCTTGAAGAACTAGAGACCACGTTCTCCCAACCACGAGACGAAGCGGCTCAGCGAGACTAGGTGGCCGGTAAGCCGCTGTACGTCTTTCACCGAGCGCGGCGGGGGCATGTCCAACAGGGCCCGAATTTTTTTGAGGTTGGCCTCTATGCCCCGCTGGGACACGAGGAAGCCAAGCAGCTTCCCCCCGCGCACGCCAAAAGCACACTTCTCCGGGTTGAGCTTCAACCCGTACTAATGGAGGTTGCGGAAGGCCTCCGCTAAATCTTCAAGGTGAGCGGTTGTGCGGAGGCTTTTGACGACCGTGTCGTTGACGTAGACCTCTATGTTGCAGCCGATCTGATCCCTGAGGACGAGGGACATGAGGCGCTGGAAGGTTGCCCCAGCGTTCTTGAGCCCAAAGGGCATGTGAATGTAGCAGAAGGTAATGAGGGGAGTTATAAAACTCGTCTTTTCCTCGTCCTTCTTGGCCATCCGGACTTGGTGGTAGCCTGAGTACGCGTCCAGGAAGCTCATGAGCTCGCACCCTGTGGTCGAATCCACCAGCTGGTCGATCCACGGAAGCGAAAAATTGTCCTTCGGACAAGCCTTGTTGAGGTCGGTGAAATCCATGCTCATTCTCCACTTGCCGCTGGACTTTTTCATGAGGACAGGGTTCGCCAGCTACTCGGGGTGCAAAACCTCCCGAACGAACCCCGCCTCTCGGAGCCTGGTGATCTCGGCCTTTATGGCTTCTTGGCGCTCCAGGGAGAGCTTCCTCAATTTCTACTTTATTGGGGGGTGCCCGGGCGTTACAGATAGCTTGTGCTCGATAACGTCACGGGCAACACCCCGCATGTCTGTAGGCTTCCATGCGAAGACGTCGCAATTTTTGCGGAGGAAGGCTGTGAGTTGGTCCGCATGCTCCTCGGGGAGGTCTGCCCCGATCTTGACGATCTTTTCCCCGTCCTCCAGGGACAGTCAAATCTTCCGGAGGTCCCCCTCTGGGCGTGGTTTCAGGAGAAACTTCCCAGAGGGAATGACTGGGATATCGAGAGGCGCGGGAGGGGGGGGGGCAGCTTCCGCCCCTAGGGCCTTGATTAGGTTGACGTCCCCGAACATCGTGGTGGCGTGCTCGTAGAGAGCACGGGCCGCGTCCTGGTCTCTTCAGGCGGTGATTACACCACGAGGCCTAGGGATCTTCACACACAGGTAACTCTGGTGGATTCCCGCCCCCAGACGGTTGATTGTGCTCCTCCCCATGATCGCATTGTACGAAGAGGGGAGATCCACTACGTCGAACCAGACCATCTCCGTCTGGTAGTTGTCCGGGCACCAAAGGTCATGGGAAGGTCGACCTTCCCCACCGGGTAGATGGTCCTCGGGACGAAGCCCTGCAAGGTCCCAGCTATGGGTTGCAGCAGTTTTTCGTCCACTTGCATTTCCCTAAACGATTTCAGGTACAGGATGTCTGGGCACTTCCACCGTCGACGAGGATGCGCGCCAGTTGGCAGTTGAAAACGGTAGCGGAGACGATGAGCGCGTCGTCGTCGGGGAAGCGAACCCCACACGCGTCCTCTGCTATAAAGGTGAGGGGGACGTCCGACCACTTTGGTGGCCTGGACGTGTTCAGCACCCCCACCACCTTTATTTCCCTTGCGTACTCCTTGCGCTGGCGTTTGGAGTCCCATCCCAAGGTGGATCCTCCTGTGATGACGTTTACACGTCTCTGGGAAGTTTGGAAAGGTAGCTCCTCAGGTGAGCCCCTTTCATATGCCTGTCTCTATTGCTCCCCTGAGGAAGCGGGGAGAGCCGCCAAAGCTAGTGGAGGGGGCAAGGAGGCAGGGCTCCCCCCTGCCCACGCTGGTCGAGGAATACGGTGAAGTGCTGCAGGAGTTGGTTGCATTCCCGAGTGGTGTGGGCAGTAGCCTTGTGGAAGGCACACCACAGGTTGGCTGTGCCCTCCTTGCCGCCGTGTTTCGGGCCCTCCCGGTTATGGGAGGACTACCCCCCCATTGCCTTTCGGCCCAGAGAAGGGACGATTTCCCTTATTGTCTTAGCGCGAGCCGCCTCCGCCCTCGAGGACAAAAGTGTCCTGAGGCTGTGGTTCGCTGCGTGTCGACGATTTGGACTTGGGGTCCTTAGTTGATCTTATGCAAATTTGTGAGTTGCGGGACCTTTCAAGGCCCTCCTCCGGAAAGGTAGGATGAATCAAGTCTGTAGAGGCACAAAAGAGTTTATACAGGTTCGGGCCCTCGATGGTAGGAGTAATAGTCCTACGTCCTGTTGTGATTTCACTATATGTAATAGGATGCTTTACAAGAGGGAAGAAGAGATGATCACAGGCGATGATCTCTTCAATGTTAGTGTCTACCGAGCTATATCTAAGTCTTCAGGTTTGTTGAAGACCTGGAAGTGCTTGTATGCTTGACTGAATTATTCACTGTCCTTAGAACGTGCATTGACTACCTTTTTATACTGGAAAAAAGGGTGCCAATGTGAAACGGCCTTGGACAGTTGTTAAGCTGCAATTTTGTTAACTGCACTTAACTTCCATGCAGGCTTAACACGTGCAATCAAGGGATAACCGCACATGTTAACCTCCTGGCAGTTGTCTTCATACGTGGAAATATCTTCATGATTCTCGGGATATGCCCATTCAAAGAGTTAGGCCTTCTCGGATTTGTTCTGGTCGCAGATAATCAACGACCCTCTGACCACGTACTATCCGCAGTTTCTTGATCGTGCACTATCTATGACCTCATGATTGCGCAAGGACTGCGATCATGCGATATCTCTGTGTCCGCGCCCTTTAGGTCGTCTGAGACCATAGCGACGGATTTATAGAAACACGTCTAATCTGATTCTATCTAAACCAGACGTGTATTACTTCAAACTAGATCGGGTGATAATCCTCGTCAGCTAGCCCCCAAATTTGAAGAAAACGAAAGAACATTTTTACTTCAAATTTTTATCCTGCATCAAATTATGAACCCGACGTTTTAACTTCAACTGATACTGTTCCGCCGTGTGACGGTTCATATCCCGTGAAAAACCCTGAGTCTCTCTTGGCTGTTAATGATGACTTAGGCGACTCTTCATGATGGCAACTGTAAGTGCGGTTTAGGAACCCGAGACGTGTGTGGAAACGAACCGACGCCCTCTGGCTCTATAAATTGAAGAGCTTTTCAGTTTTTTGAACTTATGAGTTTTTCACTAGGTCTTTTCCAGAGCAACTTCTTTTCTCCAGTTACTCCCTCTGAACCTCAGTTCTTGTTCCGATGGCAGATTAAGATCCCAAGAACGTCATTTAGATTGAGAGTGATGAAGAAGAAGAAGCGATACCTGAACTCAACCAGGACTTCCAGAAGGTAAGACTTTTCTTGGAACTCTGGTTTGGGTCATTATTTCACCTCCTGATCGTTTTTCAAATGCATTTTGGGAACTTATAGGTGACTGAGGAGCTGACTCCTCCAAGGAAGAAATCGAAGGTTGAAGAGGGATCCTCCAGTGGAGCTTCATTCATGGGTGCAAAGGTTGGGGATGCTTCATTGCACTCTGTCGTGGTATTGCGAATACCCCGGCAGGTTTTGAGAATGATCCTAGCGAAGATTACGCGGCGCGGGTTGATCGGATGACCGGTCTTCCCCCGCCGGACAAGCACAAAGAATGACACACGGGTTTATACAGGTTCGGGTCCCGGTGGGGGCCCTAGTCCTGTCGACGCGCTCCCGACCGGAGTCGGCTGGGGAGGCTCTCTCCGGGGGAGAGGCTTCCGGAGCACGTCTGTGAGTTTAGCTATTCCAATAAAAGTGATCCGATCCTTTACAACAGAGGGGTACAAGGGCTATTTATAGCCCCAAAAAGAAGCAAAAAACCTAAACTACCCCGGAAGCACTCCTCGCGTGACCTACACGTGACAAACAGTTCGAGACTTTACCTTTAGGAGGGCGATGAGGCCCGGGACGGCGCCGGAGGCCAGGTCCCGGGGGCCAAGAAGCAGCGCCCGGGGAGGGGCCGGAGGCCACGTCCCCGGGCCAATGGCGGCGCTCGGGACGGCGCCGGAGGCCAGGTCCCGGGGGCTAAAAAGGCAGCACCCGGGGAGGCCCCGGAGGCCACGTCCCCGGGCCAATGGTGGCGCCCGGGACGGCACCGGAGGCCAGGTCCTGGGGGCCAAATGCCGGCGCCCGGGGAGGGGCCGGAGGCGACGTCCCCGGGCAAGTGGCGGCGCCCGGGACGGCGTCGGAGGCCAGGTCCCGGGGGCCAAATGGCGGCGCCCGGGGAGGGGCCGGAGGCCACGTCCCCGGGCAAATGGCGGCGCCCGGGACGGCACCGGAGGCCAGGTCCTGGGGGCCAAATGCCGGCGCCCGGGGAGGGGCCGGAGGCCACGTCCCCGGGCAAGTGGCGGCGCCCGGGACGGCGCCGGAGGCCAGGTCCCGGGGGCCAAATGGCGGCGCCCGGGGAGGGGCCGGAGGCCACGTCCCCGGGCAAATGGCGGCACCCGGGACGGCGCCGGAGGCCAGGTCCCGGGGGCCAAATGGCGGCGCCCGGGACGGCGCCAGAGGCCAGGTCCCAGGCCATTTGCCCGGGACGGCGCCGGGGGCCAGGTCCCCGGGCAATCGTGACGCAACATACCTGGCCTTAGTCCCGCGGAGATTTCCCCCGACAGCAGCCCCCCATGCACGCCGGGGACGATGCTCGAGTCCCCGGTGGGTATGGCACACGTCACCGGGAAGATCTCCGGGCCGAGTCACCGAAACTGTGGTGCTTCGGTTTCTGTGCCCCGCGCTTAAGGCCGCGCCGTTTCGCGTGGTTCGAACCAGCGCCTCGATTCACGCGCCCGTCCCTTCGTTTCCCGCACACGGTTTGAACTTCTGCGGTCCAGATTGATCCGCGGGTGCCACGTGGCGTGCATCTAGACCACGTCCCGCCCCTATAAATAGGGCCTTGGGGGGTCCGAAAGTTCATTCCAAACTTTCAGCCTTTAGCGATTTTTGCTCTCCTGGTAGCTCTTTCCGGTAGTTAGCTTTCGGTAGCAGACGTCCGGAAGTTCTAGTAATAGCCTCCTGAAAGTTTAGCCACTGAACAAAAAAGAAGACTAACCTCATGGCACCCAAGGGTCGAGCGAAGACCACGGAAGTGCCCCCGGAGGAAATCCCCCCGGATTTCCTCTGGGCATCGGAGTTCACGACCGAGGACGCCGAGTCTTTGGTCGAACGCTGCGTCGTCGCGGACGGGGACATTCGAGTCCCCGTGAAGAAAGACGGAGCCCCCCGCCCCAGGCCCGGAGAGGTCGTGGCCTTCGAGGCCTTCCTGGAGGCGGGGTCCGGCTCCCGGTGCATCCCATGCTCCGGGAGTTTTTGAAGGGGTACGGGGTGGCACTGAACCACCTCACCCCGAACGCGCTCGTCCGGATGGGCCTCTTCATCTGGCTCTTCGAGACAGCGACCAGGCGGGAGCCCACCCTTCGCGCCTTCCGGTACTTCTACGAACCGGCGGCGCGGACCTCCCACCTGGTGAAGGGGGGCCCCAAGTCCCCCTTCGGCTCGGTGATGGTGCAAATGCTGCCGTCCCGGGTGATTGACTACCCGGCGGCGGCCTCCCGGGACCACTGGGGCGACTGGGTCCAGAGGTGGTTTTACCTCCGGGTCCGGGACGAGGCGGTGGTGTACGCCCCGGAACCCCCCACCTACAGCCGGTCGTCCGCACCGAAGCCTCCGGTGTGGACGGACGAGGAGTTCGAGCTCCTCGGCAAGGTGATCCTCGCCAAGAAGACCCGCTCGATGCGGGACGCGGCCGAGGAGATGGCTCTCCTCCGGATCTCCCCCTTCTCGCGCGGGAAGAGGGGAGTCGGCATGGGCCCGGAACAGCGGCCCCCGGTGAAGCCGGTGACGTGACGTAAGCTCCGGGAACCTGCTGCATTGTATTTACGAATTTTTGAAATTTTAACTAACTCTTTACCTCTTGCTGTCCGACCGTACCCGGCGGCGCGGGAGAAGGCGGAGAACCTCCTGGGGAGGTACTTCGCCGATGAGCACGAGCGCGTCGTGCGCGCCGTGGGGGAGGGCCCTCCCCGGAACTTGGTAGCTGCAGCCTACAGGCTAAAGCTGCCGGAGAGGAAGCCTCTCCCCACCCCCAGGTCGCACAAACGGGGGAAGGAGGCGGCCGGGGGCTCGGAGCCCAAGAAGGCCCGGGTCCAAAAGACCCCCGGCCCGTCGACGACGCTGGCAGCCACACCGGCGAAGCCCCGGGACGAGACCCCCGGGAGCGAGTGTGCTCGGGCACCGGCCCGAAAGGAAGCAACACCTCCTCCCCCGAAGGGCCCCGTCGAGGCCCGGGGGAAGGAGGCGGCCACGGGCGGGGCGGCGTCCGACTCGGCGAACTACGCCCCGTCCCCACCCTCGGTGGAGCCCCTCCTGCCGCTTCCGGCTTCTTTGGAGCCGGAGAGGCTGGAGGTGAGATTCGCGGAGGCCTCGCCTCCACGAGTCTGGCCGGTGGACGAGGGGGGGAGCCCCTCGGTCTACGAGGTCCCCCCGGAGGAGGAGGCCCTGAGGACCTTTCGGCCCGGGGCGGGGAAGGGTCTGATGATCCCCCCCCCCGGGCAGGGACCCCCGCCCAAAGCTCCTCGGCCACGTCTTCGGAGGAGACTTCGGCCACGAAGACGCCGGTGACGCCGGCCGCATTTCCGGACTTGCAAGTCCGGGGACCCCCCGCTGGCAGCGACGCCGGCGCCGGGCGAGAGGCCCCCCTGCTTCCCACGGGGGAAGTCTCCCGCTACTCGGAGGGCCTGCACACTCGGAAGGTGCAGGCCTTCGTCGCGGAGGGAACGCTCCATGAGCGTTTCCAGGGGGTTCAGTCCCTCGGGGCCCAGGTGACCCGAGTCAATGACATCTTCGTTTATCCCCTGCACTTGAGATTTTTCTAACTCTATATATTTTGTAGGTGGCAGCTGTTACCTGGGGCCTTGAGTAGCGGGTCGCCCAGCTGCTTAAGGAGGCGGAGGGCCGGGCCGCGGCCTCTGTAGGGCGGCGCGAGGAGGCCCTCCGGGAGCGCGACGAAGCCCTCGCGGAACTGAACCGGGTCCGGGCCCAGGTTCACATTTCTGAGGCCGTCAACGGCCGCCTCCGGGAGGAGGCCAAAGCGAGGGAGGAGGCACTCCGGGAGCTCGAGGCCACGAGCGTCCGGGCAGTGGCGGATGCGGGCCGCTCTGTCCGCTCGGCCCTCGAGAGCCTTGGCGTGAGCCTAGGCTCCGGGAGCAAGGAGGTGCCGCCGGCGACCCTCGCGGAGGCTGTGCGTTTTCTCAACGCACAAGTCTCCGCCATCCCCGAGGCGGCCGACGCTCGGGCGAGGGGCAGGGCGATCCCCATCATCGCGGCCGCTGCGGGGCTCGTTGAGTTCCCGGGGGTCGGCGCCCGGGCGATCGGGGGCCGCATCCCCCGAAGCTTCCCGGACTCCTTCGAGCCTTCGCGCCGGGAGGTTGAACAGCTTGCCGGAGGGTTCTACGACCGGATCATCCGGGCGTGGTTCCCGACTCCGGCGCCTCAGGCGGGAGACGTCCCAGCCCCGACCTTGGAAGAAGCCCCCCGGGGGGAGGACGCCAACGAACATGTATGAGCCTCCCCCCGGGTCTTAGCTAGGGCCCTTTTTTGTTTTCTGTAGGATTTTGATCCCGGTAGCTTCTTAGAAGAAGCCCCGGACACTTGTACAAAAACATTTTGAATGCAATGAAGTTAGAATTTTTTTCTAAGTCTTTGAATTGAAAATTGTTACCAGGGTTCCCGGGAGGTTGCTCCTGAGCGAAGGTCCGGGAGGGGTTCCCCGGGGACGCCCAAGCGGCTTTAATCTTGCTAAGCCTTGTCTCCGGGAATCGCGGCGGGGACAGCGTCCGGGAGCCGATCCGGTTGAGGTGGCGTCCGGAGTGGCACTTGGACAACTTTGGCAATCATCGCGCCGAATTGTCCCCTCCGCGGACGGGGCTCCGGATGATACCTCCCCTCCGGATACTTCCACAGGCAGGATACGAGTTTTGGCCCGAAGATGTGCTCTGGGACGCTCAGCGCCGCGTACGGGCATTGTACCGGGACTTGACCCGGGAGCTAGCGGAGAGCCTCCGGGAGTATTAGGCATAGGAGCCTTAGGGCGTAGAGAATCCCCCGGGTTAGAACCCGGGTTGTATCGTTTCCGAAGCCCACCGGAGGAGGAAGATGTCCTCCGGGTTTGACAATCAATAAAGCTGTGTTGTTGCTTCTTCTTTCGTTGTCTATTTTCTTCTTCTTGGATGGTCCGGACGACTCATCTTAACAAGGATGAGCTAAGTTTGCTCGTGGGCGGTGCGGTCGACACCCGGGGGTTCCTTATCCCCCCCGCCCACAGCGGGCCGGAGAATAGCTCCGCGCGCTGTGGGGGTAACAAGGCCCCCGGGATGGAAGTCACCTGTAGCATAGGAAATTTTCTAAGTTAGAAAATTTTAAAACGAGGTTTTCAAGGAGAAGACCTTCCGGGAGACAATCGTCCGGTCGCCGTGAGAACGGGGAGCCGGGAATAAGGCCTCATGTGGAAGAAACGTCCAAGAAATCCACGACTTGTCCGGGAGACAATCGTCCGGTCGTCATGAAGACGGGGAGCCGGGAATAGGGTCTCCGGGAGGCATTCGTCCGGTCGCCGTGAGAACGGGGAGCCGGGAATAAGGTCGCCGGGGACCAATCGTCCGGTCGCCATGAAAACGGGGAGCCGGGAATAATGTCGACTCCCGGAGGAGGAAGATAGATCCAATCAAGCCGCAAGGGGCCGATCATCCGGTCGTCGTGAAAACGGGGAGCCGGGAATAACGTCGACTCCCGGAGGAGGAAGATAGATCCATGAAGGCCATTAGACGTCCCACTGGGGAGAGCGTCTACTCCCGGAGGAGGAAGTGCCCAAAGACGGGTCTTGAGTGTTTGGGCAGGGGCCTTGTCTCCCAAAGTGACTCGTTACCGCGGCCACTGTGACCGGGTTGCCGCTTACACCCTCAGTCCACGAGGGCTGACTGTAAGCCGCCCTACGGGAGTGGGACTCCTGTTGTAGGGACTTGTTGGGCCTGGCCCACTTCCTCGCGGGGAGGGCATCCTTGCGGGGAGGGCATCCTTGCGGGGAGGGCTTCCCCGCGGGGAGGGCATCGCCGCTAGGGGCGGTAATGAGAAAGACCTGCAATGAGACAGTTTTAAAAGCAAGACCTATGCATTGCTAATAAAATGAAGTACAGGGCCTCCCCCTGCGAAGTCGCGAAAGGGGAGGAAAATACAGTGTCCCTCCTCCCCCTCCGGCGTGAACTCTCCGGGGGAGGGGACAGGCCCGTAAGGCTAAACATAGAACTTGCGAAGTAGACGCAAGTTCCATGTGTGCTTTAGCTCCTGCTCTTGAAGGTTGGAGAGCTTGTAGGCCCCCGTGCCCAGGATCGCGGAGATCCTGTAGGGGCCCTCCCACTTGGGGGAGAGCTTACCCTGGGCCTGGGGATCCGTCACGCGCTTTAGGACGAGGTCCCCAAGGCGGAAAGCCCTCTCGCGCACGCGCTGATTGTACGCGCGCGCCATTTTTTGCTCGTAGATGGCGTGGCGGAGGAGCGCTCGGTCGCGTTCCTCCTCCACGAGTTGGTTGGCCTCGTTGGCCTGGTACGCTGCGGGCGTGGCTCCCTCCAGGAGCTGGACCCGCAGTGACCGAAAGGCAATCTCCGGGGGGAGGACTGCCTCCGCCCCGTAGACCAGGGAGAAGGGAGTACGCCCCGTTGCCTGGGACGGGGTCGTGCGCATGGAGCAGAGGATGCTAGGGAGCTCCTCTGCCCATGCACCCCGCTTAGAAGCGGTTTGCTCGAGTCTCCGGCGCAACCCCTGTAGGATCACGCCGTTGACCCTCTCAACAGCCCCATTGCTTCGGGGATGGGCCACTGAGGCGAAGTGGATGACGAGCCCCAGGCCTTCGCAGAATTCCCAGAAATAAGCCGAGTCGAATTGGGTCCCGTTGTCCACGGTGATTTCCCGGGGGACGCCAAAACGACCTACGACATTTTTCCAGAAAAACCGCTGAACGGCCCGGGACGTGATGCTGGCCAAAGGCTCCGCCTCAACCCACTTTGTAAAATAGTCGACTGCGGCTACCGCATACTTGTATCCCCCGGGCGCTGGGGGGAAGGGCCCTAAGAGGTCCATCCCCCATCGCAGAAAGGGCCAAGTGATGGGGATCGTCTGCAGCGCTATAGGGGGGAGGTTCGAGTCCTTGGCCATCTTCTGGCATGCCTCGCACGCGGAGACAAGGTCTCGCGCGTCGCGCATGACCGTGGGCCAGTAGAAGCCCTGTCGGAGGGCCTTGGCTGTGATGGCACGCGGGGCTAGGTGAGAACCACAGCTCCCAGCGTGGATGTCTTCGAGTGTCGGGGGAAATCTCCGCGGGACTAAGTCCAGGTAAGATGTGTCATGATTACCCGGGGACCTGGCCTCCGGCCCCGTCCCGGGCGCCGCCTTTGACCCGGGGACGTGGCCTCCGGTGCCCTCCTGGGCGCCGCCTTTTGGCTCCCGGGACGTGGCCTCCGGTGCCCTCCCGGGGGCCGCCATTTGCCCGGGGACGTGGCCTCCGGGGCCTCCCCGGGCGCCGCCTTTTGGCTCCCGGGACGTGGCCTCCGGTGCCGTCCTGGGCGCCGCCATTTGGCTCCCGGGACGTGGCCTCCGGGGCCCTCCCGGGCGCCGCCTTTTGGCTCCCGGGACGTGGCCTCCGGTGCCGTCCTGGGCGCCGCCATTTGGCTCCCGGGACGTGGCCTCCGGGGCCTCCCCGGGCGCCGCCATTTGGCTCCCGGGACGTGGCCTCCGGGGCCTCCCCGGGCGCCGCCTTTTGGCTCCCGGGACGTGGCCTCCGGTGCCTCCCCGGGCGCCGCCTTTTGGCTCCCGGGACGTGGCCTCCGGTGCCGTCCTGGGCGCCGCCATTTGGCTCCCGGGACGTGGCCTCCGGGGCCCTCCCGGGCGCCGCCTTTTGGCTCCCGGGACGTGGCCTCCGGTGCCGTCCTGGGCGCCGCCATTTGGCTCCCGGGACGTGGCCTCCGGGGCCTCCCCGGGCGCCGCCTTATGGCTCCCGGGACGTGGCCTCCGGTGCCGTCCCGGGCGCCGCCATTTGGCTCCCGGGACGTGGCCTCCGGGGCCTCCCCGGGCGCCGCCTTATGGCTCCCGGGACGTGGCCTCCGGTGCCGTCCCGGGCACCGCCATTTGGCTCCCGGGACGTGGCCTCCGGGGCCTCCCCGGGCGCCGCCTTTTGGCTCCCGGGACGTGGCCTCCGGTGCCCTCCCGGGCGCTGCCATTTGGCTCCCGGGACGTGGCCTCCGGTGCCCTCCCGGGCGCCGCCTTTTGGCTCCTGGGACGTGGCCTCCGGTGCCCTCCCGAGCGCCGCCTTTTGGCTCCTGGGACGTGGCCTCCGGGGCCTCCCCGGGCGCCGCCTTTTGGCTCCCGGGACGTGGCCTCCGGTGCCCTCCCGGGCGCCGCCATTCGCTCGGGGACGTGGCCTCCGGGGCCTCCCCGGGCGCCGCCATTTGCCCGGGGACGTGGCCTCCGGGGCCTCCCCGGGCGCCGCCTTTTGGCTCCCGGGACATGGCCTCCGGTGCCGTCCCGGGCGCCGCCTTTGACCCGGGGACGTGGCCTCCGGCGCCGTCCCGGGCCTCATCGCCCTCCTGAAGGTAAAGTCTCGAACTGTTTGTCACGTGCAGGTCACGCGAGGAGCGCCTCGGGAACTGGCGACCACCTGTCAAGCATCCAAGGCATTTGACCGGGAGAAGGACGGTCCTGCCCTTCAATCCGACGGTGGCTTCCGGGGTAGTTTAGGTTTTTTGTTGCTTTTTGGGGCTATAAATAGCCCTTGTACCCCTCTGTTGTAAGGGATCAGTTCATTTATTGGAATAGCTAAACTCACAGGCGTGCTCCGGAAGCCTCTCCCCCGGAGAGAGCCTCCCCAGCCGACTCCGGTCGGGAGCGCGTCGACAGGACTAGGGGCCCCACCGGGACCCGAACCTGTATAAACCCGTGTGTCATTCTTTGTGCTTGTCCGGCGGGGGAGGACCGGTCATCCGGTCAACCCGCGCCGCGTAATCTTCGCTAGGATCACTCTCAAAACCTGCCGGGGTATTCGCAATACCACGACAGTTGGCGCCATCCGTGGGGACTCGTGACAAGACGCCATGGCTCCCCCAAGAACAAGGGCTCGCACCCTTCCCAGTGATCCGGGTCTCGGAGACCCGGCGCCGTCCGCCCGGGACACTGCTGTCCCGGCGGTCCCTTCCGGAGGTGACCTGGCCCAAGTACCGCCTCCCTCCTTTCCTCTTAACTTAGGTGCTTCCACCTCCAGGTCGTTCCCGGTGACCGCGGGGACCTCGGCCGGGACAAGCGTCCCCCCGACGGCTCCCCCGGCTCCATGGGACGCCCTGCTCGAAGCTCTCGTGGAAGGCCAGCTCCGCGCCCAGTGCTCTATGGACGAGCTCCTTAGCGTGTTGGCGCGGCCTCCGGCCCCCACATTTGCGTCGCACCCATATCCGGGGAACATGCCCCCATTTATGGGTTACCCGGCGGCCCCTCCGGCCTCGGGGGGGTTGTCCGCCCCGTATGATCCTGCCAGGGGATTCCCTCCCCCTGCGGGATATACGTCCGGACCCTTCCCGGCACCCGGGCCCGTCCCGGTACCGGGAGGTTATTTCATGCCGGGTCCCTTCGTGGCACCAGGGGGGGTACCCCGTCCCCGGCCTATTCCCGTGGCTGGGAGCCCACTTCCTGCCAGGGGTTTACCCTGCGCCGGGAGCCAGTCCCGCCCCCCGCGTCGCGTTTACCGCACCGGGGGCAGTTGACAGAGCAGCCCCCGTGCTGCAGCGGACTTCCCCCCGCATGGGCTCCCCGGTTTCGGACGCCGCCACGGGGGCTCCCCCCTCCCCGGTTCCGGGTGTTACAGGGCCGGCCCCCTTCCCGGTTCCGGTCGTGGCCACTGGGGCCCCCTCCACTTCGATTCCAGGCGTCGCCGCGGGCGCCCCCTCGCCGGTTCCGGATGATACAGGGGCTTCCCCCTTTCTGGTCCCGGGGGTCGTCGCAGAGGGCTCGCCCCAACCGGCTCCAGAAGTTACAGCGCACGAGCTCCCTCCCTCGGCGGGACAGGTCCGTTTCGCCCCGGGGGAGGTCGAGCGAATGCGTTCACCAGAGCGCGGGGAAGAACTTCCCCCCGGCCGCGGGCGCGGGGAGCCTCGCTCTCGCACGGGCCGGGGGAAGAGACCCGCTGAAGAGCCAATCTCTCCGGCGGAGAGCCCGGACGTCCGGGAACTCAGTCCCGGTCCGGAGGAAAAGCGTCGCCACCGCCATTCTGGCGGACCTCTCGGACCGCTTCCAGACTCAGACAACGAAGGTCCCGTGAAAGAAGACAGCGACCGGGGCTCTCCCCGGGAAGTGCAGGGGGCCAACCAGCCCCTGTGCCGAAGACTTCGCAGCATCCGGTGGCCGCGGCCCTACCGCCCGCCACACATCGAACACTATAACGGTGAGGCGGACCCTTACGAGTTCGTGCAGGTCTACTCCACTGCCATCTCCGCGGCCGGGGGGGACGAGACAGTACAGTGCAACGTCTTCCCCCTCTACCTCTCCGGCATTGCCCGCTCCTGGTTCTACAACCTGAAGGCCGGCTCCATCAAGTCTTTCTCGCAGCTCAAGCGGGAGTTCTGTGCCAACTTCCAGGGGAACTACGTGCGTCCCCTGGACTCCTCGCAGCTGTACACTGTCCGGCAGAGGACTGGGGAAACCATCAGAAGCTTCTTCAAACGCTTTGCTCAGGTGAAGAGCAAAGCGGCCCACGTCCCCGACTCTGCGGTCATCGAAGCCTGCAAAAGCGGCATCCTCCCGGGGGAGCTCCACCGAAGGCTCTCCCGGAGCTGCCCCTCTTCCGCCGACGAGCTCTTCAACGTGCTCGAAAAGTACGCTCGGGCGGAGGAAGACGATATCTGGAAGAAGACCCAGGGGGCTCCCGCCCCCGTCGACCGGGGGGCCAGGGATCCCCCCAAACGCTCCAGGCAGGGGGGGCGTAGCGAGCCACGGCCTCGGGACACCTTTGTCCTCGAGGGCGGAGGCGGCTCGCGCGACCCCCCGAGGGCCAACCGCCCCTTCCCCAAACCGAAGGGCCATGGGGGAGGGCAGTCTTCGCGCGGCCGGGAAGGCCCCGCGGGGAGAAGGCGGGAAGGACCGTGGTGCAGCCTCCACAGGTCCAATACCCACGCTACCCGAGATTGTTGCCAGCTGCTGCAGCACTTCGCGGACTTCCTCGACCAGCGCGGGCAGGGGGGGGACTCCGGCCTCCTTGCCCCCTCGGCTAGCTGTTCCGGCCCTTCCCGCTCCCACGGGGGGTCAACAGACGCAGGAGGGGGAGCCTTCAGAAGCTCTCCCCTTTCAAACTTCGTAGCGGCACATCAACGTCATCGTGGGAGGATCTGCCTCCGGGCGGGACTCTAAGCGCCAGCGTAAGGAGTACGCGCGTGAGGTCAAGGTTGTGGGGGTGCTACACGCGTCCCCGCCACCGAAGTGGTCGGACGTCCCCCTCACCTTCACGGCAGAAGAGCGCGGGGGGTTCGCTTCCCCCACGACGACGCGCTCATTGTCTCCGCGACCATCTACAACTGCCATCTGGCCCGGATCCTGGTGGACGGCGGGAGCTCCGCCGATGTCCTATTCCTGAAGGCCTTCAAAGAAATGCAGGTGGATGGGAAGCTCCAGCAGCCCGCTGCCGGGCCTCTGCAAGGTTTTGTCCCGGGGAAGGCAATTCACCCCGTAGGCAAGGTAGATCTTCCAATGACCTTCGGCACCCCCGAGAACTACCGGACCGAGCTAGTCCGCTTCGATGTAGTGGACCTCCCCTCCTCCTACAACGCGATTATGGGGAGGACGACAATCAACAGGCTGGGGGCTGCCACCCACCAAAACTATCTCTGCATGAAGATCCCCGGGCCGCATGGTGTGATCAACGTCCGGGGAGACCAAGACATGGCCCGTGCTCTATATGAGCGCGCTGCGGCCACAATCGGGAGCGTCGACCTCATAAAGACGCCCGGGGGGGAGGCTTCTCCCCCGGAACTAGATGCTGCTGCGCCACCGCTTGGGAGGCCCCTCCTCAAGCCGCCTCCGGAAGGAGGCCTCCGGAAGGTCCTGCTGTCCCCGGGCAACGAAGACAAAACCATCCGGATCGGGGTGGAGCTCCCCGAGGAGCACGCAGCGCAACTTGCGGCTTTTCTGCGCGAAAACTCTAATGTTTTGGCGTGGAAGCCGTCAGACATGCGGGGCGTCGCCCGGGAGGTCATTGAGCACAAACTTGCAGTGGCCCCCAGTCACCCCCCGGTCAAACAGAAGCTGCGGAAACTCTCCCTCGAGCGCCAAGAGGCAATCAAGGCGGAGATCACCCGGCTCCGAGAGGCGGGGTTCATTCGGGAGGTCTTGCACCCCGAGTGGCTCGCGAACCCCATCCTCGTCAAGAAATCGACCGGCAGGTGGCGGATGTGCGTGGACTTCACCGACCTTAACCGCGCCTGCCCCAAAGACAACTTCCCGCTCCCGCGAATTGATCAGCTCGTCGACTCCACTGCGGGGTGCGAGCTCATGAGCTTCCTAGACGCCTACTCCGGCTACCATCAAGTTTGGATGGCGGAGGGGGACGAGGAAAAGACGAGTTTTATTACTCCCCTCGGAGCCATCTGTTACGTCCATATGCCCTTCGGGCTCAAGAACGCGGGGGCGACCTTCCAGCGCCTCATGACACTAGTTTTCAAAGGGCAAGTCGGCCACAACGTTGAAGTCTACGTAGACGACGCGGTTGTCAAGAGTCCCCGCGCAGCCTCCCACATTGACGACCTGGCTGAAACCTTCCGCAACCTCCGCGTGTTCGGGCTCAAACTGAACCCGGAGAAGTGCGCCTTCGGGGTGCGCAGGGGGAAGCTCCTTGGCTTCCTCGTGTCCCAGCGGGGCATTGAGGCAAACCCCGAGAAGATCCGGGCGTTCCTAGATATGCCCCCGCCGCGCTCCGTCAAGGATGTCCAGCGGCTCTCCGGCCGCCTAGCCGCACTTCTTCAAGATCCTCCGAGGGCTCGAGGGGTTCCGCTGGACCCCCGAGGCCCAGGAGGCGTTCGACGACCTCAAGAAGTACCTCACGAGCCCTCCAATGCTCGTGAGTCCGTCCCCGGAAGAGCCCTTGCTCCTCTACCTCGCCGCGACCCCTGTCGCCGTCAGCGTGGTCTTGGTGAAGGAGCAAGGGGGGCAGCAGCGTCCAGTGTACTACGTGAGTGAGGCCCTCCAAGGGGCCAAAACTCGGTACACGGAAATGGAGAAAATCTGCTACGCCCTCCTCATGGCGTCCCGAAAGCTTCGGCATTACTTCCTGGGGCACCCCATCACCGTCCCGTCGTCCCTTCCCCTTGGGGAGGTACTGTGGAACAAGGAAGCCACCGGCCGGATTGGGAAGTGGGGGGCTGAGCTCGCCCCCTTCTCCCTGTCCCTTACCGGCCACTCCGCCATCAAGTCGCAGGTCCTCGCCGACTTCGTCGCAGAGTGGACTCCCGCCTCTGGGTCCGGGGACGAAGATCTCCCTGTGCCTCCCCGATGCAGTGATCATTGGACCCTTATGTTCGATGGGTCGCTGTGTCTCGCCGGGGCTGGTGCGGGAGTAGTCCTCCGGAGCCCCGAGGGGAAGGAACTCGAGTACGCCGCGCGGCTCGAGTTCCCCGCAACCAACAACGTCGCCGAATACGAGGCTTTGCTCCTCGGGATGCGCCTCGCGCGCTCCCTGGGGATCCGGCTCCTCCTAGTCAAGGGAGATTCTCAGCTCGTAGTTTGCCAAATGGACAAGTCTTACCTGTGCCATGACGCAAACTTAATTCTTTATTTGCAGGAAGTGCGAAAGATGGAGAGGCATTTCGACGGCCTCGAGGCCCGGCATATCCCACGAAGGGACAATGACCGGGCCGACGCCTTGGCTCGGGCGGCCAGCGCCCGGGAATCGCTCCCCAAGGGGGCTTTCCTAGAGATCATCACGAAGCCCTCAGTGGCCTCCCCGGACACGGGCGACGAGCCTCATGTCCCGGAGGTCGCCGAGATCACCCGGACTCCGCCTTGGATGGACCCCCTCATCTCCTTCATCAAGGGGGAGGGGGACCCTCCTAGTGAGACCGAGGCCAAACGCCACCGGGCTAAAGCCCGGGCGTATCTCCTGCTGGAGGGGAGGCTCTACAAGCGGGGGGCTTCCGCCCTCCTGCGCTGCCTCCCTCGGCCGGAGGGACTTCAACTTCTCGAAGACATCCACGCGGGGAGCTGTGGTTCTCACCTAGCCCCGCATGCCATCGCGGCCAAGGCCCTCCGGCAGGGCTTCTACTGGCCCACGGTCATGCGCGACGCGCGAGATCTTGTCTCCGCGTGCGAGGCATGCCAGAAGATGGCCAAGGGCTCGAACCTCCCCCCTATAGCGCTGCAGACGATCCCCATCACTTGGCCCTTTGTGCGCTGGGGGATGGACCTCTTAGGGCCCTTCCCCCCAGCGCCCGGGGGATACAAGTATGCGGTAGTCGCAGTCGACTATTTTACAAAGTGGGTTGAGGCGGAGCCTTTGGCCAGCATCACGTCCCGGGCCGTTCAGCGGTTTTTCTGGAAAAATGTCGTATGTCATTTTGGTGTCCCCCGGGAAATCACCGTGGACAACGGGACCCAATTCGACTCAGCTTATTTTCGGGAATTCTGCGAAGGCCTGGGGCTCGTTATCCACTTCGCCTCGGTGGCCCATCCCCGGAGCAATGGGGCTGTCGAGAGGGTCAACGGCGTGATCCTACAGGGGTTGCGCCGGAGACTCGAGCAAACCGCTTCTAAGCGGCGTGCATGGGCGGAGGAGCTCCCTAGCATCCTCTGCTCCATGCGCACGACCCCATCCCGGGCGACGGGGCGTACTCCCTTCTCCCTGGTCTACGGGGCGGAGGCAGTCCTCCCCCCGGAGATTGGCTTCCGGTCACTGCGGGTTGAGCTCCTGGAGGGAGCTACACCCTCAGCGTACTAGGCCAACGAGGCCAACCAGCGTCTGCAGATTGACCTCGCGGAGGAGGAACGCGATCGAGCGCTCCTCCGCCACGCCATCTACGAGCAAGAAATGGCGCGCGCGTACAATCAGCGCGTGCGGGAGAAAGCTTTCCGCCTTGGGGACCTTGTCCTCAAGCGCGTGACGGACCCCCAGGCCCAGGGTAAGCTCTCCCCCAAGTGGGAGGGCCCCTACAGGATCTCCGCGGTCCTGGGCTCGGGGGCCTACAAGCTCTCCAACCTCCAAGAGCAGGAGCTGAAGCACACGTGGAACTTGCGTTACTTCGCAAGTTCTATGTTTAGCCTTACGGGCCTGTCCCCTCCCCCGCAGCGTTCACGCTGGAGGGGGAGGAGGGACGCTGTATTTTCCTCCCCTTTCGCGGCTTCGCAGGGGGAGGCCCTGTACTTCATTTTATTAGCAATACATAGGTCTTGGTTTTCAAACTGTCTCATTGCAGGTCTTTCTCATTACCGCCCCTAGCGGCGATGCCCTCCCCGCGAGGATGCCCTCCCCACGAGGAAGCCCTCCCCGTGAGGATGCCCTCCCCGCGAGGAAGTAGGCCAGCCCCAACAAGTCCCTACAACGGAGCCTGCACTCCCGTAGGGCGGCTTACGATCAGCCCTCGTGGACTGAGGGTGTAAGCGGCAACCCGGTCACAGTGGCCGTGGTAACGAGTCACTTTGGGAGACTAGTCCCCTGCCCAAACACTCAAGCCCCGTCTTCGGGCACTTCCTCCTCCGGGAGTCGACGTTATTCCCGGCTCCCCGTTTTCACGGCGACCAGAAGATCGGCCCCTTGCGGCTTGATTGGATCTATCTTCCTCCTCCGGGAGTCGACGTTATTCCCGGCTCCCCGTTTTCACGGCGA
This sequence comes from Pharus latifolius, assembly GCA_019359835.1. Taxonomy (NCBI): domain Eukaryota; kingdom Viridiplantae; phylum Streptophyta; class Magnoliopsida; order Poales; family Poaceae; genus Pharus; species Pharus latifolius. Next base: position 27,057,227 of record CM033328.1, on the reverse strand, counting down.
CCGGAAGATCGGCCCCTTGCGGCTTGATTGGATCTATCTTCCTCCTCCGGGAGTCGACGTTATTCCCAGCTCCCCGTTCTCACGGCGACCGGATGAATGCCTCCCGGAGACCCTATTCCCGGCTCCCCGTTCTCACGGTGACCGGATGATTGTCTCTCGGAGAAGTCGCGGATTTCTCGGGCATTTTTCTTCCCCAAAGACCCTATTCCCGGCTCCCCGTCCTCACGGCGACCGAACCAATGTCTCCTAGGAAGATCGCCTCCGGAAATCTCATCGGGTTTTCTTGGATATTTCTTCCACATGAGTCTTGGACTGGAATACTGCAAACTTGGCCGGTACTGGGGTGCGGCTATGGTGCGACCTCGGGATGAACTCCCTTGGTTGGCTGGTTGGAACTTCGCTTTCCTCTTCCTGTAGTCGTCCACCAACTGACGCTTCTCTTCAATCTCAAGCAGGCGGTTTACCAGGTTCTGGAAGTCTGTGAACTCGTGCGAGGTGATAAGCACCTGCAACACTGGCTGTAACCCTTCCTTGAAAAGCTCTACCTTCCTGGCCTCAGTGGCAATGTCCTCAGGGGCATATCGGGCTAATTGATTATACTGATGGAGATACTCTGTTACGGTCTTTCCTCCTTGACGCAAGTTGCGGAACTCTCTGCGCTTGGAGGCCATCATTCCAGCAGGCACATGGGCTTTCCGGAATTGTTCAGAAAACTCGGCCCAGGTTATTCCTGCAGGGTTGGGGTGCATGTTCTTGTAGTTAATCCACCATGATGCTGCCGGTCCAGCGAGCTGATGAGACGCATACAGGACCATCTCATTGTCGGAGCATCGAACTGTTTCCAACTTCCTCTCTGTATCACGCAACCAGTCGTCAGCGATCATGGGGTCAGGAGTACTTGAAAAGGTAGGTGGGCGCGTCTTTTGAAAATCCGTGAGCCTTGCGCTCATCACCGACCCTTCAGATTGGGCTGCGGGCATCCTCTGCAGTATCTGTTCCAGCATCTGAGCCTGTGCTGCTTGGTTGTCCTTCATCATCTGGGCTTGCATAGACTGCATCATCTGATTCTGAGCTGCTTGGGCTTCTTGTCTGCTTCTCTCCATCCACATCATTACTTCTGCCAAACTGGGCTGAGCTCCTTGTGGCTCCACATGCTCTTGGGGTTGGGGCTGTTGCTCCTCTTCACCTAATGCTCTACCTTGAGACGAAGCACCTGCCTCATGCCCACTGTTCCTTGAGCGATTCCTTGTGTTTGTCATCTTGTCTTCACTTCACTGCTAAAGGTAACCAAGACTGAGGTTGCAGCAAGGGAATAGGAAAGAAGAGAGAAGGGGAGAGAAGAGACACCTAATAACTTATATGCAGACACTAAGCACACACTAGTAGATATACACATATAACTTAGCTTAATAGTTCCCAAGGAAGCAATCGGCAGAGACCTGCCCAAGGCAACCAATGGAAATGACACGCTAACAGCGAGAAGAGAGAGAAAGAAGCACTAACTGACTAAGAGGGCAAGCTGATCTCCATCTTACTCTGAACCTAATCTTGATCGATCATCTTCTGCTCTTGCTCCAACTGACGTAGGGTTGATTGTAGAATCCGCGAAGTTAAAGCGCCGACCACAAAATGACGTCCATCCTCGGAACTTTGCTGTAGAATCGCACGTCCAACACGCAGTTTTCAAAATGAAACCGAAAAACCCTTTCCAAAAACATAGCAATATGCTCTATAGTATGAAAATCACCTAGAGCTAGTCAAGAAAGGAAGGTAAGGAAAGAAGGTTATAAGAATAGCAGTTTTTTTTTTTTTTTTTTTAACATAGGTTTTCGCAAGTACTTGTAAGAAATTAGGTTTTTCCCAAAACACGCAACTATCGTAGCCATTTCTATCTAGGGTCACGTCCTACAGTCAAGCCGGGCTCTGATACCATTCCTGTGGGGAACCCCGCCCCGTACCGAACACCACGGTACGGAACAGCACTCCCCTGTCGCAACTTCCCAGGAGTCAGTTGCGAACCAGAAATGAATATCATAACAACCAGCACAATACATAAATAATCCACAAAATATTACAGGGTTCACAGATGATGGCACTAGGGCCTTACAATAGTAACACAACGAGGTACAAAATAACGGTTCAGTTTTTTTCAACAAAACGCGGAAGGAGCGGAACGCTAATCTTCGCCCACAGTCGCTCGACCGAGGTACGCGACGCCTAGAAGCTCGGATCATACTCGAAGAAGTCTTCACAAGGCTCAGGCTCACACTCATGTGAACCCAAGTCGCTTGGCTCTTCAACTTCTGATGGAGAAAGTCAGTCACGGGTGAGTACAGAGTACTCAGCAAATCACCACTTAACAAATGCAATATATATAACATGATAAGGAATTCAAGGAAATGATTGAGGTTCTTTTCCAAACCTTTTTCGTCACCTAACAGTTGATAGTCATGAAAAGCATTCAAAACATTCTTTGAAAATTTACCTTATATATATATAACAGTTCAAGAGTGCAGAATTTAAAGCAGTTGATAAAACAGTTCATAAAAACTACTTGTGCCTCACAACATGGATAAAACCCATTGACCATAACACACTCCAAAATCCGGGAGCACGGAGTATTTAAATACATTTTAAACTCTGCAGAGGGGTACCGCTTTACCCACAAGACTTCTCAACTACCACTGTTGACCACGAGCATAGGCCTTTTGCCCAATCACGCTACTTTAAGCATATGAGTCTCCTATGCCAGGTTCGATCACGCTGCTTTAAGCGCGCCACTGAGTTGAGAATAACAAGTTTTTCACCCTGCCTTGCCATTATACTAGCTCTGCCCCGTAAAAGGTTCACCACCGGTCAGTGGCCCAGGAATTCCACCTCCGGGTGGGGTTCCTAATACAGTTGTGAAGCATTGTAGGGATCTTCCCTCTCATACCTTCACCCTACCCCTCACTCAGTATTGGGCCGCGGTGGGAGACCCTCTCCACCAATAGTGAGCGGACACACGAGGGGTTTGTGCTGGGAAACCACATCCAGCACTCGTGCCCTGGAACCACATCAGTTGCACGATCTTTCACTCAGACGAATCGGTTGGGCTCATCCCAACCGTCAGTGTAAGTGGGCCAAGAGGGATCTTCCCTCCCTGACCAGTGAACAGTATTAGTGCACATTATTATTTAGGTTATAGACTCTATGCAGAGCTAGGGCAATAGTTCGGCAAGGATACTTGGTCGTGCCCGTCCCATACCAGGCTTGTGGAGGTACGTTAACATGTTATTGGATGTTTAGCACAAATCGGTGGGTCCTTAAGCTATTCTAGAGAGGAGTTTCCCTATTCACATTTTTCACAATTCACAACATTTCATATTTACAACATTACCATGTTATCACATCATCATCATAAGCATCACAGTATTTTCCATGTCTCGACTGACACACCTCTCCTCTCTAGGATAGACATTTTAAAAGGCATTTTTAGTTTTGAAAACCATTTTTGCTCATTTATGTGAATAACCCATATTACCAATGTTATGCTTTAGCATTAACCTAGGGCATCAAGAATATTATACACATGGCTTGAGAATCAAGAATGGCTATTCAATGTAGGACAATAGCTAAACAGGTATATTTGAACATACACAGTTTACTTAATTAGCATGCATAATACTCAAATAACAAAATACTTAGCTAACTGGAAAACATAGGGTCAACATGATCAAGGTGGTGGCGACTTGCCTTGAAGTCCCGCGATAAGATCTTCAGCGACGTCCTCGATCGGCTACTCCTCGGCTTCCGGACGGGCGATTTCTAAACACGAAAAGAGCACCGATCAAACAAAATGCACAAGTATGAGACTAACAAATGCAAAATCTAAAACCTAATAAGTCTAGGCAAAACAGCCTCGGAGTTGGATCTGAAAAAGACTGAAAAAGGGAGTTTTTGAAAACGGCGGATCAAGATTTTAGGATTAGAATCTGAGGTGGTTCCTGAAGGAGAATATGTGGCAGGAGCAATTTGTGGTAGGATGGTTCAGACGGATCTGGATTTGGAGGTTGGACGGAGAAAAACCACTTTTGGCAGAATTTTAGGATAAACCGGGTAAAATAGAATCTGAAAAAAGGTGAAAACAAGATCCGAGACTCGGATCTGAAGAAAAATTTCAGATCTGGAAGATTTGAGTTGAGGCGAATCTGATGGCGAAGACGGATCTTCGATCGGAGACCTCTAGAGCATTGAACAGTTAAAAGAATCACTAATAAGAAAGGCTGAAATTACTGTAGCATACGAGTACTGTAGCAATCCGAGTACTGTAGCAGCGGTATTTCAGCATGTGTGGTTTGAGCTCCGGTGGGTCTCGCCGGAGAGGAGAGAAGGCCGGGGAGTTTGGGAGGTGATGGAGGCTACAAGGGGGAATGCTGGGGGCCAACAATGGCAGCAAGAGGCGGCCGGAAATGGAGAAGGTGGCGCACGGCCGGCCGCGAGGAAGACGAGCTCGCCGGCGGCGGTTCTCGGGCGGCGGTGCACGATTTGAGCTAGGATTTGGTGGGTGAGCTGCTGGAAACGAGGGGAGGATGATGGTATGGCCTGATTGGAGAGAAAATGGCCCGAACGACGAGAAACCCAAGATGGCCGGCGGCAGGAAAAATAAGAAGCGCCGGTGGAGGGAGCTCCGGCGACCATTTCGCCGAGACCCAGAAGATAAAAAGGAAGAGAGTGAGGAGGCACACCTGATGGACAAGCTCGGACAAGCAAAAGACGTCTGCAGCGAGGGAACGATGACGAGGTGATGGCGGCCGGCGCTGGAGCACGGCCAAACCAGCGGCTGAAGAGCAGAAATCACCCCCTTTGATATTTTATGCGAAATGTTTCAACGAAATGCAAAAATCTTGAATGCTCTGCGTGTCTAAGTGTTTCCTCTACCACTCTACAGAAGAACTTGTGAAAATATTCTGGTTTGAGCTGTTTTACAGCCATGCCAAAGCTTATAAAGAAAGACATTCAGGTGGAAACGAGGTGTAACAGTGGCATGCTGACATGTAATGCATCTAACAGGGTCATGCAGGTCTTTACATTGTGTTAGCTGTGGAATGGGTGAGGGTAGAAGGGTAATTGTGCATAAAATATTGTTTTTGTCAATTCTAGGGGCTTGTTCGGAAATTTCTGAAAATAGGAGGGCTGAAATGCAAAATGTCAGTGCATGGGAAGTTGTGGAACCTGGTTACTTGTGCAAATAAAATATATTAAATATTTTCACAGAATTTTTAATGCATTACTTTAAATTAAATATATTCCTTTATGCAATTTCCAAATAGGAAAATCATTATTTCATGTGGAAAAATGATTTGTTTGATGCGTAAAATCATGATGCCATGAACTTAAAAATATGCATGCATGAGAAAAATGTTGGGGGGATGATTTAGGATTGAACAGGTGAAAGAATTTCGCTGATCGGAATAAAAAGATAATTATACGGAATTTCGGAAGATTTAGACCGGAAGGAAAATCTGAGAAGTAGAGAGTTTAAGAATGGAATTTTGCGGCTGTTACAGGGAACCCCCGAGTGTCGACCGCACCGCCCACGAGGAAACTTAACTCATCCTTGTTAAGATGAGTCATCCAGACCATCCAAGAAGAAAATAAAGAGACAATGAAATGAAACGACAACAGCTTTATTGATTCTCAAACCCGGAGGACATCTTCCCCCTCCGGTGGGCTTCGGAAACGATACAACCCGGGTTCTAACCCGGGGGATTCTCTATGCCCTAAGGCTCCTACGCCTAATACTCCCGGAGGCTCTCCGCTAGCTCCCGGGTCAAGTCCCGGTACAACGACCGTACGCGGCGCCGAGCGTCCCGGAGCACATCTTCAGGCCAGAACTCGTATCCCGCCGGTGGAAGTATCCGGAGAGGAGGGATCATCCGGAGCCCCGGTCGCGGAGGGGACAATTCGGCACGATGATTTTCAAAGTTGTCCAAGTGCCACTCCGGATGCCACCTCAACCGGATCAGCTCCCGGACACTATCCTCACCGCGATTACCGGAGATAAGGCTTAGCAAAATTAAAGCCGCTTGGGAGTCCCCCGGGGAGCCCCTCCCGGACCTTCGCCCGGGAGCAACCTCCCGGGAACCCTGGTAACAGCAAATTCAATTCAAAGACGTAGAAAAAAATTCTAACTTCATTGCATTCAAAATGTTTATGTACAAGTGCCCGGGGCTTCTTCTAAGAAGCTACCGGAATCAAAAAGTCCTAAATCAAAAAAGGGCCCTAGCTAAGACCTGGGGGGAGGCTCATACATGTTCGTTGGCGTCCTCCCCCCGGGGGGCTTCCTCCAAGGCCGGGGCTGGGACGTCTCCCGCCGGAGGCGCCGGAGCCGGGAACCACGCTCGGATGATCCGGTCGTAGAACCCTCCGGCGAGCTGCTCGACCTCCCGGCGCGAAGGCTCGAAGGAGTCCGGGAAGCTTCGGGGGATGCGGCCCCCGATTGCCCGGGCGCCGACCCCCCGGAACTCGACGAGCCCCGCAGCAGCCGCGACGACGGGGATCGCCCGGCCTCGTGCCCGAACGTCGGCAGCCTCCGGGATGGCGGAGACCTGTGCGTTGAGAAAACGCACAGCCTCCGTGAGGGTCGCCGGCGGCACCTCCTTGCTCCCGGAGCCGAGGCTTACGCCAAGGCCCTCGAGGGCCGACCGGACGGAGCGGCCCGCGTCCGCCACCGCCCGGACGCTCGAGCTCTCGAGCTCCCGGAGCGCCTCCTCCCGGAGGCGGGCGTTGACGACCTCGGAAAGATGGACCTGGGCCCGTACCCGGGTCAATTCCGCGAGGGCTTTGTCACGTTCCCGGAGGGCCTCCTCGCGCTGCCCTACGGAGGCCGCGGCCCGGCCCTCCGCCTCCTTAAGCAGCCGGGCGACCCGATGCTCAAGGCCCCAGGTAACAGCTGCCACCTACAAAATACATAAGAGTTAGAAAAATTTCAAAGTGCAGGGGATGAGCGAAGGCGTTATCGACTCGGGTTACCTGGGCCCCGAGGGACTGCAGCCCCTCGAAACGCTCATGGAGCGTCCCTCCCGCGACGAAGGCCTGCACCTTCCGGGTATGCAGGCCCTCCGAGTAGCGGGCGACCTCCCTTGCAGGGAGCAAAGGGGTCTCTCGCCCGGCGCCGCCGGCGCGGCCGGCGGGGGGTCCCCGGACCTCAAGGTCCGGTAACGTGGCCAGCGTCTTCGTCGACGAGGTAGTGCCCCCCGAAGACGTGGCCGAGGAGCTCTCGGCGGGAGCCTCCGCCCGGGGGGAACCATCAGGCCTTTCCCTGCCCTGGGCCGGAAGGTCCTCGGGGCCCCCTCCTCTGGAGGAACCTCGTAGACCGAGGGGCTCCCCCCTCGTCCACCGGCCAAACCCGCGGGGGCGAGGCCCCCGCGAATCTCACCTCCAGCCTCTCCGGCTCCAAAGAAGCGGGAAGGGGCGGGAGGAGCTCCACCGTGAGCGGCGACGGGGCGTAGTTCACCGAGTCGGACGCCGCCCCACCCGCGGTGGCCTCCTTCCCCCGCGCCTCGACGGGGCCCTTCGGGGGAGGAGGTGTTGCTTCCTTCCGGGACGGTGCCCGGGCACGTTCGCTCCCGGGGGTCTCGTTCCGGGGCTTCGCCGGTGTCGCCGCCGGCGTCGTCGATGTCGCCACCGGCGTCGTCGATGGGCCGGGGGTCTTTTGAACCCGAGCCTTCTTGGGCTCCGAGCCCCCGGCCGCCTCCTTCCCCCGTTTGTGCGACCCGGGGGTGGGGAGAGGCTTCCTCTCCGGCAGCTTTAGCCCGAAGGCCGCCGCTACCAAGTTCTTGGGGGGGCCCTCGCCCACGGCGCGCACGACGCGCTCGTGCTCATCGGCGAAGTACCTCCCCAACAGGTTCTCCGCCTTCTCCCGCACCGCCGGGTACGGCCGGACTGCAAGAGGTAAAGAGTTAGTCAATTTCTTAAAAATTTGTAAGTACAATGCAGCGGGTTCCCGGAGCTTACGTCGCGTCACCGGCTTCACCGGGGGCCGCTGCTCGGGGCCCATGCCGATCCCCCTCTTCCCGCCGGTGAAGGGGGAGATCCGGAGGAGAGCCATCTCCTCAGCTGCGTCCCGCATCGAGCGGGTCTTCTTGGAGAGGATCACCTTGCCGAGGAGCTCGTACTCCTCGTCCGTCCACACCGGCGGCTTTGGCGCGGACGACCGGCTGTAGGTGGGGGCCTCCGGGGCGTACACCACCGCGTCGTCCCGGACCCGGAGGTAAAACCACCTCCGGACCCAATCCCCCGAGTGGTCCCGGGAGGCCGCCGCCGGGTAGTCGATTACCCGGGCTGGCAACATCTGGACCATCACCGAGCCGAAGGGGAACTTGGGGCCCCCCTTCACCAGGTGGGAGGTCCGCACCGCCGGTTCGTAGAAATACCGGAAGGCGCGAAGGTTGGGCTCCCGCCCGGTCGTTGTCTCGAAGAGCCAAATGAAGAGGCCCATCCGGACAAGCGCGTTCGGGGTGAGGTGGTTGAGAGCCACCCCGTACTCCTTGAGAAACTCCCGGAGCATGGGATGCACCGGGAGCCGGAGCCCCGCCTCAAGGAAGGCCTCGAAGGCCATGACCTCTCCGGGCCTGGGGCGGGGGGCCCCGTCCTTCTTCACGGGGACTCGGATGTCCCCGTCCGCAACGATGCCTCTTTCGGCCAAGGACTCGGTGTCCTCGGCCGTGAACTCCGACGCCCAGAGGAAATCCGAGGGGATTTCCTCCGGGGGCACCTCCGTGGTCTTCGCTCGACCCTTGGGTGCCATGAGGTTAGTCTTCTTTTTTGGTGGCTAACTTTGCAGGAGGCTACTACTAGAAACTCCCGGACGCCTGCCACCGGAAAGGGCTACCGAAAAGAGCTACCGGGAGAGGGCTACCGGGAGAGCAAAAACTGTTGAGGCCGAAAATTTGGAATGAGCTTCCGGGCCCCCAAGGTCCTATTTATAGGGGCGGGGCGTGGTCTAGATGCACGCAATGTGGCACCCGCGGATCAATCTGGACCGTAGAAGTTCAAACCGTGCGCGGGAAATGAAGGGACGGGCGCGTGAATCGAGGCGCCGGTTCGAACCGAGCGCGCATTTATGGCGAAACGGCGCGGCTTTAAGCATGGGGCACCGAAACCGAAGCGTCGTGGCTCCGGTAGTTTGGCCCGGAGATCTTCCCGGTGACCCGAACCATACCCACCGGGGACTCGAGCATCGTCCCCGGCGGGCATGGGGGGTTTCTGTCGGGGGAAATCTCCGCGGGACTAAGTCCAGGTAAGATGTGTCACGATTACCCGGGGACCTGGCCTCCGGCCCCGTCCCGGGCGCCGCCTTTGACCCGGGGACGTGGCCTCCGGTGCCCTCCCAGGCGCCGCCTTTTGGCTCCCGGGATGTGGCCTCCGGTGCCCTCCCGGGCGCCGCCATTTGCCCGGGGACGTGGCCTCCGGGCCTCCCCGGGCGCCGCCTTTTGGCTCCCGGGACGTGGCCTCCGGTGCCTCCCCGGGCGCCGCCTTTTGGCTCCCGGGACGTGGCCTCCGGTGTCGTCCCGGGCGCCGCCATTTGGCTCCCGGGAAGTGGCCTCCGGGGCCTCCCTGGGACGTTGCCTCCGGTGCCCTCCCGGGCGCCGCCATTTGCCCGGGGACCTGGCCTCCGGGGCCTCCCCGGGCGCCGCCTTTTGGCTCCCGGGACGTGGCCTCCAGTGCCCTCCCGGGCGCCGCCATTCGCTCGGGGACGTGGCCTCTGGGGCCTCCCCGGGCGCCGCCATTTGCCCGGGGACGTGGCCTCCAGGGCCTCCCCGGGCGCCGCCTTTTGGTCCCGGGACATGGCCTCCGGTGCCGTCCCGGGCGCCACCTTTGACCCAGGGACGTGGACTCCGGCGCCGTCCCGGGCCTCATCGCCCTCCTGAAGGTAAAGTCTCAAACTGTTTGTCACGTGCAGGTCACGCGAGGAGCGCCTCGGGAACTGGCGACCACCTGTCAGGCATCCAAGGCATTTGACCGGGAGAAGGACGGTCCTGCCCTTCAATCCGACGGTGGCTTCCGGGGTAGTTTAGGTTTTTTGCTGCTTTTTGGGGCTATAAATAGCCCTTGTACCCCTCTGTTGTAAGGGATCAGTTCATTTATTGGAATAGCTAAACTCACAGGCGTGCTCCGGAAGCCTCTCCCCCGGAGAGAGCCTCCCCAGCCGACTCCGGTCGGGAGCGCGTCGACAGGACTAGGGCCCCCACCGGGACCCGAACCTGTATAAACCCGTGTGTCATTCTTTGTGCTTGTTCGGCGGGGGAGGACCGGTCATCCGGTCAACCCGCGCCGCGTAATCTTCGCTAGGATCACTCTCAAAACCTGCCGGGGTATTCGCAATACCACGACATCGAGAAGTTGGAGTCCCTCCGGCCGGGGGAGGCAGCGCAGGAGGGCGGAAGCCCCCCGCTTGTAAGGCCTCCACTCCAGCAGGAGATATGCCCGGGCTTTGGCCCGAAGGCGTTTAGCCTCGGTCTCACTAGAAGGGTCCCCCTCCCCCTTGATGTAGGAGATGAGGGGGTCCAACCAAGACGGAGTCCGGATGATCTCGGCGACCTCCGGGACATGAGGCTCGTCGCCCCCATCCGGGGAGGCCACCGAGGGCTTCGTGATGATCTCCAGGAAAGCCCCCTTGGGGAGCGATTCCCGGGCGCTTGCCGCCCGGGCCAAGGCGTCGGCCCGGTCATTGTTCCTCCGTGGGATATGCCGGGCCTCGAGGCCGTCGAAATGTCTCTCCATCTTTCGTACTTCCTGCAAATAAAGACTTAAGTTTGCGTCATGGCACAGGTAAGACTTGTCCATTTGGCAAACTACGAGCTGAGAATCTCCCTTGACTAGGAGGCGCCGGATCCCCAGGGAGCGCGTGTGGCGCATCTCGAGGAGCAAAGCCTCGTATTCGGCGATGTTGTTGGTTGCGGGGAACTCGAGTCGCGCGGCGTACTCGAGTTCCTTCCCCTCGGGGCTCCGGAGGACTACTCCTGCACCAGCCCCGGCGAGACACAGCGACCCATCGAACATGAGAGTCCAATGATCACTGCGTCGGGGCGGCACAGGGAGATCTTCGTCCCCGGACCCTGAGGCGGGAGTCCACTCTGCGACGAAGTCGGCGAGGACCTGCGACTTGATGGCGGAGCGGCCGGTAAGGGACAGGGAGAAGGGGGCGAGCTCGGCCCCCCACTTCCCGATCCGGCCGGTGGCTTCCTTGTTCCGCAGTACCTCCCCGAGGGGGAGGGACGACGGGACGGTGATGGGGTGCCCAAGGAAGTAATGCCGAAGCTTCCGGGACGCCATGAGGAGGGCGTAGCAGATTTTCTCCATCTCCGTGTACCGAGTTTTGGCCCCTTGGAGGGCCTCACTCACGTAGTACACGGGACGCTGCTGCCCCCCTTGCTCCTTCACCAAGACCGCGCTGACGGCGACGGGGGTCGCGGCGAGGTAGAGGAGCAAGGGCTCTTCTGGAGACGGACTCACGAGCATTGGAGGGCTCGTGAGGTACTTCTTGAGGTCGTTGAAGGCTTCCTGGGCCTCGGGGGTCCAGCGGAACCCCTCGAGCCCCCGAAGGATCTTGAAGAACTAGAGGCCCCGCTCCCCCGACCGGGAGACGAAGCGGCTTAACGCGGCTAGGCGGTCGGAGAGCCGCTGGACATCCTTGACGGAGCGCGGCGGGGGCATGTCTAGGAACGCCTGGATCTTCTCGGGGTTTGCCTCTATGCCCCGCTGGGACACGAGGAAACCTAGGAGCTTCCCCCCGCGCACCCCGAAGGCGCACTTCTCCGGGTTGAGTTTGAGCCCGAAGGTACGGAGGTTGCGGAAGGTTTCAGCCAGGTCGTCGATGTGAGAGGCTGCGCGGGGACTCTTGACGACCGCGTCGTCTACGTAGACTTCGACGTTGCGGCCGACTTGCTCTTTGAAAACCAATGTCATGAGGCGCTGGAAGGTCGCCCCCGCGTTCTTGAGCCCAAAGGGCATACGGACGTAGCAGAAGGTTCCGAGGGGAGTAATAAAACTCGTCTTTTCCTCGTCCCCTTCCGCCATCCGGACTTGATGGTAGCCCGAGTAGGCGTCTAGGAAGCTCATGAGCTCGCACCCCACAGTGGAGTCGACGAGCTGATCAATCCGCGGGAGCGGGACGTTGTCTTTGGGGCAGGCGCGGTTAAGGTCGGTGAAGTCCACGCACATCCGCCACCTACCGGTTGATTTCTTGACGAGGACGGGGTTCGCGAGCCACTCGGGGTGCAGGACCTCCCGAATGAACCCCGCCTCTCAGAGCCGGGTGATCTCCGCCTTGATTGCCTCTTGGCGCTTAAGGGAGAGTTTCCGCAGCTTCTGTTTCACCGGGGGGTGACCGGGGGCCACTGCAAGCTTGTGCTCAATGACCTCCCGGGCGACGCCCCGCATGTCCGAAGGATTCCACGCAAAAACATCGGAGTTTTCGCGCAGAAGAGCCGCAAGTTGCGCTGCATGCTCCTCGGGGAGCTCCGCCCCGATCCGGACGGTTTTGTCTTCGTTGCCCCGGGACAGCAGGACCTTCCGGAGGCCCCCTTCCGGACGCGGCTTGAGGAGGGGCCTCCCAGGCAGTGGCGCAGCAGCGTCTAGTTCCGGGGGAGAAGCCTCCCCCCGGGCGTCTTTATGAGGTTGACGCTTCCAATTGTGGCCGCAGCGCGCTCGTATAGAGCACGGGCCATGTCTTGGTCTCCCCGGACGTTGATCACACCATGCGGCCTGGGGATCTTCATGCACAGATAGTTTTGGTGGGTGGCAGCCCCCAGCCGGTTGATTGTGGTCCTCCCCATTATCGCATTGTAGGAGGAGGGGAGGTCCACTACGTCGAAGCGGACCAGCTCGGTCCGGTAATTCTCCGGGGTGCCAAAGGTCATTGGAAGATCTACTTTGCCCACGGGGTGGATCGCCTTCCCCGGGACAAAACCTTGCAGGGGCCCGGCGGCGGGCTGCAGGAGCTTCTCATCCACCTGCATTTCTTTGAAGGCCTTCAGGAATAGGACATCGGTGGAGCTCCCGCCGTCCACCAGGATACGGGCCAGATGGCAGTTGTAGATGGTCGCGGAGACAATGAGCTCGTCGTCGTGGGGGAAGCGAACCCCCCGCGCGTCTTCTGTCGTGAAGGTGAGGGGGACGTCCGACCACTTGGGTGGTGGGGACGCGTGTAGCACCCCCACAACCTTGACCTCGCGTGCGTACTCCGTACGCTGGCGCTTAGAGTCCCGCCCGGAGGCAGATCCTCCCACTATGACGTTGATGTGCCGCTGCGAAGTTTGAAAGGGGAGAGCTTCTGAAGGCTCCCCCTCCTGCGTCTGCTGACCCCCCGCGGGAGCGGGAAGGGCCGGAACAGCTGGCCGAGGGGGCAAGGAGGCCGGAGTCCCCCCCCCCCCTGCCCGCGCTGGTCGAGGAAGTCCGCGAAGTGCTGCAGCAGCTGGCTACAATCTCGGGTAGCGTGGGTATTGGACCAGTGGAAGCTGCACCACGGTCCTTCCGGCCTTCTCCCCGTGGGGCCTTCCCGGCCACGCGAAGACTGTCCTCCCCCATGGCCCTTCGGCTTGCGGAAAGGGCGGTTGCCCCTCTGGGGGTCGCGCGAGCCGCCTCCGCCCTCGAGGACAAAGGTGTCCCGAGGCCGTGGCTCGCTATGGCCCCCCTGCCTGGGGCGTTTGGGGGGATCCCTGGCCCCCCGGTCGGCGGGGGCGGGAGCCCCCTGGGTCTTCTTCCAGATGTCGTCTTCCTCCGCCCGAGCGTACTTTTCGAGCACGTTGAAGAGCTCGTCAGCGGAAGAGGGGCAGCTCCGGGAGAGCCTTCGGTGGAGCTCCCCCGGGAGGATGCCGCTTTTGCAGGCTTCGATGACCGTAGAGTCGGGAACGTGGGCCACTTTGCTCTTCACCTGAGCAAAGCGCTTGAAGAAGCTTCTGATGATTTCCCCAGTCCTCTGCAGGACGGTGTACAGCTGCGAGGAGTCCAGGGGACGCACGTAGTTCCCCTGGAAGTTGGCACAGAACTCCCACTTGAGCTGCGAGAAAGACTTGATGGAGCCGGCCTTCAGGTTGTAGAACCAGGAGCGGGCAATGCCGGAGAGGTAGAGGGGGAAGACGTTGCACTGTACTGTCTCGTCCCCCCCGGCCGCGGAGATGGCTGTGGAGTAGACCTGCACAAACTCGTAAGGGTCTGCCTCACCGTTATAATGTTCGATGTGCGGAGGGCGATAGGGCCGCGGCCACCGGATGCTGCGAAGTCTTCGGCACAGGGGCTGGTTAGCCCCCTGCACTTCCCGGGGAGAGCCCCGGTCGCTATCTTCTTTCATGGGACCTTCGTTGTCTGAGTCTGGAAGCGGTCCTAGAGGTCCGCCAGACTGGCGGTGGCGACGCTTTTCCTCTGGATCGGGACTGAGTTCCCGGACGTCCGGGCTCTCCGCCGGAGAGGTTGGCTCTTCAGCGGGTCTCTTCCCCTGGCCAGTGCGAGAGCGAGGCTCCCCCGCCCGCGGCCGGGGGGAAGTTCTTCCCCGCGCTCTGGTGAACGCATTCGCTTGACCTCCCCACGGGCGAAACGGACCTGTCCCGCCGAGGGAGGGAGCTCATGCGCTGTAGCTGCCGGCCCGGAGCCTTCCGGAGCCGGTTGGGGGGAGCCCCCTGCGACGACCCCTGGGACCAGAAAGGGGGAAGCCCCTATAACATCCGGAACCGGGGAGGGGGCGCCCGCGGCGACGCTTGGAACCGAAGTGGAGGGTGCCTCGGTGGCCGCGACCGGAACCGAGAAGGGGGCAGGCCCTGTAACACCCGGAACCGGCGAAGGGGGAGCCCCCGCGGCGACGTCCGGAACCGGGGAGCCCATACGGGGGGAAGTCCGCTGCGGCACGGGGGCTGTTCTGTCAACCGCCCCCGATGCGGTAAACGCGACGCGGGGGGCGGGACTGGCTCCCGGCGTAGGGTGAACCCCCGGCATGAAGTGGGCTCCCGGCCCCGGGAATAGGCCAGGGACGGGGTACCCCCCTGGTGCCACGAAGGGCCCCGGCATGAAATAACCTCCCGGCACCGGGAAGGGCCCGGGTGCCGGGAAGGGTCCGGGCGTATATCCCGCAGGGGGAGGGAACCCCCCGGCAGGATCATACGGGGCGGACAACCCCCCGGATACGGGTGTGACGCAAATGTGGGGGCCGGAGGCTGCGCCAACACGCTAAGGAGCTCGTCCATAGAGCGCTGAGCACGGAGTTGGCCTTCCACGAGTGCTTCGAGCAGGGCGTCCCGGGGAGCCGGGGGAGCCGTCGGAGGGAGACTAGTCCCGGCCGAGGTCCCCGCGGTCACCGGGAATGACCTGGAGGTGGAAGCACCTAAGTTAAAAGGAAAGGAAGGAGGCGGTACCTGGGCCAGGTCGCCTCCGGAAGGGACCGCCGGGACAGCAGTGTCCCGGGCGGATGGCGCTGGGTCTCCGAGACCCGGGTCACCGGGAAGGGTGCGAGCCCTTGTTCTTGGGGGAGCCATGGCGTCTTGTCACGAGTCCCCACGGTCGGCGCCAACTGTCGTGGTATTGCGAATACCCCGGCAGATTTTGAGAATGATCCTAGCGAAGATTACGCGGCACGGGTTGACCGGATGACCGGTCCTCCCCCGCCGGACAAGCACAAAGAATGACACACGGGTTTATACATGTTCGGGTCCCGGTGGGGGCCCTAGTCCTGTCGACGCGCTCCCGACCGAAGTCGGCTGGGGAGGCTCTCTCCGGGGGAGAGGCTTCCGGAGCACGTCTGTGAGTTTAGCTATTCCAATAAAAGTGATCCGATCCTTTACAACAGAGGGGTACAAGGGCTATTTATAGCCCCAAAAAGAAGCAAAAAACCTAAACTACCCCGGAAGCCACCGTCGGATTGAAGGGCAGGACCGTCCTTCTCCCGGTCAAATGCCTTGGATGCTTGACAGGTGGTCGCTAGTTCCCGAGGTGCTCCTCGCGTGACCTGCACGTGACAAACAGTTCGAGACTTTACCTTTAGGAGGGCGATGAGGCTCGGGACGGCGCCGGAGGCCAGGTCCTGGGGGCTAAAAAGGCAGCGCCCGGGGAGGCCCCGGAGGCCACGTCCCCGGGCCAATGGCGGCGCCCGGGACGGCGCCGGAGGCCAGGTCCCGGGGGCCAAATGGCGGCGCCCGGGGAGGGGCCGGAGGCCACGTCCCCGGGCAAGTGGCGGCGCCCGGGACGGCGCCGGAGGCCAGGTCCCGGGGGCCAAATGGCGGCGCCCGGGGAGAGGTCGGAGGCCACGTCCCCGGGCAAATGGTGGCGCCCGGGACGGCGCCGGGGGCCAAGTCCCCGGGCAATCGTGACGCAACTTACCTGGGCTTAGTCCCGCGGAGATTTCCCCCGACACACTCTCTTTGTTTATCCCATATAGTTCTCCCTGTCCATGCAACACGGCAGGTTGAACCTTCATCTCCACCTTTGGAGATCCATAACAGTCCTTTGAAGCTTTCTTCTTCTGATCAGCTTTCTCCATCGCGATCAAGTGATCCCCAGCTTTTGTTGGGTGATCTACTTCCTGGGGGAAGCGCTTCATCCTCCCATCCAATCTTACTGCGAGGATTGGTAATTATTTTCATTCTCTCTGCTGATCGTTTTATCTTGTAAAACTAACACATACATGTGCAAGAGACGAAAATCTCTGGAGCCCCCAGTGATCAGCTTGCTGAGGTCCAGCCTCTTTTTGGCGAGAGTGTTTCCCTCGAGCAAACTCTCCAAAAAGAAAAAGAGGCCCTGGAGAAGAAGACCGAAGAAATGTCTTCGGACATTCTGCATCTGGCAGAATGTAATGACAACTCCCGTGAAGAGGAGCGCCAATTCTGCTTGGAGAGGGACTATGCTCGGTAGCAACGAGAACTCTCCGATATAATAAGGAATAATAGCGCTTCTTTGATTCGGGATGATGTAGATAGACTTAGAACTATAGCCAATTCTCTAGGGGCAGCCAGTGTTGATCCCACTGATGTTAATATGTCCCTGGGAGAACTTAATTTGTAAAATGCTATTAGACCAGGTTGATGCTTTGGTCGCCTGTGTCCCTTTTGTATGTAAAGATTGTCATAAATAAAGAATTTATTTTCGTCACATACTTGATCCCTTAAAAGGATTATGTAAAACTTATAATCCGAATTAAGGTTCTTTACATTCTGTGAGCAATAGTTACATGAGAATGCTTCTGAGATCAAAAATACACAAGTAAACTTCTGTCCGAATCTGGCTCAGTTCTTCAGTCTTAGAATAGCATTAAGGCCATAGACAGCGATCAGAACTAGAGTAACAATCAGAAAACAGCTCCCCGGTCTCAGAATAGCATTGAGGCCGTAGACTGCGATCAGAACGATCACAGAACAACAGTCTTTTGACCATACGACGACCACAGCTGTTGATCACAGATATCCGTTATGATCACATGATTATGTCGCGATTAGTATAGAGACTATAAACTTATTCCACAGCCATAAAGAATTATTCCCATAATAAAGATTTAGGAATTTCTAATATTTTTATCTGTACCATAGCCCCCGAATGCGAAATAAAATGATAAAAACACATTTCATTTCGGATTCATTACTGGGTACGGATAATAGGTTCCAAGAGAAAAGACACTCATTATGGGAAATTAATAAAATACTTAGTGGAAGGTTGTCTCGGACATATAAAAGGAAGATGTAGCTTACTGGAGAAGCCAAAAACCCTTCGTTGCCTTAGACCCTCCTGCCGCACAAAAACCCTCTTTTGCATTCCTCGTCTTCGTCGTCTCCAAAGTCACCATCTTTCTTCTCAATTCTCCATAAGAAATGGCGTCCTGGAGCCGATCCATCCACCATACAGAAGAGAGCCTGGTGGCACTAGAGAAAGAAGAGATTCTCCCCCCATGGCTGCTGATCAACTGGCGGCCAGTGGAAAAAGATCAAGAAATCCCAATCGTCCAAGAGGGCGAATTGGTGATCTTCGAGGAATACTTGCGCTACGGGTTCCGATTCCCAGAAAGTGAATTTCTGAGGGGAATCTTGGACCATGAAGGGTTGGAGTTAGTAAGTCTCCACCCAAATGCAGTCCTTATCTTGGCGATTTTCCAACACCTCTGTGAAGCCTTTGTCGGAGTGCTTCCAAGCGTGGAGCTTTTCCGACGCTTCTATTTTTCGGCATGGTCAAAAAGTGACAATGCCACTGGGTGTATCTACTTCCGTATATGGGAGAAGGAGTATCCATTCCCGCCCCTATGGGACTCTGTTCATGGGTGGTACCATAAATGGTTCTACTGCACCCCTCCGTCGGAGAGCGGACTATGGTTCGCGAACACCCGACCAGAGAAAGCCAGTGAGTTAGACTCCCTTCCCGTTCTGAGCGTAGAACAGAAGAAACAGGCTCAAGCTAATCTTCACCTAGTCCAACAAGGCTTGACCGCGCGTGACATCTGTAACACCCCAGTTTTTGACTATCTTTTCTGCTTACGAATCAGCATAACTTCTTGGAAACCCTGATATTTTAACCCTATCTTGATCTTAGGTATGCCACTACCTTAACCTAAAAAGTTGGCTGCTAAACTTCATTGACCAGATCGTTTTCACATTTCAGTCCAAAGGTGTTTCAATTTAGTCCTTTTCAGAAGTTTCAGAAAACCCAAAAAGGCTAAAAGTCCCAGATCACCTCAAAATCCAAATCTGATCAGGTGATAACCTTTCTTTCATTTTTCTGAACATTTTTTCCTTCTGGAAGAATCCCAGAATCTCGACCAAAACCCTAGTTTCAGCCTCGACAAGAGTTCAAACCCTAATTACCCTAATTACCCTGTATTACCCTGTTTTCGAATTTTGTCAAAACCACCAGATGTTATCGGATTTCATCATTTTTCCTGCTAGATGAGTCCAAGACATTTAGTAGCACTCATCTGCAAAATCAGAATTCAAATCAGCCCTTCAGATCTTCAGAATTGCAATTAGGCCCAAACTCCCGAGCCAAAACCTTCACAGATCAGTCCAAATCGTTGCAAATAGGTCCAAAGTTCACAACCAGGTCCCTGCGAAGTTTTCAACCAGCAACCGCCAAATTGCCGCGCCCTTAACTCGTCGCCGGCGAAGTTCGCCGCGCTGCCACCTCACGGCCACGTAGCCACCAGCCATGCGCAGCTCTACCGCCACCGTGGAGCGCTCAAACCCCACCGTGCCATCTTCTTCCTCGCGCGCGCGTGCTGCTGCTGCTGCTGCCAGGAGCTTCATGCCACTTGGCCGCCATCCCGAAGATCTTCGCCACCACCCCCTGACCAAATCCTGTTTCCCCGCGATTCACCGTCTCTGGCAGAGCCCCGCCGCGTCCCGAAGTGCATCGATGACCGTCCCGGCGTCAGAAGAAGATCTCCCCGGCGATTGCTGCTGCTCCCGAGAGCCTCACCCGCGGCTATATAAGCCCCCTCCCTTGCCCAGCAATACCTCGCACCACCCCACAGCTTACTTGCTTTAGCCTTAGCACCCGAGAGCAACCGAGTCCTCAGCGCCGCCGCAAAGCTCATCTTCTCCGGCGAGTCGTTTCTGGAGCTCACGGCGCCAGCTTCGCCCGAAGCTTCTTCCTCCAAACCAACGCCACCAGTAAGCTCCCTACACCTCTCTCTTCGTACCGTAGCCATTAATTGGTCCCCGGCGCACCTCAACGTCGGCAATCACCGGAAAACCGAAATCCCCTGTTCTCGCAATGCCGAGCGATTCAAGCCAAATTGATCCTCGTGCCTGTAGAGGATATTGATCAGTGAGCTAGGAGGAACAAACCTGCAAGCTTGGATTCGCCAATTTTTCCCCGAGCGCCGGATTTCCACGTTCGAGCCTCGGTAGTTCACCGGAGCACGCCGCTGTGCTTCTCCAGCCGATCTCTGGCAAAATTGAGTGCACCAATAGCCTTGTGACAGCCCCTAGATGCTTCCCGAGTGTTGAATTGAGTTCAAACGCCCTGGAACGAAAACCCCCAAATCGGTGCCTTCGTCTTCGGCCCCGATCGCCGGAGTTCATTTTCTGGCCAAACCAGCTGATGAGACCTTGTCATTTAGATAGATCTCAACCCCCTGAGCAATTTTGTCTACTAGCCCGACCTCTGAATCGACCTGAATCAAAAGTTATAGCCATGCCAAGGTTGCTGTCCAGTGGCTCAGTTCATGTCCAGGCCACCGTGTTTGCTCACCGGATTTGGCCACCCTCCGGCCACTTTTAGCCCTTGAGCCTGTTGAGAGTTTTGTAGCTGTTATCAATGCCTAAACCCCAGACAAAGTTGTGCATCATTTGGAGCTCTAGATCAAAAGTTATGCAATGCCCTAGTTTCTGGCCATGTCTAACACTATGTCAGTGCATGTCCACCTGTGGCATTGGATGATTTAGACTTGTTTCTTTTGAGCAATTGAAATGCCACCTTGTCCACTAAGCCTTTCGAGCCATGTTCTACAACATTCCCTAGTATCACATCTCCAGAAAACAAACCTAGAATCGATTTAGGGCAATGTCAAGCCATGAGTCGAATGTCAGCCCTTCGACATTCAAGCCCTTTGAACCCATCTCTTCAACCAATGTCAAGTGACCTTGTCTAAACCAATTCCCCTGCATGCATGATGTATTTACGTATTATTTTCTAGTGCTTGTGTGCTTATATGGTATGTATGTGTTGTTTGTACCCGTCGTGGAACCAGACGTTGAAGGAGCAGAGGAGATCCCTGAAGATTCATTTGAACAGCTAGACCCGTCACTGCAAGGCAAGTCTCAAACCCTTGATCATGTCTCACCTGCTATTTTGAAATGAAGTATGTTAACTGTTTTCCAGTATATGCATGCCTTAGATTCAAATAAGAATTATGTTTCAATAAAATGACTAGATATGACCTAAATGATTGTAAAGCCCCTTTTGACATTGAATATCCCTGCACCCTTGTTACCCTAGATTATCATGCTTAGGCTATGCTATGCTCGATGATTATATGATAAATGTTGAATGGTCACATATGAGAAAAGCATGTTCAAAACCCCTTTTTGTGAAAGAAAATGTGATTGGAATCGATAGTGAGGATGGTTTGATTGGATGGTGCTGTGTGCGCACTGGGAATGTGAAAGACTCCTCACTAAAGATTCATAAGGACTAGAACCTTGTGTTGTGCTTCTAGGCGGCATGAAAAACGTACCAACCACCTGCCTGTTTATGGGATGGGCGCAACTTAGTAGCTTTCTTTAGTATTAGCTTTTCCCTGCAATGGTTGTCGGTCCAGTTTCTTGCGAGAACTGGTGGGCCGCAGAAGGCCGCGAGTGATGTGAGTTCAGAAAAATCATGAGAGGAAAAGGTGGAAAGAAGGAAGACGCCCTAAGCCAGATTAAGTCGTGCGCGACTGTAATCAAGAGAGGCTATGTGTCTTGCGAGAACATAGGCCCAGGCTAGGAAGTAAGGCAGTGGGGAGGACCCACAACGGTACTTGAGACTTAACTGTCTATTTACCGGGCAGGGAAATAGTTAATACTAGGACTGTAAATTGTTGTGTCATCTCGGCCTTGTCACATGCGTAAAAGTCGCATGAAGCTGATCCGACTTGAAAGCCGAATGATTGGTGGATTAAGGTGGTACACCTTTGCAAAGTTTAAAAAGTATCAGATACTCTAAGCTCCCAGGTCATGGAGTCTGCGCGCTGTGAATTCTATTCACGTCGATGCAGCACAAGTAGCTTTTGGAAGTTTTTCACAAAACCTAAGTAAAGTGGTGACTCATGAAAGACCGCCACACACAACATTTCTGAAAATCTAGCTTAGGATTTTAAAAGCCTCGAAAATAAAGACCTTTCTTCAAAGCTATATGTGAAAATCCATTATACATGTATATACAAAGCCAAAGAGCTATTTCTTGAGAAATTCCCCCTCATCTATATATATACATGCATTGTTACTTGGGACTTGTTGAGCACCATGTGGACAATGTGCTCACCCTTGCTTTTACAAACAAATTTAGAGGAAGGATTCGTCGACCCTGAATCTTATGGTCTTGAACCCAATGTGGAACAAGAAGAAGAAACTGGGGACCCATCTGGTTAAAGGGTTATGCACCAAGGTGGAGTTCGATGTGGAGAAGGCCCATGCAATACCGCCGCTGCAGAGAAAGAAGACTAAAGAAGTCCTTTTGTTTATCGTTGCTGTTTTATTTTGTGCCGACCCTTGTGTCGAAAACTCCTTAATTTGTATTAACAATTAAATGCGTCATTTCGGCGCTAAGTTATTGTAATGTTGGTCCTTGTGATCAGCACTTGTTTTTAATTACTCGCATTTTTATATAATGCATTCTATTGTTGTGAGCTGCAATGTGCCTTTTTTGAGTGCAATCCACCTGGGCGATTGCCACTGGAATCCTCAAATGAGGGTCCCACAACATCATACGCGACTTCATGAAGAATACGATAAGCCCCCTGCGTGAAAGGGCACATCCAGCTTGGGAAGTGGAGTCCATGGCGGACAGCACCCTGGACTACAATAACGGTATGTCCTTTAATCAACAAAACATACATTTCTACTGATTAAAAGACATTGTATTTATTGACATGCTTGTTTGTGATACAGCACTATCCTTGTCCGAGATTGAAAAATGGAAACACTACCTCCTTTGGGCGTATAGCGCCGCTGTGGAGGGAGCTAAAGGATCACCTCACCCCCAGAGCTTGATTAACGCCGGCGATGATCTTAAGCAAGAACGCCGAAAGGTATGATTTATTCAAACAAGCTCTGCTAGAAACCATCCATTTGTTTCATATTACCAAGTGAGGACGTTGGTCCTTCGGGAAGACCGACTGTGAAGAGGATGAGAAGGACCCCTTCAAAACATGAAGCAAAGGAGTTTGGCCCCAAAAAACCCAAGAAGATCTTGGGAAAAACTTCTTCGTGAAAGAAAAATATTATCGCGAAAAATACTGCGGTAAGATTTTTGATACCTCCTATAACCCCAAGTACGAGCGGAAATTACTTCTTCGTCATACAGGGCGAAGGGAGCGAGGACGAGGAAGACGACATTCCTCCCGTGACGATTGACAATCCTATGGTTTCGGGTGGAACCCTGGTGCCCGGAGCTCATGAAGCCCCTGGGCTTGCAACACCTCCCCTACCGATAGAGGGAGCGACTGTGGTAAGAATCCTCACAATCTTGCACGTTTGGTTCCTCTGTACACAACCATTGAATTGTGTTCATACAGGGAGAAGAGGATACTGTCCTTTTTAAGAGAAGGAAAACGAGGACAGAAGAAAATTCTTTCCCGAGAGCAGCCATCAAGCTTCTCTCTCTTGGGAGCACATCATCAGAACCCAAACCATGGGTGGGGTTTTGAGTAAAGTGAGAATTTTTCCTATCGCCATCTAAATATGACTGATGGGAGGCATCTTCACCTTACAATATGTTTGTTTATTGGCACAGGGAGGCTGCACCTAGTACCCCGGCGACCTTGTCAAGCCATGGTACACCCACTGCAGGGGTCGCGGGAGAGCCAAGTCCGATTCCTATGGCCGAAGAGGTTCTTCAGGCCATCATGGATGGAATGGCTGAGGAAATCCGATCCCAAGGGAAGGAAACTGCAGTCCCGGTCATAGAGGGGGAACAACAGGAAAAATCATCTGCTGCCCCTACCGCGGACACAACAAGTCCTGAGGTTAGACCTCACGCTGATATTGAGAGCAGCTCATTCAGCGATTACATAGAGGTATGAACAACTCTCTTTTTTATTTTTTTTCTAAAACCACAAAAATCCAGGAACATTCAAGTCTTAAGAGCAATTTCTTATCGTGTTCCAGGACTTGACCCGAGTGGCGACCAAGTCGACAGCTATAGCAAAGCATATTGATGTCGCACAACGGGAGATCAGCCGGCTGCAACAGTAAGTATAGTGCTCTTTATTCATGTTAACTTGAATCTGTATTTAAGCGTAACTGATCGTCCTTCTTGTTATAGAGAAAATGCCTTTCTGAAAAAGAGCATGGCTGATCGAGAGAATCAAGAAGAAACTGCAGCTGCGAGATATTCTTCTCTGGAGAAAGAACTTCGCGAAGCGCAGTCAAAGCTTTCTTGTAAGTATACTCCCGACCAGAAGAAATCTTCTCATCATATGAACTTGTTTATAGTAAATGTTCGTTGTGTTCATACAGCACAAGAGGATCAAATAAGCCGTCTTTCAGAAGAGAAAAGAAACCTTCAGGTGACCATCGAGTTGCAAAGCTCAAAAATCGATACCGCTAGCTTGGAGAATGAAGGTCTAAACGAAACAATATCCTCCTGTAGCGGTACTCAATCGAATATCTTCGAAAAGCTGAAGATGGTGGCTACTCTGCTAAAAGCAGATGTGATCGAGTCGCAAAAGGACAATCCAAGCCTTAGTGAGTTAGCCACACTGGTCGCGGCCCAAGCCGAATCACTCCTCGAGTATCTTCCTGAAGATAGCAAACGGCAGGAAGAGGTACTGAGGTCAAATGTTAGATCTGTAGCCTCTGCCATTCTCTGCAGATTACGATTTTACCACAGCCCAAATTTGAATCTGAAGCTGGCGGTGGAAAATGCAGAGATCGAGAGTGATCGTCTTGAGGCCATTTCTGAAGAAGTCAAGCCTCTAGTCGAAGACCTACTGAAAGAGCTAGGCCTTATTTGATTCCTTGTAATGATCTCTCCTAGTAATTATACCTGTGAAATTACATTTATAACATGCAAATGCGTGCCTTAAATTTTTGGAAAAGAGTGATACTTTCTTCGTTTGATAGTATGACCATATCCTCTTTAGCCCCCTCCTGAGATCATAAATACAGAAGATCTAGTATTATAATCTCTGGAAAAATATGGGCATTACGAATATCCAAGAAATGTTTTAACTTAGATATGATCATCCAATCAAACTGATACTGACCTCAATACAACATCCGACCTTATTATGAATTGGCAGCCACCCGAATGATCTGGAACATGCCAGTAAGTCCCGTGTGCGTTGAGAAACGGCTTATTGAGGGATGTCTTAGCTGGATGTGACCACGAGATCTGCTAATGAATCCGGTTAAGATATTTGTAACAAGATGATCATCGGCGATCAGCCCCTGAGCCAGGCTCAGTATAGGTATGAAAAATAAAGAAAACAGACATAATATGAGTTGAAAAAAAGTACTCACAAAGTTTTTGTTAAACCATGCTAATTGAACAGGAAAAAAGATTGGGAAACTTACACGTAAAACTTGCGCAGTTGATCAATGTTCCACGTATTGGATAAGATTCTACTGTCCTCCGTCGCTAACCGAGCCGATCCTGGTCACGGTACTGAAACAACAATGTAAGGACCTTCCCACTGAGGAGAGAACTTATTGCGGTTAGACTGGTTTTGTACTTTTCGTAAAACCAGATCACCCACTGTAGACTACGTGGCCACACCCTTCTGCTGTGATATTTTCGCAAAGCCTGCAAATATACTACTGACCGTATCAACGCTTGATCACGCTTTTCTTCGAGGACTGTTAAATCCTGGGTACATTATTCGATCTGATCAATCTGGTCGAATTGATCTGTTCGGACAGAACCAATACGGATTTTCGTAGGTAGCACCGCCTTGGCGCCGTATACCAACTGGAAAGGCGTCTCACTAGTGGCCCGACTACAGGTAGTACGTAGTGCCCATAGAACGGAGTAGAGTTCATCCACCCAAACCCCTGAGCGCATCTTAAGGCGATCAATAACACGTTTCTTGATACCTTGTAATATCTGCCCATTGGCACGTTCGACAGCACTATTGCTCTGTGGATGAGCTACAGAAGCGAAGCACACCTTGGTTCCAATATTATCGCAATAGTCCAGAAAGAGGCCGCTAGCGAATTGGGAATCATTATCAGTGATGAGATGACTTGGAACACCAAATCGAGTAACGATGTTCTTATGAAAGAACTTCTGTGCTGCAGCAGCGGTGACATTACGGACTGGGTTAGCCTCAAGCCACTTTGTGAATGTGTCAATAGCTACGATCAGAAATTTGTAACCATTAATGGCCTGTGACATAGGCCCCACAATATCCATCCCCCAGACCGCAAAGGGCCATGCTAATGGGATGTTTTGCAAGGCATATGCGGGCTGATGAACCTACCTAGCATGAAATTGACACTGGGGCATGTCTTGACCAAATTCTTGGCATCATCGAGTACCGAAGGCCAGAAAAAACTCTGTCGGAAAGCTTTTCCGACCAGTGTGCGAAATGACGCGTGTGCACCACACACACCGTCATGGATTTCTTTCAAGAGGGATTTACCTTCCTCTTGAGAAATGCAATGCATGAATACCCCTTGAGTACCCTTCCTATACAGAACTCCTTCTATAAGTTTGTATAAGCTCGCTTTTCGAATCAACCGATCGCTTTCGGTTTCGTCCTTGGGCAAGGTCCCATGTTCGAGACCCAATCCCCTTCTTGTCCAAAGTTGGTAACGAAGACTGTTACCTGGTCATCTTCGACTGTAGTCATGATCGAAGGATGCTCTAAGTGTTCGATGAACACCCCTGTCGGAGCAGATGTACGTGAGGACCCAATTTTAGATAATTGGTCTGCGAGAATATTGTCCTTTCGCGGGATGTATTGGACTTCGAAATGACTAAAGTGTTTTTCCAATCTCCTCACCTCCCCCAGGTAATGAGCCATTGTCTCATCGGAGGTGCTGTACTCCTTGTTTACCTGGTTTATGACTAGCTGTGAGTCTCCCCTCACCACTAATCGACGGACTCTGAGGAATTTCGCTGCCCGGAATCCTACAATAAGACCTTCATACTTTGCTGCGTTGTTAGTTGCAACAAAATGTAATTGGATGACATACTTGAGTTGGTCTCCTTGAGGCATTACTAAGACAACTCCAGCCCCTTAGTGTTGGAAACTTCGAGAGCCATCAAAATACATCGTCCAATGTTCGGTACACAAGAAGTCTTCGGATTCTTGCCTTGGAGGATCAGGTTAGTCCATTCGACCACAAAATCTGGAAGGATCTGAGACTTGACCACAGTGCGAGGGGTGAAATGGATGTCAAACGCTCCAAGTTCCATAGTCCACTTCGCAATTCGACCAGATTTCTCCGGGTTTCGGATAATATCTCCCAAGGGGAAGGACGAGGGCATTGTAATTTTATGTGCCTAAAAGTAATGTCGTAACTTGCGGGAAGCCATCAGTAGCGCGTAAAGTATCTTCTGGACCTCAGGGTAACGCTCCTTAGGACCATGAAGTATCTCGCCCACGTAATAGATGGGTCGTTGCACACCTTCTCTTACTACAATCAGAACAGCGCTGACCGCATTAGGTGTGGCCGTCAAATAAAGAAGTAGTTGTTCCCCTGTGATCGCGGAAACCAACACCGGCGGACTATATAAGTATGCTTTAACCTCCTGGAATGCTTTCTCGGCTTCATCCGACCAGGTAAAACCATGGTGCTTGCGGAGAACTTTGAAGAAGGGTAATCCACTCTCGCCTAGTCGCGATATAAATCGACTTAAAGCCGCCATCCGACCTGCTAGGCACTGGACGTCCTTCATGGTCGAAGGAGACATCATTTGCTTGATAGCCCTGATTTTCTCGGGATTAACCTCTATTCCTCTAGAACAAATGAGAAATACTAACAGCTTACCAGATGAAACCCCGAAAGAACACTTTTTTGGGTTTAATTTTATTCAAAACTGGTTTAAATTACAGAAGGTTTCAGCAAGATCATCTAAATGAGTCAAGCTTTTCAAGCTTTTTACAACCAAATCATCTACGTAAGCTTCAAAATTATGCCCCATCTGGGAAAGAAAGGTCTTTTGCATCAAGCGCTGGTACGTGGAACCGGCGTTCTTGAGACCAAATGGGATTCTGACGTAGAAGTAGGTGCCAAATGGTGTGACGAAGGCAGTCTTCTCTTCATCTTCTTCTGCCATGCTAATTTGATGATATCCTGAGTAAGCATCCAGAAAACTCATCAGTTCGCAACCCACAGTAGAATCGACCAACTGATAGATGCGGGGAAGGGGAAAATGATCCTTCAGGCAGGCATTGTTTAGGCTGGTGTAATCGACGCACATGCGCCACTTACCATTTGACTTACAGACCATGACCGGATTTTCCAGCCATTCCGGATGTTCTACTTCTCAAATAAACCAGGCCTGCCAAAAATCGCGTTATAAGCCGAATCACAATCAATTCATCAAAAGTAACTAACTCTGTTCGAAAATTATCTGGTTCGCCAGTGTGACTGGGAGCACCACCTGTCCCATTGGCATCATCGAGGGACCAAGAATTATCCCATAAAATAGATGGATTATGGGTTTGATTTTTGAACGAGGGATTTGCATCTCGTCCAATGCATTCATCAGTAAAAGGTCTAAGGAACTGCCTCCATCGATCAGAACCCTTTCTACTCTCGCATTACTGATTATTGGGGTAATGATCAGAGATAATCTTAATGGTCGAGTAAGCTCAAAGGGACAATCAGAGCGATCGAACGTCAAAGGAGTGTCCGACCAACAGGGGTATTGAGGTTCACCAAGGGGAGCTTCTGCTTGGTTAACTTCTCGATGAAATGCTTTAAACTGTCGTTTAGAAACAAAAGAGGAGGAACCTCCAAACATGACATTAACATAATTACGAGGTACCTGGTAGGACATTTCTTCATCCCAGTCGGCGTCTCTAAGCCCGCAAGTCTACTCTTTCGATGGAAAAGTTGGCATCGGCCCAATTCCCTGGTAGAAGTTATCTATTTGCTTCAACCAGCTCCGACAATTTTTGAGGTCGTGTCCCGGAGAGTTGTGGATCAAACACCACTTCTTGCCTTCCTGCGAGTTAGTTGGTTTTTCTGGCTGGTCGGAATTGTGACCACCAGAGACAGTTTTATTTTTAAACGAAAACTTATTACCTTTTGGCGGCTGTGGCTTTTCCGCGACTGCGACCTCCCGGTACTGTCTGGTTCGATTCTTTTTGGTTTTCTTTGACTTCCTGCTCGACGAGGACTCTGGCTTCTTGCCTGCATCCTCTTTCTTCACGTCCTTGAGACCTGGTTGGGGCGGTAAATTTCCTTTATCGACCATCCTATTCCATTCAACGGCCTCAGCCACGTCTGAATAGCGATCAGCCATATCAAAGAGATCGGCGACTGATCGAGGGGGTTGATAAGTAAATCTTCCGTAAATCTCCGATATCGAACAGCGTGCTTAAACACCCTGATAACAGAGTTATCGGATATGTTTGGGATGGTATTTCTCACCTCGACAAACCTTTTGACAAACTGTCAGAGAGTCTCCGTAGAGGTTTGTCGTAGACGATGAAGATCGTCTTCTTTCTCGGGTTTTTGATAACAATTCTGGAAATTGTTGAGGATAGCATCACACAACATTTCCCAGTTATATATCGAACCCTTGGGCTGATTGAATAACCAGGTCCTTGCCGGCCCCTCAAGAACCGTCGACAAATAGTTGGCCATGATGCGATCATCCCCGCCTGCCTCTTGGATAGCGGTAATGTAAATTTGAAGGAACTTCGACGGATTCTGGGTCCCATCAAACCTCTCAATAGCCCCTGGCTTGAACTTATCCGGCCAGACGACCGCACCGAGGCCTGGCGAAAAAGCCTTCCAGCCTACACAAAGGATTGTGGAGAGTTCCCTGGTTTCCAGCATATCCACGAGCGATTTCACACGATGGGGATGTGCCACGTGGTCCCAGACGAGAATGCACAGGAATTCGATCTCGATCACGAGAAATTCCTATGCGCCTGGATTTGTCATGCCGAAGTGATCCGGATGGTAATCGATTATGCCTACCATGACTAGGGTAAGAATACTCCCTTTCATGGGAACATATCGTAGGCCGGGAGGAAGCTGTAGGGGTTGCATCAGATGGAACCTCATCCAGTTTCTCCACCAGCATCCTAGCGAAAGCCGGTTTGTGCGCGTCAGTGATGGTAGGAGGAAAATTACGCAAGACCTCCGCGATAGATCAAAGTTGGCCATGCATACTCCTCTTTGGTGCGCCAGGTGTAATTGTTTCTTCATCCGCCGGTAAATGCTCCGGTGGTAAAGAAGGCGTCTGGTCGTTCCTGCGACCATGTGGGCGACGGGAGGAACTAGGGGCGGCGTCATAACGAGCCTATGCATTTTGCAGAGCCTCTAGGGCTGTCCTGCGGAGTTTGTTATCTCGTCGCTCACGGTCTTGATCCTCCTTCTGTTTGCGTTCTTGTTCCTCCTTTTGTCTGCGCTCCTGTTCTTCCCTAGCAATCCGCTGATCGGGATTTTCTTTCGACAAGGCAGCGAATTCTCTGGGGAGCGAAGCTACAGAAGGAGTGAACATCTCTGTTTGCTCCGAGTCGGATTCAAAATCAAAAAGAGAGTGGAGGTTGTCAGGATCAAACCTCCCTGGACTAAGTTCCTGGTCACTGCCATCCTGGTGACTGAGACTCGATTTTGCATATGGTGAACAGACATCAAGTTTCGGACCTGTCTCTTCCACCCCCTGGTTGATGGACATGACCCGGGTAGGGGAAGATGTGTCCTCTTAACGTTCCTTCGGAATGTCTTCGCAACTGACCTCTTCCATTAGAACGGGGTCGCTAGGCAAAGGCATTTGTATATGGGCATAATCATCGAGATCGAAGTCGTTCTCAGAATCATATGCTCCAGACATTGCTCACCAAACCTCCGGATGAAGGGAAAGCACCTTGAGAAAGGCCCCACGGTGGGCGCCAGCTGTCGACGATTTGGACTCGGGGTCCTTAGTCGATTTTATGCAAATTTGTGAGTTGCGGGACCTTTCAAGGCCCTCCTCCGGAAAGGTAGGATGAATCAAGTCTGTAGAGGCACAAAAGAGTTTATACAGGTTCGGACCCTTGATGGTAGGAGTAATAGTCCTACGTCCTGTTGTGATTTCACTATATGTAATAGGATGCTTTACAAGAGGGAAGAAGAGATGATCACAGGCGATGATCTCTTCAATGTTAGTGTCTACCAAGCTATATCTAAGTCTTCAGGTTTGTTGAAGACCTGGAAGTGCTTGTATGCTTGACTGAATTATTCACTGTCCTTAGAACGTGCATTGACTACCTTTTTATATTGGAAAAAAGGGTGCCAATGTGAAACGGCCTTGGACAGTTGTTAAGCTGCAATTTTGTTAACCGCACTTAACTTCCATGCAGGCTTAACACGTGCAATCAAGGGATAACCGCACATGTTAACCTCCTGGCAGTTGTCTTCATACGTGGAAATATCTTCATGATTCTCAGGATATGCCCATTCAAAGAGTTAGGCCTTCCTGGATTTGTTTTGGTCGCAGATAATCAACGACCCTCTGACTGCGTACTGTCCGCAGTTTCTTGATCGCGCACTGTCTGCGACCTCATGATCGCGCAAGGACTGCGATCATGCGATATCCTTTGTGTTCGCGCCCTTGAGGCCGTCTGAGACCATAGCGACGGATTTATAGACACACGTCTAATCTGATTCTATCTTAAACCAAACGTGTATTACTTCGAACTAGCTCGGGTGATAATCCTCGTCACTGTGATTGCCCCTCTTGGGGCACTTGGAGAGGTCCTTGGCCTCCCATTCGACGGAGGTAGGCGCCCCTAGTTTTTCTTCCAAAGGTTGTCTTCCTCGGCTCAGGCGCATTTCTCGAGCACGTTGAAGAGCTCGTCCACCGAGTTGGGGCAACTCCGGGAGAGCCTCTGGTGGAGCTCCCCCTGGCGGAGCCCGCTCTTTTTGACTTCGATGACCGTCGAGTCGGGGACGTGAGCCTCCTTGCACTTTACCTAAGCGAAGCGCTTGGAAAAGCTCCGAATGGTCTACCCCGTTTTCTGTCTGACGGTGTAGAGCTGTGATGAGTCCAGGGGGCGTATGTAGCTCCCCTTGAAGTTCGCACAAAACTCACACTTGAGTTGCACGAAGGACTTGATCAACCCGGCCTTTAGGTTAGAAAACCATGACCGACGATCCCCGAGAGGTAGAAGGGGAAGACGTTGCACTGCACCATCTCATCCCCCCAACAGCCGAGATGGCGGTAGAGTATACCTGCAAAAATTCGTAAGGATCGGTCTCACCATTGTATTGCTTGATGTGTGGCGGACGGTATGGCCGTGGCCACCGAATGCACCAGAGGCGGCGACAGAGCGGCTGGTTATCCCCCTCAACTTTCTGGGGAAACTCCCGGTCCTCATCCCCCTTGACAGGGGAGGGGCACTCATTGTCGGAGTTGAATAGGGGGCCTAGGGGACCGCCTGCTTGGCAGTAGCGCCTCTTCTCCTCCGGGTTGGTCGAGCTGACCTCTTGGATCTCATGGTCCTCTCCCGAAGCGACAATGGCCTCTTGAGCCGGTCTCTTTCCCCAGTCCGACCGAGAGCTGCGGGTCGGGTGCAGCTTTTGCTGTGGCGGTGGCTCCAATTGGCGGCGGGAGGAAGTCTTCTCAGCACCTACCATACGCATGCGCTCTACCTCCTCCCGGGTGAAGCGGGTTTGGTCCGCCGGGGGAGGAGGGAGCTGGTGCGTGTAGACCGTCGGCCCAGTGGATGTCACCGGCGTGCAAAATGGGCCAGGCGCCAAGTGTGCGTCCAGGGCGGCGACGGGGATTGACACAGGGGGAGAGCCCGAGGCGAGGGTTGGGCTCGGCACTGGGAAGGTCCCGGGTGCAATGGCGGCCGTTGACCCGGGGACGTCTCCGAACATGTGGGCGATTGCTTGCGTGGGGTGAGCCCCCGGTGCGGGGAATGTTGCCGGTGGGACAGCAACAACCGGCACAGGCCAGCTTACCGGCACGGGCTAACCTCCCGAAAAGGGGAGAGCTCTGGACGTCAGAGGGCCTCCTGGTGTAGGGAACACTCCCGGGGCAGGGATGGTGACCTGGTGCCCCATGAAAAATGGTGGTGGTGCCCCCATGAAATGGAATGGTGACCGCGCTAAGACGCGCAACAGCTCCTCTAAGGTGCACTAAGGGCAGAGCTGGCCCTCGACCAAGGCCCTGAGAAATGGGTCTCCGAAAACCGTGACTATCGCTTGGGGGGCACTTGTCCCTACCAACATGGTCGCGATCACCGAGCTCGGTGTGAGGTCGCCCCCCCTCCTCGAAGAAGGCGGGAGGAGGAGGCGCCTCACTCCAGGCCTCCCCGAAGGCGGCACCATGGCAGCAACATCTTGCGGGGGTGGCGCCGGGTCACTGGGACCGGCGTCAACGAAGAGGGGGAGAGCACGAGCTCTCATTCTTGGGGGAGCCATGGCAAATCATCACATATCCCCATGGATGGCACCAACTGTTGTGGTATAAAAAAGCACCACGGCAGATTTTTCGGACGTGAGTAACGCATGTACAGCAGTGCGGGTTGACCATGCGACTGGTCACCTCCTGTCGGGCAAGCTCAAAAATTGACATGGTGATTTTATACAGGTTCGGGTCCCGGTGGGAACCCTAGTCCTGTTGGCACCCCCCGGACATGAGTCCGCTGGGGAGATTCTCTCTCGGGGAGAGAGGTCTCCAAGGGATGCCTGTTGCTTTGTGTGTAAAATGAATTGTCTTGGTTACAAATGAGATACAAGGGGGGTATATATAGGCCCCAAAAGATGCCAAAAGACTAAAAGCCCCTAGCTGCAACTGCTGGATCGAGGGGCACTGCCGTCTTTTCATCCGATGAAGGACTTGGATGCTCGACATGTGTCCTCGCTAGTTCCCGAGGCATCCCTGACATCACTCATCTGCAGTCTTCCCCGAGAGGTGTCCGTGGCATTCAACGGGAGCCCTCTAGGACTTTCTGCGGGAGGCGTCCGTGGCCTTCCACGGGAGGCACCCGTGGCTCTCCACGGGAGCCCTCCGGGACTTTCCACGAGAGGCATCCGTGGCTTTCCACAGGAGCCCCTCGGGACTTTCCACAGGACCCCTCCGGGACTTTCCACGGGAGGTGTCTGTGGCTTTCCATGGAAGCTCACCGGGACTTTTCCCAGGAGCCCTCCGGGACATTCCACGAGAGCCCCGTGGGACTTCTTCCGGGAGGCCTCTGGGACTTTTCACAGGATCCCTCCAGGACTTTCGACGGGAGGCGTCCGTGGCCTTCCACAGGAGCCACACGTGTCTCTCCACGGGGGCCTTCCGAAACTTTCCACGGGAGGCGTCCATGGCTTTCCATGGGAGCCCTTTGACACTACCACAGAAACAGACATCCAGGACGGCACATCACAGACGGGTATCAACTGTTCAATGGAAAACCGTCTGTGAAGGCCTGTCGGGAGAATATGTTCAGATATCACAGACGGTTCTGACGTCAAAAACAACTGTGACAGTAAACCAGACGGGTCTGAACACAAAACCGTCTGTGATAGTATACTTATCACAGACGGCTCTAACCTAAAAACCGACTGTGATATATACAATCGGTTCCCAGCTAAGAACCGTCTGTGATAGTCTACTTATCACAGACGGTTCTAAACTAAAACCCGACTGTGATACATACAGACGGTTCAGAACTCAAAACCGTCTGTGATAATTATACCATCACAGACGGTTCGGAACTCAGAGCCGACTGTGATTTATACAGTCGGTTGTAAACAACAAAGCATCTGTGATAGTGTAGTTATCACAGACGGTTCTGATGTATGAACCGACTGGAAAAGTACCGGAGCTTCGAATTCTCAACTGTGATCATTTCTGTCTCCGATCTTCGCGCGCGGCGCCTAGGAGAACACGAAGCATCGCTTTGGAAGTTCTATAAATTGACAGTGGAAAAATTGTCATTTACTTTACAAGTTTTTATAGTTCTCAGACTGTTTGACTCCTTAGCTTGTCTGCGCCAATGGCATCCTCGATGGCATCATCAGCCTCGCCCTCCCCGGTATGAACGCTCAATCTTTTTGACTTACCCCTGTATTGTTAATCCATGTTCAATACATTCTTGACCTGTTGATTTGCACAGGGAAGGGGAGCCGTGGAAGACACTGCCAAAGTCAAGGCCGAGCTGAGGGCCCTCCAGGAGGAGCACAAGCTCCTCACAGAGAAGCACACTCGGCTACGGCTTGACCTTGACGATCTCTTCCAGCGCATTCAGCGCATGAAGACGGATGGTGACAATGCTAGGGCGAGGACGAGGCGTCTTCGCGAGGAGAAGAAAGCCGCGGATATGACCATCGCTGGCTGCGGTTTGACAATGAAGGATACCATCGCGAAGCTGAGGGAGGTCGCAGGCCTTCTCGACGCTGAAGTAGTTGATCCTGAGAAGGACAACTTGTCGCTCGAGGAGTCCTGCGTCCTGGCTGCAAGTCAAACTGACTTTATTCTAGATGCAGCCAGGGCTAAGACCACTCCTTGACCTAGCATTCTATATTTTTACTTTTTTTTGTAAGTGATGAAACAAATTATTGAAAACTTTGTTCTTATGTCAACTTTCTAATTTTCCAGCACATTCTTGGACTGCATGCAATCTTCCCTCTTTCTTTATCTTTCTTTAGCTTTTGTCGAACATTCGACCATACAAAGGTATGTACACTGTGTGCGATCAAGGAACGACTATTGCGATCTTTGGCTTGTGATCGGAGCCCTTGAAATAATATAGAAACAATATAGAAGTTGCAGGTCCCATGCAAATAATATAAAAAGAATATAGAAGTTATATATCAACGTGCTTTGAATATCACAAACGGCTCTGAGGTAAAAAACATCTGTGATAGTCACATTAGAGACGGTTTTTATGTAAGGCCCGACTGTGATAGTCCCAACAGTGTCCGCCGCCTCGAATTCTCAACTTCTATCAATATCACAGACGGTTGTTAACTCCAAACCGTTTGTGATAGTAAAATTACAGACGGATTTTATGTAAGGACCGACTGTGATTGTCGAACATTTATCGACGCTTCAAATGCTCAGCGGTTCAACTGGAAGCAAAACTCCAGGGAGGGAACTCGAGGCAATTGTTGACGCAAACGGTTTTGATCTCCCAACCGTCTGTGAT
Source organism: Pharus latifolius (assembly GCA_019359835.1). Taxonomy (NCBI): domain Eukaryota; kingdom Viridiplantae; phylum Streptophyta; class Magnoliopsida; order Poales; family Poaceae; genus Pharus; species Pharus latifolius. Next base: position 27,021,259 of record CM033328.1, on the reverse strand, counting down.
AGTCCCAACAGTGCAATTCTCTACATGCAATTGTTGATAACCGCACATAATAACTGAGCAGATGAAGAGACTTAATTATTTACTTCAAATTTAATTTGCATCGAATTATGTAATCTGACTCTTCAACTTCCTTTGCCGTGTTGCAGTTTATCTCCCGAGAAGTTATATATCATGAATTTATTGACCTTGAAAACCAGTAGTGCGCTTTTTAGAACTCGAGGCACCCGCGCATATGAACTGTCACCTTCTGTTTCTATAAATAGCGAGGCTCCTAAATCCCTGTCTTTATTCCCTCCTCAACTCCCACCTTGATGGCGAGCCGAGATTCCAGTGAGGTTATTGAAATTGATCAGAGTGATGAGGAAGAGATAAGGAATGAACTCCATCAGGATCTTCAGAAAGTAAGTCCTCTCTGAAACTCTAATGCAGATCTTTCTTTTATGACTTGATTACCTCGAAACAAATGCATTTCGAAATCCACAGGTACTTGAGGAAATGCTCCCTCCAAAGAAGAGACTTAGAAATGATGAAAGATCGTACAGTGGAGCTGCAGCGAAGACTCTAGAGGGTGCTGAGGCCTGTGTTGCCACATTGCCCCTTGCAACCCCTCCAGTTGCATCGACTCCACCTTTGGAGATCCACAATAATCCTTCCAATATCCCCTCTCCAACACCTTTGTATCATCAGCTTTTCTGGGGTAAGGCTCACACTTCCACGTCCAAATCCACTCCGAAGCTTGGCAATCATCTTCACCCTCCCAGCATACGCCCCTAGCAGAAGCTGGAGAAGCATATGTGCAGGAGGAGAAAGCTGCCTTGTGCAGAACTCTCCAAAAAAAAAAGAGGCGCTGGAGAAGCATTCTGAGGGGATATCTTTTGCCATTCTGCACTTGGCAGAGTGCATGCTTTGAGTTGCAGCTTCATCTCCACCTTTGTTGTATCAACTTTAATTTCTTGGATGATCCTACTGATGCCAAATCCACTCCTTTGGTGAGAGATGATGTTGATAGTCTTAGAGCCATTGGTAGTTCTCCTGGGGCGGCCAGTGTAGATCCTACTGATGCCAATACGTCCCTAGGAGAACTTTGTAAATTACTTTCGGAACAGGTCGACACTAATCAATTGGTCGCTTAATTAATAGTATCTCTTATGTATGGAAAGATTGTAAGAAATAAGAAATTTCTTTTCCTTATATATCTGGCTTTCGATTGATTATGTAACTGATAATCACCAAACGATGTCTGTGTAAAAATGTTAACAAGAAAATACTGCTGCGATCAAGACGGTTTTTAACTCAAAACCGTCTCTGCTTGAAATATTACAGACGGTTTTAATTTCAGACATATATATAAAACAAATATGAAAAACAAGATAAAACCAAATAGTCTGAACGTTCATTTTTTTAAATACTAACATTGAAACAAGATAGAACAAAATATGAAAAACAAGTGGAACAACTGATGACCAGTAGTCGAATGCAAACAAACAATCTGGGATATTATAGACAGTTCGGACATTAAAACCGTCTGTGATAACACAGACGGTTATGAGGTAAAAACCGACTGTGATTACCACATACACAGACGGTTCTGAGAGAAAAACCGACTGTGATAATCACATACACAGACGGTTATTAGATAAAAACCGTCTGTGATAATCAAATACACAGACGGTTCTTAGGTAAAAACCGACTGTGATAGTAAAGCAGACGGTTTGGAGGTCATAACCGTCTGTGATATTTCTTTCATAGTTACACAAATTGCACCGATATTACCGACGGTTAATAGAGTGAAACCCGTCAGTAATATTATGTTCTTCAATAATGCACTGATATTACCGACGGTATTATATAGAACCGTCTGTATTGAACCTGGTATAAAAGGTCTTTTGGCGTATGTTTTGAGGTAGTCGTACTCTCTTCCTCGACCTACACTGTCCAGTTCGAAGAGATTTGGGGCAAGGAAGAGCGAAATCTCGAAAGGCCGGGGGAGCATTTGGGGGCAAAAATTTGAGGATCGAACCAAGGTTGGTACTTGCTCCCAAGGCATACACATTACTTGATTTCATCATCAATATCGATCTCCATTGATTTACTAATTAGCATGTGTATGAATTTGATTAATTGTAGATGGTCCGAGACTGGATGTATAATGACAACCGAGTGGGTGAGGAATACATGAAAGGTGTTTTTGATTTCCAAAAGGTTGCTGAGCAAGACATGGCGAAGAAGGGTTTACCATATATGTACTGTCCTTGTGTAGACTGCCAGAATATTAAGATGTTCACCAACTCATCTCAAATTGTCGCCCACTTGATAAGACGTGGTTTCAAAAAGGGGTACACGTGTTGGGTCCACCATGGAGAAGAGCCAACTGCAGAAACAACTGCCACTCAGGTTGAGGAACAGGACATGTCGGATCCGAACAACGACTTCGATGAGGAAATGCCAGAGGATGACCATTTAGATGACATGTTGCGTGATGTGGAAGGAAATTACAGTGAAAGGGAGTTTGGCAAATTCAAGCGCTTGATTGAGGACTCAGAAAAGCCGTTGTTCCCTAGTTGCAAGTCGAAGTACACAAAGTTGGTCTCTGTGCTTGAACTGTTAAAATTGAAGGCAAGCAACAACTGGACCGACAAGAGTTTCACAGCACTGTTAGATCTTTTGGCGGACATGCTCCCGGAAGGAAACGAGTTGCCAAAAAACACCTACCAAGCGAAAAAGCTGTTGTGTCCTTTGGGAATGGAAGTAGAAAGGATACACGCATGCCCTAATGATTGCATCCTTTACCGTAATGACTACAAGAATATGCATGTTTGTCCGGTGTGCGGCGCATCCCGCTATAAGCGTACTAAGGACCGAACAGATGACGGCGACTGCGCGGAGATAAAGCAAGGACCTTCTGCTAAGGTATTGTGGTATTTGCCAGTCATTCCCCGCTTGCAGCGTTTGTTTGCAAACCGTAAAGAGGCAAAATTACTGCGTTGGCACTCGGAAGACCGGAAGAAGGATGGAAAGCTGAGACACCCCGCTGATTCTTCGCAGTGGAGAAACATCGACAGGGAATTTGTTAACTTCAGAGCAGAATTGAGGAATATAAGGTTCGGGTTGAGTACCGATGGAATTAATCCTTTTGGTAACATGAGCAGTCGGCATAGCACTTGGCCGGTTCTTTTGTGTATCTACAACCTTCCTCCTTGGTTGTGTATGAAGCGCAAGTACATCATGATGTCTCTACTTATCTCAGGACCAAAACAACCCGGAAACGATATTGATGTGTACCTAGCACCATTGATAGAGGATCTCCTAACAATGTGGAACGAAGGGGTGCAGGTATGGGACGCATACAAACGAGAGAACTTCATCCTACGTGCTATGATATTCTGCACCATCAACGATTTCCCTACCCTTGGAAATTTGTCGGGCCGTACTACGAAAGGAGCCAAAGCCTGCCCCCACTGCGAAGATGAGACTGAGAGCGTGTGGCTGAAGAATTGCAGGAAAACAGTGTACATGCGTCACCGTAGGTTTCTTCCGAAGAATGACGCGTACCGTAAGAGGAAGAGGGAATTTGACGGCCACAAGGAAGATGGTTCAGCCCCGAAGCCTACGCGCGGGAAAGATGTTTACTCACGGGTGAAGGACATAAACATTGTGTTTGGAAAGGGTGGTAATAAATTGAAACCCCGCACGAAGAACACTTGGAAGAAGAGATCGATATTATGGGACTTACCGTATTGGGAGCATTTAGAGGTTCGTCATTGCATTGATGTCATGCATGTAGAGAAGAATGTTTGTGACAGTTTAATCGGCCTATTGCTGAACATTCCAGGGAAGACAAAGGATGGCGTCAATGTGCGGCGTGACATGATCGAAATGAGAATCAGGCCCGAGCTAGCACCGAGAGAGGACGATAAAGGCCGTATATACCTCCCCCCCGCATGCTACACTTTGTGCAAGGCTGAGAGGACAGAACTCTGTAAGTGTCTCTATGGTGTTAAAGTTCCATCGGGTTACTCCGCAAATATGAAAAAGCTTGTGTCCATGGGCGATTTGAAATTGCTGGGTATGAAGTCTCATGATTGTCACGTGTTGATGACACAAATGCTTCCTGTTGCCATCAGGAGTATTCTGCCGCATAAGGTCAGAGAGACGATCACGAGGCTATGTTTTTTCTTCAATGCAATTTCTTCGAAGGTCATTGATCCCGATGGACTGGATTCTTTGCAGAGCGAGGTGGTTCGAACTCTCTGTCAGCTTGAGATGTATTTTCCTCCATCGTTTTTTGATATCATGGTCCATCTCACCGTCCATCTTGTCAGAGAAATCAAGATATGTGGACCCGTGTTCCTACGTTATATGTATCCATTTGAGAGGTACATGGGTGTACTTAAGGCCTATGTGAGGAATCGGTCCCGGCCCGATGGTAGCATTGTCAAAGGTTATGCAGCGGAAGCGGTTGTTGAGTTCTGCGTTGATTACATGGCCGAGGTAGAAGCAATAGGAGTTCCTGTGTCTCGTCACGAGGGGAGGCTTGATGGTGTTGGCACTATTGGACGGAGAGCCATCACTCCTGATTTCGATATGTACTCTAAAGCTCATTTTTGGGTCTTGCAACACATGACGGAGGTGTCTCCGTACATCGACGAGCACAAGGAGATGCTACGACAAGACAATCCTCGCCGATCCGAGGTTTGGATCACGGGACAACATAACAGTCGATTCAACGCGTGGATGAAGGTGCGAATCACCGGAGAGTCCGCAAGTGAGAACCTTAAATGGTTGGCAAAAGGGCCCACGTTTACTGTATAGACATGGCAGGGATACGACATCAATGGGTACACATTTTACACGAAAGCTCAAGATCGAAAGAGCACTGTGCAAAATAGTGGAGTGAGCGTAGAAGCTTTCCATGAGGGGTTCATCAAGACAGGCCCAACAAGGGTAGTACGTGGATTGAACTCGTACTACGGGTTCATTGAAGAAATTTGGGAGCTCGATTACGTACTGTTCAAGATTCCCCTGTTTCGATGCCGATGGGTCCAAATCCCACAGGGTGTGAAGGTTGACAGTTACGGTTTCACTTCTGTGGATCTGGATCGCGTTGCTTATAAAGATGAGCCATTCATACTTGCAAATCAAGCCATTCAGGTCATTTATGTCACTGACCCGGCCAATAAGAAGTGGCACATCGTCCTTCATGGCAAGAGAAAGATTGTTGGAGTTGAAAATGTCGTAGACGAGGAGGAATACAATCAATTTGATGAGATTCCTCCATTTGGAGATGGCGTACAGGTCGATACTGAAGACACCGAAGAAACCAGTTATGTGCGTATGGATCACCAGGAAGGGTTATACTTTAAAGGTAATGAACTGTACGTCTTATCTCTCTGTTTCCATCGGTATAGCTTATATCTCCTGTAATTCTCGTCTTTGCAGGGCCGCGGCAAGTGGAAAGTTGAGGATAACATGGCTGTGTACGTGGAAATTGTCGGTGAAAGTTCCCATTTGTATGTAACATTAACTTGAGCATGCTCCACGTACATTGTATGTTAAATTTATTTGAGCATGCTCCACATTGTAACCAATTATTGGATCTACGTACACAGTAACCAATTTACAGAGCATTTGGACTACATTTGAAATATCTGAGTGTTCATTTAAAACAAGTTTTCGAGCATTCAGAGTTGAAAGCTACAGATCAGTTTCAAGTTGTAAAACTAACGTTCAATAGAGAGATTATCAAGGACGGTTTTGACCTAGCACAGACGGGTATGATTCTATAACCGACTGTGATAATCTCGTTCACAGTCGGTTCTCAACTCACAACCGTCTGTGATAATCTCTCCTCTAGTAGATTACCACAGACGGTTTTTATTTGAGAACCGACTGTGATAATATTACTATCACAGACGGTTATGTATATATAACTGACTGTGATGTTTTCAACAGTGTCCGACTCTTCGAGTTCTTGACGTGCACCGTCGGTTTTCAATTCCAAACTGTCTGTGATAATCAGAGCACAGTCGGCTCTCAACTCAAAACCGTCTGTGATAATCTCTCTAGTGACTATCACTATGTCGATTATTACAGATGGTTCTGATGCGAGAACCGACTGTAATAATATCGTCGCGGTTAATAGTTCAAGGCGGGGATTGTCCCGCTCATTCCAGTTCGCAACTGTTGCCCTAGCTCTCTCCGCGCTCGCACCGTCCGCCGCGATCACCTCCATCGCCTCCCACCTTCTCCTCCTCTCCGTCCGTCGCGATCACCTGCATCGCCTTTCCACCGTCAGGCGCGATCACCTCCATCGCCCTCCCGCCTCCGACACGATCACCTCCATTGCCTCCCCACCGTTTCTGTCATTCTTGGTTAATTATAAGTATATGGGTTTTGGTATAGAATTATTAGTTGCAGATTTACTTAAACTGTTATCTCTTTCACTTATGTTAGGAACTATGTCTGGTGACGAAATGCACCACTCGGGGAGTCAGGGTGACCTCGCTGGCGATGAGACGACTGGGCCGGAGGTCGCCTCGTCCGCCGTGACCCCGCAGAAGAAGAGAAAGGGGCGAGGCCGGACGACATGCGCGCGTCTGAACAAGCGGGAAAAGCAGCACGTCCAGTTCGACAACAATGATGTGTCGGAAGCTCCGGACAAACTTGTCGGTCAGTACCGCTCACTATGCGGCAAAGTGGCAAGAGAGCGGGTGCCCATCACCACCTCCAACTGGGGTCAAGTGCCCCCAGAGTGCAAGGATGCGCTGTGGGAAGAAGTGCAGGCAGCGTTTCACATTCTGGAGGATCGCCAGTTCACCATCCGCCGGAGGACACTGATGTCAATAAACAAGGCGTGGAGGAACTTCAAGAGCCACCTTGTCAGGCTCTATGTGAAGGAGTCGAAGACCCCCTTCGATGACTTCCCTTTCGTGACTCCCGAGGCATGGCAGCAGTTCGTCGAGATGAAGGCCAAGCCAGAGTTCCAGGAGCTTAGTGCGAAGGGCCAGGCTAACCAGGCCAAGAACACCCACCCACACAGACTAGGCACCGGTGGGTATGTGGGGAAGAAGGCGCTATGGAGGAAGCAGGACGAGGAGGCTTCCCAGTCTTCGGCCGGCAGTCCTTATGCGGGCATAACGGACGTGCGCGCCCGCACTTGGTGCCGAGCAAGATCGACGATGAACTCCTCCGGAAGCGTCTCCGTGAGTAACCCTGCGGACAAGGAAGTGATCGACCGGCTGGTAAGATTGTCCGATCACGTACTATCCTCATAACACGCATGCAATGGGCTGTATTGCTAAGTTCTCCTGTTGCAGGTGACGCTGAGTGCGCAGGTGGCATCCGGAGAGTTCAACCCGAGGAGGGACAGGGATATCCTCACAGCGGCGCTAGGAAACAAGGAGCATCCAGGCCGCGTGCGCGGCCTCGGCGCCACTGTGCCTTGGAGGTATGGTTTCCCTGATGATGAGGAGGCGGCTAAGAGGAGAAAGAGATCCCACCAAGCCCGCCATGAACGGCTCAAGGAGGAGATGCGATCGGAGTTCACTATTCGGGACAAAGCACTCCTGCAGCAGTTGTCGGAGATGCGGTCCATGTATGAAGAGCTAAGAAAGGCGACCCAGGGCACCCCCGTTCTAGAAGCGGAAGTACCGACCCCCATTCTTGGCCACCGTAGTAGCTGCGCGTCTGCGCCGGGGTCTTCGCAGACGGAGCCCTCTCCAAAGTATCCGGTGGACTCTCTGCAGGTAATGACCGTTAATGCGCACTGTTTGTCTATGTTAATTCATTCGAAAGTGAGAAGCGGTGAAATTCAACATGTTAATGCGCACTGTTTGTAGGAACCCGCCTCCTGCAAGCTTATGGTGCTGGCCGGTGTCTTCCCAATCGAGGCTGCCCGTGGGATGGCGCAACCATGCACGGCGGGGGCCACAATCCATGGTGCCCCTCTATGTGAGGGTTTTGCACGGGTCCAGGTGGACAGTGTCGTTGACCATTGCAAGGATTTTCCATTGGAGAAGCCGCCGAACGACGAGATTACCACTCTCGGGGATGCGGTGCACACGTTCGTGCAATGGCCCAAGAAAGACATCGTCCTGTATGAGATAATTCCCCCACCAGTTTCATAATTTGTACTGTAATAATAGCCCTCAGAGTTAGTGTCCTAATACATAGGTTCTTACATCACAGACATCACAGACCGACACGCGGCCTACTAGCCAGCATACCCCTCCGATGACGAAGCTGACTCCGATTAAGAGGCAACCATTCAAGAAGCTGGCTATGAGGGGAAAAGCAAAGAAGAGCCCGGCGAAGGAGAGGGAGAAGAGTGCGCCAGCTCTCATGCCGTTCTCTCTGGGGATGCCCATGGCCTCCGATACCGCAATTTCGAGCATGGGGTTAGCATGCCAGAGCCTGCATGCATGGTACATGAGGAGGACAAATCAGACCAGGACGCAGCGTCCGACGCACATCATGGTCAAGTACACCGTGGCAGAGTTCCATAACGACGTTGGGACCTACTCGGTGACCTTCGAAGACCTGCACAATTTACTGAACAAAGATGCGCTCGACTTGTCAATCCTACGGTCTTGGGTGCTGTAAGTATCCTACTATCCGTGCATATACGGATATATGTCATTTATTAATTGGTTACTTCCGTGCAGCTGCATGGCCAACTATGCCAAATCCAAGGGCATACCTGTTGGTTTCTTGGACCCCCAGATGGTCGCCGAGGTGATGTTTAGGACCGACACAGACTTCGTTGTCGACTACATCAAAAGAGGTTTGCTTGCTCAGGTCGACAAGGAGTATATACTTGTACACTACAACCAGAGGTGAGTGCTTTCATCAGTACTTCACCTGTAGATTAGTGTCTCCATGTGCACACCCCCAAATTTAGATTAAATTTTTAATTCTCTACGTGTAATATGTATCTACCACTGGATCCTGCTGCTACTTATTCCGAAAAGCAACAAGGTGTTCTACCTTGACTCATTGCAGAGGAAAGGGTACTCGTATTGCGCCGCACGAGATGTATTCGGAAGGTGATGTGGACCTGTCTTGCATGCATCTAGATTTACTGTCCTCAAATTGTCAATTTTGGCTATCCTCAAACTGTCAATTTTGACTATCTACAGGGCTTTCACGAAGTACTTTGCCGAGGTAGGGAGACAACACGAGCGGCGAGCCGATAAGTTTCAGTGGTTACAATTTTCGGTACAAATTTCAACTGGCATCTGTTTTACTTTATAACTTGTCCCCACCTAACTCTCGGTCTGTAAATTGGCAGTGCCATCAGCAGCCGGACGACAATACATGTGGGTTCTACGTGATGCGCCACATGTATGACCTGATCATCACCCCTCACCGGCCAGATTTTCCCGAGGTATATACAACTGCTCCCCTTAATTTGTCTCGATTTGACAGAATTTACAACTTCAGCTCATTTTTTATGTACCAACTCTTGCTGCAGGGGGTCGACTTCCCTTCAGAAAGCCTTGACCCTCGGCAGATTGGTAATGTCCGAGGGATGCTCGCTGAGTTTTTCCTTGCGGAGGTCATATCACCCAAGGGGAAGTTTAGGGACCCGCAAGGTTCGTATTAGTGCGGCCTTACATTTATTTGTACATCTAACACACTTTAATTGTCGATTACATTTATTTGTTCAATTGTACATATTTCTGAGTTCTGTGCTGTATATATGAAATGCTATACAAATATATTTGAGTACTGTGCATATGAAACTGTATATATTTGAGTACTGTACAAATATAATTCTGAGTTCAATTGTACAAATATATATGAGACTGTATATATTTGAGTACTATGCATGTATGAAATTCACGAACTGTATATATGAAAATGCAATTTGTGCAGAGGACATCTGTGACTGTTATAATCTCAGACGGTTTGTAAGATCAAAACCGTCTGTGCATGCACAGACGGTTTTGATCTTACAAACTGTCTGAGATTATAACAGTCACCGATAATAACCCATCGCAGATGGTTTGGACCTCAGATCCGTCTGTGATATCACACTATCACAGACGGTTTCAAGATTAACACTGTCGCTAATATCGCAGATTGGTTTAATATGAGGATCACAGACGGTTTTGATCTCAGAACCGTCTGTGTTAAGAGTATCACAGACGGTTCTGAGATCAAAAACGTCTGTGTTGATATCCAAACCGTCTCTGGTCATTCTGAGTACCACAGACGGTTCTGATATCCAAACCGTCTCTGGTAATCTGAGTATCACAGTCTGTTATGACATCAAAGGCGTCTGTGATACTCATACTAACACAGACGGTTCTGATGTCAAAATCGTCTGTGTATACTAAAGTATCACAGACGGTTCTCTTCTCAAAACCATCTGTGATAGTCTAATTATCACAAACGGTTCCGAAAACAGAACCGTCTGTGTAGTATGACTATCACAGATGGTTCTGACCTTATCACAGACGGTTCTGACCTTATAACAGACTGTGAAATATGAGTATCACAGACGGTTCTGACCTTAATACAGACGGTTATGACCTTATAACAGTCTGTGAATGGATAGATCACAGACGGTTGAAAACATCAAAAACCGTCTGTGATAGTACATGATTATCACTGACTCGAATATCACTGACGGGTAAGAACCGTCTGTGGTAGTATGACTATCACAGACGGTTCTGACCTTATAACAGACTATGAAATATGAGTATCACAGACGGTTCTGACCTTATCACAAACGGTTATGACCTTATAACAGTCTGTGAATGGATAGATCACAGACGGTTGAAAACATCAAAAACCGTCTGTGATAGTACATGATTATCACTGACTCGAATATCACTGACGGGTAAGAACCGTCTGTGATGAATGTTTTGACCCGACTGTGATGATGAATTCTGTAGTAGTGTGAGACTTTCCATGGGAGACATCCGTGGCTTTCCACGGGAGCCCTCCAGGACTATCCACGGGAGGCGTCCATGGCTTTCCATGGGAGGTGTTTGTGGCTTTCCATGGGAGCCCTCTGGTACTTTCCACAGGACGCGTATGCGGCTTTCCACAGGAGCCCTCCAGGACTTTCCACGGGAGCCCCCCGAGACTTTTCACGGGAGGCATCCGTGGCTTTCCACGGGAGCCCTCCGGGACTATTCATGGGAGCCCTCTGGGACTTTCACGAGAGGCGTCCGTGGATTTCCATGCGAGCCCTCCGGGACATTCCACGAGAGCCCCCCAGGGCTTCTTCCGGGAGCCCTCCGGGACTTTTCACGAGAGCCCTCTGAGACTTTCCACGGGAGGCGTCCATGGCTTTCCACGGGAGGCGTCTGTGGCTTTCCAGGGAGCCCTCCGGGGCTTTCCACGGAGCCCTCCGAAACTTTCCACAGGAGGCATCCGTGGCTTTCCACGGGGGCCCTCCGGGACTTTTCCCGAGAGCCCTCCTAGACTTCTTCTGGGAGGCGTCCGGGACTTCCCCAACAGTAATGTCGTAGCTTCCTTGAAGCCATTAAGAGAGCATAAAGTAACTTTTGGACCTCGGGGTACCTCTCCTTTGGTCCATTTAAAACTTCGCTTACATAATAAACTGGTCTATGCACTCCTTCCCTCTCTACGACCAGAACAGCATTGACCACGTGGGGGGGTACTAGCCAAATAGATGAGTAATGACTCTCCTAAAATTGGGGAAACCAATACTGGAGCATTGGCCAAATATGTTTTCACTTCCTGAAAGGCTTTATCATCTTCGTTCGACCACCAGAAACCATTGTGCTTACACAGGACCTTAAAAAAAGGCAATCCATGTTCGCCCAACCTCGAAATAAAATGACTTAAAGCTACTATTCGACTAGTTAGGCTTTGTACCTCTTTCATGGTCGAAGGAGGTCGCATTTGCTCAATGGCCTAAATTTTTTTGGGATTATCCTCAATGCCCCGTGAACAAACAAGGAAACCTAAAATTTTACCAGAAGAAACTCCAAAGGAGCACTTTTCAGGATTCAACTTTATCCCATGCTTATTCACATTATAAAAAGTTTTAGCCAAATCATCTACATGACTAGAGCTTTTAGCGCTCTTTACAACCAGATCATCAACATAAGCTTCCAAGTTACTCCCTAATTGAGATTGAAAGGTCTTCTGCATCAAGCGTTGATACGTGGAACTAGCGTTCTTAAGCCCAAAGGGCATCCTGACATAACAATACGTGCCAAATGGTGTGACGAAGACAGTTTTCTCTTCATCTTCTTCTACCTTGCTAATTTGATGGTACCATGAGCAAGCATCCAGGAAGCTCATCAGTTCACAATCTACTATTAAGTCGACCAACTGGTCGATACAGGAAAGAGGAAAATCATCCTTCGGGTAGACAGCATTTAGATTGGTGTAATTGACGCACATGCGCCACTTACCGTTAGATTTCAGGACCATGACCGGGTTTGTGAGCCATTCAGAATGGTCAATTTCATGAATAAAGCCAACCTTTTGGTGTTTATCCAACTCCAACTGAATGGCTTCTCTCCAATTAGAGGCAAAGCGCCTGAGCTTTTACTTTATTGGTTGTTGTCCGGGCTGAATAGCTTGCCTATGCTTAATCACTTCCCTTGGGACTCCATGCATGTCGGATGGTTTCCACGCAAACACATCTGCATTAGCCTGGAGGAAAGTAATGAGCGAAAGTTCCTAGTTGTTCTTCAGTTCTTACCCGATCCTAACAGTTCTGGTCGGGTCGTCTGGGAATAGGGAAACTTGTTTAAGTTTTTAGTATAGTCGTAGGGTTACCTTGACGCATCTGTCTCTTTAGTTTTTGGTCGCAGCATTGACTTCCCTAAGGGGAAGATGATCGACCAATTCCAAGGAAATGCGATCAGAAGTGAGAGCCGTATTTTGGTTGCCCCTTTTGGTCCTGGCACTTTGACGCACTAATAAGCATAATGTGTTGTTGCCATAAACTTGGCCAGTGAAGGCCTACCAAGAATCGCATTGTATGCCGAATCAAAATCAATTACATTGAAAGTAATTAATTTTGTTGGAAAATTCTCTGGCTCTCCGAGCGTTACCGGTAGTACAGTCTAGTCGATAGGAGTTATTCAAGGACCAGGAATGATGCCAAAAAATGGGTGGACTACAGATTGAATTCTTGAATGAGGGATTTGCATCTCATCAAGTGCTTTTACAAAGAGCAAGTCGAGAGAACTACCTCCATCGACTAGGACTTTTCCCACTTTTGCATTGCTCATTGTGGGAGATATGACCAGAGGAAGTCACCGTTGTCGCGACAATCCCCTAAGACAGTCATCCCAGCTAAAGGTCAAGGACATCTCCAACGAGCGGGGCTATTGAGGCTCTCTTGAGGGAGCTTCAATATCGTTAACCTCTCGGCAAACAGATTTAAAATGGCACTTGGAGATATAGGATGAAGAACCACCAAAAATAACATTAATATGATTATTTGGTACCTGATATGGCATGTCCTCATCTCCATCAGTGTCCTTATTCCCACTGGGTTGCCTTTTCTGGTATAGTTTGCATAGGTGCATTACCTTGGTAAAATTCTTCCATGCGATTTAATCATGTTCGGCAATTCTTGAGATCGTGTCCCGGGACCTCATGCAGCAGACACCACCTCTTGCTTCCATGTGGATTAGTTTTGTTTTCTGCGTGGTCACTGTAGCGTCCACCAGAATGAGTTTTATCCTTGTATGAAACTTTGTTACCTTTATTCTGTGGTCTCTTTTCCATGTTCGCGACCTCTCGGAGGTGGTTTGTTCCATCCTTCTTCGCCTTTTTGACCTTCCCACCTGTAGATGATCTAGATTTCCTGTTAGTACTCTCTTTCTTTTTGGAGTCTAGACCAGACTAGGGTGGTAAATCACCCTTGTCAACCATTTTACTCCACTCCACCGCCTCAGCTGCGTCGGAGTAGCGATCAGCCATGTCAAAGAGTTCTAACACTGATCTTGGCGGATGAATGCCGAGCTCCTTTGTAAATCTTCAGTATCTAACACCATGTTTAAAGGCTCTAATTACCGAACAGTCAGAGATGTTTGGGATAGTGTTTGTTACTTCTATGAACATCTTCACAAACTGTCGGAGGGTTTCACTTTAAGTCTGGTGTAAACGATGAAGATCATCCTCCTTGCCAAGTTTTTCATAGCGATTCTGGAAATTGAAGATCATCTTCCATGTCACATAGCATTTCCCAATTGTAAATTGATCCCTCTAGCTGGTTGAAAAGCCAGGTTCGTGACGGAGCCTCAAGGACCGTTGGCAAATAATTCACCATGGTAGTGACATAGATCTGGAGTAATTCGGATGGGTTTTGTGTCCCATCGAACCACTCGATCGTGCCCGGCTTAAATTTATCAATCAAGACCACTACTCATAATCCTGGATAAAAAGCCTTGCAACCAACATATGTAATATGCGGCTGTCGATCATCACGACTATCCTCATGGTCGCGGGATAGGTTGGCATGTAGAACATCACAGCATGGTTCCAAGCGTGAGCGTATCGGCTCATAGTTGCAATCGCGGGAACGATCAATCCTTTGAATTTTGTCGTGACCACAATGAGTTAGTGTGACTTGAGCATGGTTGTGTCATCCATGACTATGGTAAGCGCTATCTCCTTCCCAGGAATTGGTTACTAATCGCGACGAGGCAGTTGGAGTTACATCTAACGCTACTCCATTGAGATTTTCAGGAAGGACTCGTGCAAACATTACCCCGTCATCATTTGTGAAACCGGCAGGAGGGTTGCGGAGTGGTTCCACAATCACACAAATGCGCTCCTGTGTACTTCTTCTAGGAGCCAAAGGAGTCTTAGCCATTATCTCCTCAACCATTGGGGAACACTCCGGATCTGTGAGCAGCGATTGGTCGTGCCTACGTCCACTAGGAGGCCATTGGCAAGACGTTCCAGGGCCGAGGTTTGTTGTGTCATGGAAAAGTTTTGCAAGACGCAAAATTTCTTCTCTGGTCTTACAAACTTCTTCTTCTTGTCACATGCGAGCTTTATCTTCTTGCCGTTTGTGGTCCTCTTCTTCCCTAGCAAGCCCTTGCTCCGGGGTCTCCTCGAAAACTCCAGCGACTTCCCGTGGAGCCAAAACAGCAGACGTGGAGAACATCTCCTCTTTTTCTCATTCATACTCAAAGTCAAGGAGGGAATAAAAATTGTCTAGAGCAGATTATTCCAGACCCAACGAACGGTAATCACCGGGATCTCCTATATTTGACGTGGAAGAATTGTGATCCTCGGCGCCGGCGTTGGGCAAGGCTATGGGTTGTAATTCATACTCGCCTTCAAATGTAGCAAGGCTTATAGAAGGCGAGTGAACTGCTCATTCATGTTCTCGGTCAATGGATGTGACCAGAGCCAGAGAAGAGTTCTCCTCGACATAGGGCTCGAGGGCGGCATCAATCTCTTCCATGGGAACAGCGTCTTCATCCATGATATCAGTGTAGTCGTCAGATCGAAGTCGTTCTCTGAATCGTATGCACAGGGCACAAGATTCATAGATTTGGCTAACCTTGGTGAAGAAGAAAATGTCCTTTCATATCCCCACGGATGGCCCCAATTGTCGATGATTAAGATAGTGTCCCAAGCCGAACTTACAAAGATTTAAGTTATTTAGAAGGGGGACAGTATATATAAATCACCAAAGAACATCATCATAAACATGAAACCAAAGACACTGCGTTTATATAGGTTCAGGCCTTCGTAGTCTGAGTAATAGCCCTACTCCTGTTGGATCTTCACTATCAAAATGATGGATTACAAAGTGTATGGAGTTTAAAAATCTCTGTATTGTATATCTTTCACTTCCTCTCCCCCTTTTACAAGTTCTAACCCCTTTTTATTCTTCATCAAGAGGCGTTCGCTGCTTCATTAGAGGAACACTTGGCAGTTGTAAGCGGTTGCAAGCATTTGCTGTCCACCAGTTATGATGTGACGGTTATTAAAAACCACACATTCATCCGTTTAAATAGTGAAGAGAGACTCATATTACCCTGGGATAGTAGTTATGGTCTATCAAACATGATTGCATAACTGCATCACCCTAGACCGTGGTCGATAAGTTAAGTCTCAACCAAACCTTCCTTTCTTGATTCGAAGGTACTTCCAGAGTTAATATTTTTCTTAATTCACTATCATGGTAAGGATAAAGAAACCACTATCGATTTCCTCATGAAGAGGTTTAAAGATAACTCTCTTATTGTTTGGTCGCGTACTGGCTGTGACCATGTATTTGGGATTACCACATCTCCATGACCACAGTAACCGTGGGTAGTGACCACGGACTCTGTGACCTTAGATACTGTGATCAGAGAGGTTGCAGCCACAAACATTGAGACCATAGATACTGCGCTAGCGTAATGATCATCCATGATGGGCCTTCATTTTTGTTTGACAAAATGTACCAATTATGTCCAGAAGATCTAGGACTATTTTAACACCCTGAGTTTAGGGGTGAAAATTTCTTTCTTAAAAAGTCATGCATGCATATGTCTCTTCTGGATCAGCCAAATCAGCCCCAACTTTACTCTATTCTAAGCCCAAAATCTTAAAATCTATCTTGTAGACCCAAATCAAGATCTGACTTTTCAGATTTGATCTACTATCTATCCTGAGTATAAAAGCCTTCAGAACCCAGATTCAATTCTATCTCTAACTTCCAGATTTATCAACTCATTTCTGTTTTCAAAAACAGAAATATCTTATATTACCCAAATACCCTAAGTTTCAGAAATTCAGATTTAATCAAAATCTTGACCAAGTTCAGACCAGATTATTCTTGGATTATGATCAAGGGTATGCCAATACCTTAATCCAAAAAGTTGGCAGTCAGATTTCATCATCTAAACCTTTTTCGCAAATCAGTCCAAGAGTATCGCAGATCAGTCCTTTTCCAGATTTTCTCGAAGCCTGAAAAGGCAAAATATTACAAATCATCTCCAAATCCAAATCTGATTCAGGGAACACCTTCCAAATGCTTTTCAACACAAAATCTTCTTTTATGAGTATCTCAAAATCAAATCCTAAATCCCAGAATTCGAGATCAACAAAATTCAGATCTATTTTACCCTAATTACTCTATTTTCAGTTTATATCAAAAACCATTCAATTGTTTCAAATTTTATCTTCTATTTATGCCAAATTATCTGTTGAATCAAGTTTGTCAAATCAGTAGAATCAAATTCAACCCTAATCTTCTAAATCTCCAGATTTACAATTCAGCCCAAAGCCAAAAATCAGATTTTGCAAATCAGTCCAAATTCGACCAGGGCAGCTGCTGAGTTTTCGACCAGAGCCTTGCCGTGCTTGTGCGCCGTGTTCGCTCGCCACCGGCCAAGCCTCGCCTGCGCTTGTGCCAGTGCATGCTTGTGCTTGCTTTTGCGCACGCGTCCGCGTCTCAGCCATTGCCGTGGCAGTGCCAACGACCAGCATTTGCTCTTGCGCGCGACCAGCAACAGCAACATCAGCCGTTGTCAGCAACTCCACGCCACGTTGCCTCGCCGTGCCAGCTCTTGTTGCTACCGCTTTGCACCACCCAACTTCGTTGAGTTCCAATGAGCCGACAATTGGATCAGTACAGAGCCTCCTGCACATCGTCTTGTCGTTGCCGCTGTCGCGCCTGCGCCTGGCCAGTCAAGTCACCTGCGCCAATTTCCTTGCTGTTTACTCTTCGCAATCTTCGCCCTGGTCTATTTAAGCAGCCCCATACCTTGTATTATCTTCACCAGAATTTAGCCACCAAAACTCCTCCTCGCTACAGTCGTCTTCTCCGGCGAGTCCAGCACAGAGGCTTACGGTGCCAGCTCCAATCACTGAACCTCTTGCCAAATTGAAGCCACCAGTGAGTATCTCTCATCCTCCTGATCGTACCGTTGCATTCAATTGCTCTCCGGTGGACCCTAACGCCGGTGATCGCCGGAAATCTCTATTTGCCCTATTTCGGCAATGCAGCCCGATTCAATTCAAATCAGTTCTCGATTCAGTAGAACAAATTGATCAGTGATCTTTATTTAGCAAGCCTGTGCATCCAGATTTCAAAATTGTACTTGAATCGAAGCTTTCCCCAAATTGAAACTTCACCAGTCGCCGGCGATCGTCGCCAGGCTTCTCCGGTGATGTTCCGGCCAAATTAATCTTGCCAATAACTTCCTTATACTTCTTAAATACTCCCTGAGCTTGGAATTGAGTTCAAATCTCCTATATCGAAAACCCCGAATTACAGTGCCATCTTCTCTGGCGCCGGCCACCGAAAATCTATTCCCGGTCGATCTAGCTTCAGCCACCTTGTCCACCAGATGTGCCTTGAACTCCTGAGCATTTTTGTCTTCTAGCCCGATCTCTGAAACCGTCCAGATTGCAAGATATAGCTATGACAAGATCTTGTCCAGTGGCTTCACTGTGCCGTGTCGCCACCACACTTCTTCACAGATTTTCATCACTTTCCAGCCATCTTCAACCCTGGAACCTATTGAATCATTTGTTCCTGTTATCAAGGCCTACCTCCCAGACAAAGTGATTCATCAATTGGAGCCCTAGATCAAAAGTTAGGGCAAGCCCTAGTTTCTGGCCATGTCAATCCAATGCCAGGCTATGTCAGCCAGTGGCATTAGCCCTTTTCACTTCTTTCCAGATGTGCATTTTGAGCATAACTTTGTCCCTTAGATTCCTGAGGTTGTGATCTACAATTTCTTCTTCTATCACAACTTGATTTGAGCCCTTGAATTGCATTTTATGCTAAGCCCTAGTTTTTGACATTGTCAGCACTATGTCAGTGCATGCCAGTCAGTGGCATTGGCCTTGTTTACCCACTTCTGTTTGTGCAATTTGAGAGCCACTTTGTCCACTGAATTTGTAGAGTTATGATCTACACTTTCTTCTACTACCACAACTTGAGATAAGCTCTCTAGCTTTCCTTGAAGCTATGCCAGAGTCTTGATCCGAATGTCAATCTGTTGACATTCGCTATTTTTGATCAAACCAGCCACAAAATTGATGTTCTTATTACAGCCTTGAGATCCTAAGATCATCTAACACCTATCCTTAGCCAAATTCCTTGAAACCCTAGAATCTCGACTCAGTTCAGCTTGCAATCCCAATTATCTCCAGTATCGTTCAGATATTCTGTTAAGCATATCTGCATATAGATCATAAATCATTTTAACATAGTTAGTAATTATTGTATGCTTGTTTGTCGCCGAGCAGATCCAAAAACTAAGTTCAAGGACTTCGCTGTTGACTCAACATCAACTGCTGTTTCTTACGACGCGGAAGGCAAGTCATATCCTTGGACATCTTGAACCTGTATTTTAAGAGTTGCTATAACATAACCTTGAATATAGATATTATTGCATGTGAAAGATTGAGAATGGTTGATTTATGAATTGGCAGTACTAGACTGGTTATCTGTGAAATGTGAAATAAACAAGTTTTGAGCCATGAACTATTATATATATATCTATATATTTATATTCATGAAATAAAACCCCTAGCCATGACCAGAATTTTGGTATGGAATGGTGGTAGCACTGGAGGTGCTAAACTGCGAAGGATAGCAGGCACTGAAGGTGCAGGGTTGTGGTTGGTCTGGTCACTGGCATATAAGGACTAGAACCTTGTATTGTACGTCTAGTGGCATGAACAACGTGCTAACCGCAAGCCTGGAATGGGACAGGCCTGAACAAGTACTTATGTGGATCGCACATGAAACCCCTGCTGGAGTTGTGTAGTGATGCACGATTTACACGGAGAATGGCTCCCACACATATCACTGAAGGTGATCTTGCACGCTGATCCAGTAATGGAAATATGCGTAGGGGTGGAGGTTAGGATACAACCTACCACAACTGTGGTTCGCGGAGACCCACAGGGTCGGGGGTGAAATGTGAGTGATACATAACAAAAGTTCTTGTTATCTCCACCTTGCGACTCACAATATGAAGTGAGCCAGGGGTCCAATCATTATGTTATGATAGGAAGGGCTTGAAAGTGGAATATCTTGCTGGTAAATTGGTACCTCTCTGCAAAGTTAAAAACGTATTCGAATACTCTGAGCTCCCAAGTTTATAGGAGTCTGCTGCGGTGGATTAAATCCACGGGGTGTGACACAAGTATATTTTCTAAATAAAATTTGGTAAGTCAAGATTATCCAAATGACATGTGTTGTCATGATAAGGAGTGCTGCCGTGGGTTGTCGTGTGTCGATGTGTCGCGGTAGTGCTATAATCTAGTGAACATGAATAGTGATGCTATATTATGAAAAGTGCTGCCATGAGATGAGATGAGGTATGAAAGAAAAAGGTTATTTTATAAACATCCATAATTCTTGACTAGTCTAGGTTCATATCATCACTACTATATGTATCTACTCTTACCTATGACTTGCTGAGTACGTAAGTGCTCACCCTTGCAACCTACTAATCAGTAGATGGAGCGTTCAATAATCAAGATGAAGGCGTGGAGAATTTCTTGGATCCAGAAGGAGGAGAGTCAGTTCCGCCAGAGTTCTGATGTGTGTTGTTCTGTCGTCCACTTCTCATTGTGGGTGGGTCACCTATCTTCTGCTGTGTAGATGTTATTTTGCTAAACCTTGTATGCCGTGAAGGCATTGTAATCTTCTTATGTAATATCAAGGCTAGCAGGCCACACTGCTTATATATTTTGTAAGTTACTCTGTTGCAATGTAATATACTCCTGTACTTGACTTATCCTGGGAAGTCAAGGGTATGCATATATGGGACTAGCTGCAGCGAGCTAGGTCTCTACAGGAGTAGTTGTAGTCCCAGTTTCGGGGCACGACAACTATCACATGATCTCTCTCTATAGTCGCCTGCGACCACAGAAAGGCACAAGCAAATAACTTGGGTAATAATCTCTGTCACTCTTGATGACAATATAAAGACAAGCAACAAAAAAGATGAGCATGCTACTACAAACACATCATCATTTCCCAATCAACTCTTAATGGTAAGAAATCTGGACAATTCTTGCACGAACGAGGTACCAATTCTCACATCCCTTCCTTCGTTGGTGAAATATATGCTTCTTGATAGAGATAAAAAAATCCTATGCTTGTAGATGCCAATATGTCTTGTAAACAACAAAGCACATTAATCAATACATTAACATTGCACTGCAAGGCATTGGGATATTCTATTGATGATCTTATCGGTATTGAGCCTCCGCACCGATTAAACCAAGCTATGATGAAAACTGAAAAATCTAAATTGCTAGATAATAGGCTCAGTTCTCCCACTACACCAAACATTCAAAACCACTATTGAGAACCTCCATAATGATCATGCTAGGCTCCACGTCGAGTAGGACGTTAACCAACGCTTGTTGGGAGGCAACCTGATGCTTTTCTTTCTTTTATTTTTATTTTTTCTTTCTCTTTCTTTCTCTTTGTTTTCTTTTTCTTTCTCTTTTTCAGAACCGACCAACTTCAGACTATGACAACAAAAACTCCACGTCATATCCTCCTTGAAAGGTAATCTGTATTATTTTTGTTCCATTGAGGACAATGCAAGATTTTGTTTGGGGGATATCTTTTTGCCTTTATCTCATCATTCCATCATAAACTGAACAATAAAAAACTTGTATCTTTTGATGTCAATTCAGGATGCCTAATTTTGGAGGTCATTAGCGGATGAGATGGTTTTTTCTGATATATCATTGAGTATGTTTTATTGGACTTAGCCTTTAAAATATCAAATGCATATGCTAGTGTTATGTAATTTTTGGCCATTATAGTTGTACTTGTCGTTCAAATTAATTTTATCTTTATCTGCATTTAGAATTCTTTTACTAACTTTTTGTCTAAATTCGACTTTCCTTATCACCTTGTTTACTTTTGAAGCCTTTTTCCCTTCTTTCAAAAATAAAAAGATCAAAAAATTTAAAAAAATGTGTATGAGTAAAGGTTATGCGACCCACTGGGAGGAGGCGGTGATGAATCATCGACCAGCTGGTGAAGGGAAGGTGTACCTAGCTCATACATATGAAAACATGAGTTTTCAAAATTGAATAAAATGGTTGCTTAAGTCGCGGCATTGTGTATGCTATCGTTGGGGGGAGGCGGTGATGAATCGTCAACTAGCTGGTGAAGGGAAGGTACACTAAGCATTGAGGTTGCTTACAGGGGCTCAGGAAACTGACAAGGCTGCATATATGTGAGTGCGTTTAAGTAAGCGTCTTAAGCTGTGTATCCTCTAGCCATGACGGAATGCTCCAGTTCAAACATTCTGGCTAAGAGCACAAAAAAGTTGGAGAATAAAAAGAAAAAAAAGTGAAAAATATTATGTTTATCATTAGCATAAGTGGGGCAATTAAGCAAATTTAGTATATTTAGTGGTTCTGCAATTGCTTGGCTTAGCAATTGTTTACTTTCCACTCTTCATGAAGATTTAGCCAAAATTGTTCAATTGATTAAACTCTTTCTTTTCTAAGGTTGGAAATTCATGGATTGCCTACTTGTATTTGAAAATTAAATTGCTTTGTTCAATTATTACATACTCTATTATTTGTCAAGAATTGTCCTTAGTTCATTTTTGAATTTTTTTGAATTTTTGGCATTCCTGATTGATACTTGCTTTTATTCCACTCACATCCTTTGCTTGAGGACAAGCAAGACGCTAGCTTGGGTTATTTGATAAGTGCTTAAGTGGTAGCAATTTTGCCCTAGGTTTGTATTAATTTTCATGCTGAAAACTCATTCAACACGACATTTTATGTGACGTTTTGTATAATTTTTACAATCCACTTTCATGGTTGTGTTTGTCATATTCCAGGGATCATGTCTACAAAAGTTAGGAGCGTTTTGAGCTCATTTGGACAAGATACGATGAAAAACATGAAAGTCGGACGGAAAAGGGCCCCGGGGGGCGAAACCCTAGCCCTGGCCAAGCCTGCCACGACCCCTAACACGACCCGTGTCAGGGCCTGTGCCCTACTCGGTTCCAGTTGTTTTGGGGATGTTTGATCTCTGTCTAGTCCATTTCACGCACTGTTCGAATTCGGATTCTGTCACCTACATGTCAAGAGTTTTATTTGTTGATGCTAACTTATTATACTATAAATAGAGAAAATTTTTGGCTCAATTTAGCATGCCTTTTTTAGAGTTTCATTCAGGTTTAGAAGTTAGGTTTAGACGAGCCCCCTTCTCTATTTAGTTCTAGTTTTTGCGTTTGTAAGCCGATGTGGACGACAGACTTCATCATTGAATGCAATTAAGTGAGTTTTTATTTAATTCTTGTTATATCTGTATTTTTATGGCTTTTTGTGAGTAATTCCCTTCTAGAGTTAGGGATGACCAAATCCAGAACGTGTAATTCTTTCTCGGTCCCGATTTCAAGTTTTGCGACTTTGTTTCTCACGTTTTCTTCCTGTAAATCCTAAATCTCGCCATGACAATAGACATAACAATTGAGCCTAAGCAAGAATTTAGGGTAGTTTGGGAGTCCTTTCACGCCTTGATGCAGGACCTTGAACAAGAGAGAGGCTCTCGCTAGACTTAATCATGGAAACAATCCTTTGACCATTGTATCGTCTACTGTACTGGCAACTTAATATGTCTTCGAAATCACTTGACACTAATTTGCAACTCTCAAGCCTTGGTTAGAATTATGTCCGATGGTTATGGAATTCCTGAAACCTTAGGTTTTCTCCCTCGATTTTAAAACCTAATTTTCATACTTGCTCTTGTACTGCTTTTAACTCTAGATTGATAGTTTTTTGTGGTAGATTTAGTTGTAGCTCTCAAAAACCAACTTTCGCTTTGATTTAGTTGTCAAATTCTTAATTTGAAAGATGA
Source organism: Pharus latifolius (assembly GCA_019359835.1). Classification (NCBI taxonomy): domain Eukaryota; kingdom Viridiplantae; phylum Streptophyta; class Magnoliopsida; order Poales; family Poaceae; genus Pharus; species Pharus latifolius. The sequence goes on along the minus strand of CM033328.1, from coordinate 26,997,447 downwards.
ATACGCTTGTTTCTCATGGATTTGACTCTCAAGTCCTCAACGTTGAATTGTTCACTTGCAGTTATTACTAAACACGTCTCTCTCGAGTGTGTCAAATACCACCCAAAAAGGAATCAAAGAAGCCATCAACAAACCTTGGCCTCATGGGTACCTCTCACACATATGTGCCACGGGGTTGGTGATGCATGAGGGAAGAATCATGAGCATACGAGTTTGTCAACCTGTATAATAACCCAAACGTTAGATACCAATCCAATAAAAAGAAGGCCAAGAGGCAGATATACAGATTGTTATATGGGTTTGTCAACCCATATGTTAAATTGTATGTCTCTTAGATGAAAATAAAAACCCTAAAATAAAGACCATACGGGTTGCATACGGGTTGCCATATAGGTTCATCAACCCATATATTAAACCATATGCTATTCTGTTTTGACATTGTAAAGGATAAAATTAAGCTAATAAATTTAGAAAGTTTAAAACTAATTCTAGGATCATCAAAATCTTTCATTTTTATTTCATAGAAAATACTACAAATGAAATGATGTGAATAGTAAATTCTATTTGGTTTGCCTCGCAAGAAACACTTGTTTAAGGTTGTTATCTCGACCTTGAGTTTCATCCACCTGAATCCCATAGAATGTCAATGCGTGGCAGGATAGCACCTGGGTTAGCAATTAGTTCTAGTTGTTGTAGAATCAGTCATTTTCTCTTCCTATGCATAGGCATCTTGTACGTGGTACGCCTTTCAGAATAAATATGCATTGACAAGGTTGCAGCTTTATCTCTCCTGCATTGGTTAACTTCCATAAATGACAACTCAATAAAGTTAAGAAAACTATAAGAGTTAATTTCAGCATAAGAAAATAAAACTTTTGATGGAGGAATCACTAAGATGTCCGGATCATCCTGTGCAGTCCCCATTAAAGTATTTTCACAAATTTTGTACTGATGTTTATGAATCCTAAATATTCTTCAATAATTCTAGTGCCCAGTTCATTGACCTCTGCTTGTACCTGCAAAACTTCATTGCTATTTGAAATAACAGGGCAAGATTGTGTTTCATTATTAGTGTAAGATGCAATGGAAGTTCTAGACACATTCCAATATTATTTTGTTGTTGTTTCAGAAAATATTTATGATAAACAACATCTAGTTCAGGGTGTCTTAGTTCAAGATAATTTTGTTTAAATAGGAAAAAATCTAGATCAGTAGAAAAAGCACTCCATTCTTCTTGTTTAAGACAATAGTTATAATACGCAACAAGAAGTTAAGGTAGTCTACATTCAAGGTAATTCTATATGAACAACAAAAAATTAGGATCAGTAGAAAAAGCAGTCCATTCAAGATTAGGATTCAATTCAGATTATTCATTATGTTCAAAACAGGTATTAGTATCATCAAAAGAATTTTGAATCACGTTTTCTTATCTAATTAAGGTATAGAATAGGTTTTGGCTATACTCGACCATATAGTAACTTGCTCTGATTGAAGTATAGATGGGTTTCGACTATAATCGATCAGATGCTAATATGCGGAATAACGGGATCTTACTCGCAATTACAAATACCCAAGTTGATCGAAAACACAGTTCAAATATAGCACAACTCTTTATTGAAAAGAGGGATCTTGTACACGTTAAACATTAGGCCGCACTCGCCTACGTCAAGGAACTATTCGATGATCTAAACTAGAACTATTATAAAGTATTTATAGTCCAATTATATGAATACATATCAGACTCAATAACCTAAACGTATTAGACTCGGACAACTAACTAAACCTAATCATATAGGACTTAGTTATATGTATATCAGACTACTAACCGAATTGGATGACCAAACAGAGTTCGAATCGCATTCGACCTGCTGACGTGTTCAACCTGAAGTATTCGACCTGAAGGACCTGAAGATCCTCCCAGATCATGACTCCCCTGTTGAGAAGGAGCCAACCCTCGTTGGCGACCACTTGATCAAAACTAGAGATGTGGAAATTGAGATAGACCATCTTCTCAGTTGTACCACTGTGCCGCATGTGCTCGTTGATCTTTCCGGCCGATTCGAAAAGACTATCATGTACTGATGCGAGTGGTCGTCACCTTCTTCTCCAAGATCATGTCATCCGGTAGAGGTTCCTCCCATTGATAGACCAAGTCTTCAACAAATGGTACTATGGTATCAGGCTCATCATCCAGCATCGAATGCTCGAAGAGTTTGAGGTGCTCAACATTGACAACCGAGTAAATCTCCATATCTTCACCTTTAAGTCTCTCCTTACTCAGATGTAGCCATACCATATTACCTTCATGGAATTGAGCATCAACTCAGTGTCGATCATGTCGCGCCTTGTACTTGAGTTGAGCTTTCAACAAGTTCTATTCAACCTCACCATGGAGCCATTGAATACCGTCCAGGAACTTTTGTGCTCGATCCTGATCAGATGCTTCCTTTCTATTCTGCACCAAGGTAAGGATCACAAACTCCATGTCGAATGGACTCTGTGGTAGAAATCCCAAACAGACCTCAAAAGACGATTTTCCATTCGAACCATGCACTGCTCGATTAAAAGCAAACTACAGGTATGGTATGATTTCATCCTAGTCTTTGGATGCTTAAAGTAAAAGCCCCTCAAGAGATGAACAACTGTTCGATTTACCACCTCTGTTTGACCATCAGTTTGAGGTTGAAACGCAGTACTCCTCTTTAGCTTTGTGTCCATTATCATCTAGAGCGATCACCAAAAGTGACTAAATAACTGGGTATCATGATCAAACACAATAGGAGTCGATAGTCGAAAAGGTATCCAAACATGCTGAAAGAATACCCGAGTTGCCTCTTCTCCCGTGATAGTCTTTCAACAAGGTATGAGAATTATCATTTTGGAGAACCGATCAGCGACCATAAAGAGATAGTCGTTGCCATATCGAGTCTTAGGCAATCCTCCCAAGAAATCCATGGATATGCTTTCCCATGGTCGTGATGGAATTGGCAAAGGAGTGTACAATCCCAATTTTTGGTTTGCCAATTTCGAGATGCTGCAGAGACCACAACCTCAAACAAAACTAGCCACATCCTACTGCATCCGCGGCCAGAACACATGTCGATGAAGATTTTGCAAAGTCCTCGTCACTTCGATGTATGCGCTGCTCACAGCCATTGAATTTGTGGTGCTCCACGAGGTATACAAAGTAAATTGCCTTTGTACAAGAGTCCATCTCGCTGAACAAACTCTGTAGGTTCCCTTGTTTCGAGCTCAGCCAGTGCTGATTGAAAATTAGGATTTTTACTATACATTGTGGCATAGTCATCATGACATGAGCGCTTGATTTGCATAAACGCTGATAAGCAGAGGGTCGTAACTGGTGGTCGTGACAACATGTCAGCCAGTTTATTGTGTATGCCCTTCTTGTACTTAATCGCCAGATTGAATTACTACAAATACGACATCCACTTCATATGTCGAGCTTGTTGTAGCTTCGAGTGAGTTTGCAAATATTGCAAAGGCTGAAGGTCGGTGTGGACAATGGTCTCTTTACCCAAAAGGTAACACCACCAATATTTTACGGCCTGATGCAGTGCACACAACTCCTTATCGTAGGTCGGATAGTTCTCCTAAGCTCTCTGGAATAACTCGAAGTGATATGCTACTGGTCAATCTTCTTGCATGAGCACTGCGCCCATTGCATAACCTAAGGCATCGGTTTCTAGCTCGAATGGCTTCTAGAGATTCGGTAAAGCTAAAACAGGTGCTTGACTGATCTTCTTCTTCAACAAGAGGAAAGTATCTTCTGATCAATCCTGGTTAATGCATGCAACGAAGAAGCCACTATTGAGAAGTGTCATATGAACTTCTGAAGGTATTGGCATGCTCCCACAAAACTATGCACTTCTGTAACTGTTCGCGGTCGAGGCCACTCCCGAATCACTTTTACTTTATTGGGGTCGATCTGCAATGTACCCTTGTCGACCATGAATCCTAGGTACAGTAGAGTTTGCTGGCCGAACTCGCACTTCTTACGGTTGAGGTGAAGTTGATGTTGTCGAAATTGTTCGAACACCTTTTCCACATGAACTAGGTGCTCGTCCCATGAACGACTATAGACTAGTATGTCGTCGAGGTAAACGATCACAAAGTCATCAATGAACTGTCTCAACACGTCATTCATGAGACGCATGAAAGTTGTCGGGGCATTGCAGAGGCCAAACGGCATGACCAGTCATTCAAACAGACCTTGTCGGGTTTTGAACGCGGTTTTCCATGTATCCTCCTCTTGGATGCTAAATTGATGATACCCTGATTTTAGATGCAATTTCGAGAAGATAGCATCATGCTTCACTTGGTCTAGCAGGTCGTCAATACGAGGAAGGGGGTACCGATTCTTGATGGTGATCTTGTTCAGTGCTCGGTAGTCGATGCACATACGCCAATTACCATCTTTCTTTGCTACTAACACCACAGGAGATCCACAAAGTGAATTACTTGGTCGAATGACACCATCATTCAACAACTTACCAAGTTGTCTTTTGATCTCTTCATTCTCCAATATTGAGTTGTGATACATACTCAGCTTGGAAAGTGTCGCATCAGACACGAGCTAAATTTCGTGCTCGACTGGACATTTTGGTGGACGACCCTGGGTACTTTCGAACATATCACTGTATTTCTCCAAAAGTCCCGACAAAAGACCAGAATCTTCTCGGCATGCCAACGACAGCATTGCTCGAGTACTATCACTTTGACCAATTGATCGAATCATAACAAGCATGTATTTATGATATGCATTGACAATTCATTTGGCCTGATTCGCGATAATCAAGTTCGAAGTGTTGACGTGGACGTCTCTACCAATCACGAACTTAACTCCATCCTTAGTGAGCTTGTACTCTTGTGCTCATCGATGGAAGTGAGTGTGTCCATCATATAGATACGGACTCACAAAGATCACCTGACAAATATTGATAGGAACAATGTCGCATTGAACCTCGTCGATATATCGAGTAGAGATCGCAAATTTCAACACACACTGACTCGTAATTTGTTGGTTCACATCGGATGTAAACCAATCCAGCAGATACTATCACGGGTGTGTGGTCGTCTTCAAATCAAGTCATCCGACTAGTCCAGCGGAAACCAAATTCTTCTGACTTCTGGGATCGAATATTGCTGCGACCACTTCGTGCTTCACCTGGATGTTGATAGTGGACAAGTCCTTCATTGAGTGATGGTCGTTAGCTAAATCCGAACCTTTGTCCTTCGGCATTGCCATCAGAGACAAGGTCGTATCCGCCTCATCGACCAAATTTACTCGGACAACTCCTTCTTCGGGTGGAGCCATAGCAGCTGTAGCTGTTCTCTTCCCTGGTCCATTTCTCTTTGGTCAAAGCTCAGGATGGAGCTTATAGCAGTTATCCTTTGTGTGCCCAGCAACGTGACAATGGTCACAAGAGATGCTCGTACTAGACTTTGAAGTACTCTTCTTTGGACTCAACTTTCCTTTTGACGAGGTCGAATTCTCCTTTGTGTTCTTGTCATTGAGGGATTTATTTTTCTTCTCAATCGCCATAGCAGTCGTGCTCGTGGTCGTGATGTCCTGGATGCCGAAAAGGATTAGCTTAGCATTGATCGATTTCTGAAGTCTAGAAGTGTATTTTTGGAACACTTGAGGATCAACTGCAAGAGTTTCTTGCGGATCTTCACTGGAGATTTTGTAACCCTAGTGAGTCTTCACCATCTACAGGATAGGATAGTTGCTCTGATACCAACTTGATCTGATTATGGAATAGACCAGGTTTAGGCTATACTCGACCAAATACAAACTTGCTCCGATTGATGTATAGACGGGTTTTGACTATACTCGATCGGATGCTAATATGCGGAATAATGGGATCTTATTCGAATAACCAAAACCCAAGTTGATCAAAAACACAGTTCAAAGATAGCACAACTCTTTATTGAAAAGAAGGATCTTGTACACATCGAACGTTAGGATGCACTCGCCTACGTCGAGAAACATGACGAGGATAGTTAGCTATTTTTGGGCCTCCATGGTCGCGCCAGCATCCCATGGTCGCCCATAGCCATGGCCCTACCTATGGTCACCAAGGGCCAGAAGGAAGGACATCGAGTAATCCAAGGATGTTCTGGATATAACTAAAAAACCATGATCATTTCACGCAAATTCAAGACACTTAATACCATAAAACCCATATCTTATGCTGATCCGGGAGGATCTCCAAGTCCTGATCGCATACGGATTCGCGACCAAGTCCTGATCGCATACGGATTCGCGACCAAGTCCTGATCGCATACGGCTTTGCGACCTTAACCGTGTTCGGAAAGGTTTCGCGACCATGGATTGGTTCGCGACCAGGAAAAGGAATTCGTTCCCTGTTCGGAATTGTAATCCTATATATATATAACTAAGCTTATCTGTTTAGGATTAGTTAAGTTAGTTATATGATTCTAATACGTTTAGGATTACTAAGTCTGATACGTACTCATACAATTGGACTATAAATACCTTGTAATAGGTCTAGTTTAGATCATCGAAGAGTCATAGAACTTATTTGAGTTTTAGACACTTATAGTTCCTTCGACGTAGGCAAGTGTGCCTAACGTTCGACGTGTAAAGCACTCTTTGAAATAAAGAGTTGTGCAATTACTTTGGGTTTCGGTATTTCCGAGTAAGATCCCGTTATTCCGCATATTGGAATCTGGGCGAGCCTAGTGCGAAAACCAAGACTAGGTCTCAAACGGATCAAGTTGGTATCAGAGCGACTTTCTATCCTGTGGATGGTGAAGACTCGCCAGGGTTACAAAACTTCCGGCGAAATTCCAGGTGATAAATTGACGGTTCCTACAGCCGCGTCTCCGACAATGTCTGACGATACCCCCGTTCAAGCTAACCTAGCCGAAAAAGTGGCTAAGCTCTCCACCGACATGGAAACCGTGCTTGCTTGGATTAAGCAGCAGGCCATGATTGTACCTCCTGAAGTAGGGAAGGTTATGGGTGAGAAGACTGGTGAAGACTTGCGCAGGGTAGACGAAGATGAAGATGAAGGCGCCCACAAGACCGACGACCTCGCCAACACCTCCTTAGCTGTCGGATCTTTTAAAGTCGACGCTAAGATTGATATACCCATATATGATGGGGTGATCGATGCCGAGAAGCTGGATTCTTGGATCGACCAACTTGAGACCTACTTTGACCTGAAAGGGTTAGTAGCGCTCAAAAGGTCAAATTTGCACCTTTGAAGATGAAGGACCACGCCAAGACATGGTGGAAGGCCCTTGTCGCCAGTGGTGAAGCTGACGACCTTGCGTGGGGTCAATTCAAACGACTTCTGCGACAAGAATTCTATCCGATGGGTTACCTTGAGGAGAGATGGGAGCGTTGGCACAGATTGTACCAACGGCGCGACCAGACCGTCCAAGACTATACGACAGAGTTTCGGCGACAAGCAATGGTCATTGGCATCTCACTATCCGACCCTCAGGTATTTCGGAAGTACATATCTGGACTTCAGAAATCGATCAGTACTGAGCTAAGTCTGTTCGGTGTCCAAGACATTGCGACCGCGAGCACAACTGCTATGGCGATCGAGAAGAAGAATAAATCCCGCAGCGACAAAAGCACGAAGGAAAATGCGACCTCGACAAAGAAAAAGCCGAGTCCGAAGAAGAACGCTTCAAAATCAGGCACGGGTGCCTTTTGCGAAAATTGTCAAGTCGCGGGGCATACCAAGGACAAATGTTACAAGCTTCATCCTGAACTTCGACCAAAGAAAAACAGACCAGGGAAAAGAACAGCCACGGCTACTGCGACTTCACCCGACAAAGAACTTGTCCGAGTGAATTCGGTTAATGAGGCGGATACGACCTTGTCTCTGATGGCAATGCCGAAGGAGAAGGGTTCCGATCCACCGAACGACCATCACCCAACGGAGGACTTGTTCACCATCAACATCCAGGTGAAGCACGAAGTGGTCGCAGCGATATTCGATCCAGGAAGTCAGAAGAATTTGGTCTCCGCTGGACTGGTTCGGCGACTTGGTTTGAAGACAACCACACACCCGCGACCATATCCGCTGGGTTGGCTTACATCCGACGTGAACCAACAGATTACAAGTCAGTGTGCGTTGAAGTTTGCGATCTCTGCACGATATATCGATGAGGTGTAATGCGATGTTGTCCCTATCGATATCTGTCAGGTGATCTTTGGGAGTCCGTATCTGTATGATCGAGACGCTCACTTCCATCGGCGAGCGCAAGAGTACGACCTCACCAAAGACGGAGTTAAGTTCGTGATCAGTAGAGACATCCACGTCAACACTTCGAACTTGATTACCGCAAATCAAGCCAAACGAATTGTTAATGCATGTCACAAGTATGTGCTTGTCATGATTCGACCCATTGATCAAGGTGAGGGTACTCGACCAGCATTGTCGCTGGCGTGCCGAGAGGATTCTGGTCGTTTGTCGGGACTGCTGGAGAAATAGAGTGATCTGTTCGAGACTACCCAGGGTCGTCCACCGAAACGTCCAGTCGAGCACGAAATTCAGCTTGTGTCCGATGCGACACTGCCCAATCTGAGTATGTATCGCAACTCAGTATTGGAGAATGAAGAGATCAAGAGACAACTTGGTGAGTTGCTGAACAATGGTGTCATTCAACTGAGTAGTTCACCTTGTGGATCTCCTGTGGTGTTAGTACCAAAGAAAGATGGGACTTGGCGTATGTGCATCGACTATCGAGCACTGAACAAGATCACCATCAAGAACCGGTACCCCCTTCCTCGTATTGATGACCTGCTAGAACAATTGAAGCATGCTGTTGTCTTCTCCAAATTGGATCTTAAGTCAGGATATCATCAAGTCAGCATCCGAGAGGAGGATACATGGAAGACCGCGTTCAAAACATGGCAAGGTCTGTTCGAATGGCTGGTCATGCCGTTTGGTCTCTGCAACGCCCCGGCAACTTTCATGCGTCTTATGAATGACGTATTGAGACCGTTCATCGACGACTTTGTGATCGTGTATCTCGACGACATATTGGTTTATAGTCGTTCGTGGGATGAGCACCTTATTCATGTCGAAAATGTGTTCGAACAGCTTTGGCAACATCGACTTCGCCTCAACTGTAAGAAGTGCGAGTTCGGTCAGCAAACTCTACTTTACCTCGGATTCATAATCGGCAACGGTACGTTGCAAATCGACCCGGACAAGGTCAAAGTGATTCGCGAATGGCCGCGACCGCGAACAGTTACGGATGTGCGTTGTTTTGTGGGAGCATGCCAATACCTTCGGAAGTTCATCCGACACTTCTCGATTATGGCTTCTCCGTTGCATGCATTAACCAGGATCGATCAGAAGTTCTAGTGGACAGGGAAACATGAGGACACGTTTCTCTTGCTGAAAAGGAAGATCAGCGAGGCGCCTGTGTTAGCTTTGCCGAATCTCCAGAAACCGTTCGAGCTAGAAACCGATGCCTCAGGTTATGCGATGGGCGCAGTGCTCATGCAAGAAGGTCGACCAGTGGCATATCACTCCGAGTTATTCCAGGGAGCTCAGAAGAACTACCCGACTTATGATAAGGAGTTATGCGCACTGCATCAGGCCGTGAAACATTGGCGGTGTTATCTCTTGGGGAAAGAGACGGTTGTCCACACCGACCATCAACCATTGCAATATTTGTAAACTCAGTCCAAGCTACAGCAAGCTCGGCACATGAAGTGGATGTCGTATCTGCAGCAGTTTAATCTGGTGATTAAGTACAAGAAGGGCGTACACAACAAATTGGCGGATATGTTGTCGCGACCACCAGTTACAACCCTCTATTTATCAGCGTTCATGCAGATCGAGCCATCATGTCATGATGACTATGTCACTATGTACAGTGAAGACCCTGATTTTCAAACAGCACTGACTGAGGTCGAAACAGGGAACCCTACAGAGTTCGTTCGTCGAGAAGGACTCTTGTACAAGGGCAATTTACTTTGCATACCTCGTGGAGCACCTCAAACTCAATGGATGCGAGAAGCGCACACATCGAAGGTAGCTGGTCACTTTGGGGTTACAAAGACGTTGCAAAATCTTCACCGACATGTGTTCTGGCCGCGTATGCAGCAAGATGTGGCTAGGTTTGTTCGAGGCTGCGGTCTCTGCAGCATCTCGAAACCGGCAAACCGAAAATTAGGTTTGTACACTCCTTTGCCAGTTCCATCACGACCATGGGAGAGCATATCCATGGATTTCTTGGGAGGATTTCCTAAGACCCGACGTGGCAACGACTATCTATTCATGGTCGTTGATCAGTTCTCCAAAATGATTGTTCTTATACCTTGTCGGAAGATTATCACGGGAGAAGAGGCAGCTCGGGTATTCTTTCAACACGTTTGGACACACTTCAGACTGCCGACTTCTATTGTGTCTGATCGCGATACCCGGTTCCTTAGTCACTTTTGGCGATCGCTCTGGACGATGATGGACACCAAGCTAAAGAGGAGTACTGCTTTTCATCCGCAAACTGATGGTCAAACCGAGGTGGTTAATCACACAGTCGTTCATCTCTTGAGAGGATATAACTTGAAGCACCCGAAGACCTGGGATGAAAGCATACCGTACCTACAGTTTGCTTTTAATCGAGCAGTGCATGGTTCGACTGGAAAGTCGCCGTTTGAGGTCTGTTTAGGATTTCTACCACAGAGTCCATTCGATATGGAGTTTGTGATCCCTACCTCAGCACAGAACAGCAAGGAAGCATCTGATCAGGATCGAGCACAAAAGTTCCTGGAAGGTATTCAACGACTCCATCGTGAGGTTGAATAGAACTTGCTGAAAGCTCAACTCAAGTACAAGGCGCGACATGATCGGCACCGAGTTGATGCGCAATTTCAAGAAGGTGATATGGTATGGTTACATTTGAGTAAGGAGAGACTTCAAGGTGAAGGTAAGAAGCTCAAACCCATTCGTTATGGTCCTTTTCGGATTTTGCGGAAAGTGGGTAATAATGCTTGTCAGCTTGAGTTACCTCCATACATGGATATTTACTCGGTTGTCAATGTTGAGCACCTCAAACTCTTCGAGCCTTCAATGTTGGATAATGAGCCAGATACCATAGTACCATCCGTTGAAGACTTGGTCTATCAACGAGGCGAACCTTTACGTGACGATGTGCTTCTGGAGAGGAAGGTGACTACCACCCGCAGTGGCACAAAGGAGACTTTTCGAATCGGTCGGAAAGATCAACGAGCACGTGCGGCAAAGTGGTACACAAAAGAAGATGGACAAGCCCAATTTCCACATCTCCAGTTTGATCGAGAGGTCGCAACGGGGTTTGGCTCCTTCTCAACAAGGGAGTCATGATCCGGGAGGATCTCCAAGTCCTGATCGCATACGGCTTTGCGACCTTAACCGTGTTCGGAAAGGTTTCGCGACCATGGATTGGTTCGCGACCAGGAAAAGGAATTCATTCCCTGTTCGGAATTGTAATCCTATATATATAACTAAGCTTATCTGTTTAGGATTAGTTAAGTTAGTTATATGAGTCTAATACGTTTAGGATTACTAAGTCTGATACGTACTCATACGATTGGACTATAAATACCTTGTAATAGGTCTAGTTTAGATCATCGAAGAGTCATAGAACTTATTTGAGTTTTAGACACTTATAGTTCCTTCGACGTAGGCAAGTGTGCCTAACGTTCGACGTGTAAAGCCCTCTTTGAAATAAAGAGTTGTGCAATTACTTTGGGTTTCGGTATTTCCGAGTAAGATCCCATTATTCCGCATATTAGAATCTGGGCGAGCCTAGTGCGAAAACCAAGACTAGGTCTCAAACGGATCATATGCTGTATCCGAGAATAGTACATTCTCAAAGATACCACCCTACGACCAGATTCTTTCACAGGTACAAAGTCCGATCTAGCTACCGTGGTCACAGAAGTACGCGATCATCCTTTATCATAACCTTACCGTGATCCTTATGATCGATCCCGAGATAATCATAAGTCTCTAACAAGGTAACTGTCGAAGGAGGTTAGGATGGTAAGGCAGTTTGACGACGACCAAGTCAAGGTTGCCTAACTGCCACATACCCATGATCTATGGCAACCACCACATATCCATGACCTCACAGCTACCACCTTGGGGCGGTTAAGAGTGATCGTGGGGCGTCCTTTAGGAGGATAACCGACAAACCCTTCAGCAAGTACAAGAAGGCCTTCCAAGGAAGGATCAGGGGGATCGACCACATAGAAGACTATGCTTAGCAAGACAGGATTAGCTAGCTCATACACATCGTAACAATCTCTCTATAATCCTTTTTCCTACATAGTCAAATACACAGGACGTGGGGTCCTTACTCTTCTAAGAGGGCCTGAACTTGGATAACTCTCTCCTGTGTCATAGATTCATAGATACTTTGAACACCTTGAGAATTTGTCTGATTGGCTCCTTTGTTCATCACACTCTTCATTGCATAAGATCAATAGAAGGACCCCCGGGTTCCAATCGTCGACAGTTGGCGCCCACTGTGGGGCCTTGAAGACCTTTTCATCAAGGTCTATTCTGTTCATGGATCCTTTCCCTTGCCTACACAATTCTAAGAATGAGTTCGATCTCAAGGACCACATAGATGTTATGGATGAAGATAGCGTCCCCATCAATGGTGACAACACTACCATCGAAGCCTTTCTTGGGAAAGCATCATCCTGGATTCCGACTGTGTCTGCTGAACAAGGATCAGAGCAGGCAGTTCACTTGCCCTCAATGGAGGACGAGTATGTGCTGTGTAACACCCTGAGTTTAGGGGTAAAAACTTCCTTTTTCAAAAACATAATGCATGCATGTATCTGTAGTAGTAGCCACATCAGTATCTTTATCAAGCCCTAAAATTTCCAAATCTATCCTGTAGACCCAAATCAAGATCAGATTGCTCAGATATGATCTATCAGTTACTCTGAGCATAAAAGCCTTCAGAAGTTAGATTCAATTCCATCTCTAACTTTCAGATCTTGCAATCCTTTTCTGTTTTCGAAAATAGGAATTTAATTAATATCCTAATTACCCTAAATACTGTGAACTCAGATTTAGCCAAATCTTGACCTAATCCAGACCAGATTATTTCTGGATTATGATCATGAGGATGCCAATACTTTAATCCAGAAAGTTGGCAGCCAGATTTCATCATTTAAGCCTTTTTCATAGATTAGTCCAAATTGTATCGCGAATTAGTCCTTTTTCTGATATCTGGAAACCCAAAAAGGCTAAAATCTTCAGATCAACTCCAAATTCAGAATTTCTTCAGCAAATCCCTTTCAAATGCTATTTGATACAATTTTCCCTTCTGTCCAGATTTCAAAATCTCACCCTAGATGCCAGAAATTGAAATCAACCAAAACTCAGACTTTAATTACCCTAAAATACCCTATTTTCAGTGTATATCAAAAACCATCAAATCATGCCAGATTTTACCAAATTTCTTGCTGGATGAGTACAAGGAATAAGTTTATACCCATCTATGAAATCAGATTGCAAATTATCTATCTCTAAGTCAGAAATTACAAATCAGTCCAGAAATCAAACAAAGATTCTTGCAACCAGCTCCCTGGCTCGACCACACCTGCAGTTCACGACCGGAGCAGCCATTTGCGACCAGAGCTCGTAGTCCCTTCGACCTCAATCATAGCCAACAGTGCACAGTGTTCGACATCAACCACTTCGACCAGCGCCGCTGCGACCGCGACCAGGAGCGCCGTGTCGCCGTGTCTTTGCCGCCGATCAGCGCCGTGCTAGCCCGTGCTTTTTCACAACCGTGTTTGCATCTTAGCTATTGTCGTGGCAATCCTTGTCCAGCACATCAGCAGCTCGCGCGCCAGAGAGAAGCTAAACCTGCTCACCGTTGCTTCAACACAAAGGTTTCATCGGCGCCAGCACCTTAGCCTCCAAGCAGTGAGCTTCATCTTGTCTTGCCTTTAAATAGCAACCCAGAGCAGCTTCTTCATCTCCAGCACTGCTCTCCAAAATTTCTTAGCAATTAAACCACATTTCTTCATCTTCTTCTTCGTCTCCGGCGAGCCGCCGAGGTGGTCGACGACGCCAGCACGCTCCACTGCATCAATCTCTGAATTGAAGCCACTAGTGAGTTCCCCTCATCAAACTCTCTGTGCTATAACATTTAATTGAACTCCCGTGCCCCCTCATCGCCGGTGATCACCGAAATTGGTAAAACCCCTGTTCCAACTTTTCAACTCGATTCAATCCAAATTATCCCTCAATTCAGTAGAACAAATTGATCAGTGAGCTTTATTTAGCAAGTCAGTGCATCAAGACGTTGAAATTGAGCTTGAATCGAAGCTATCTCCAAGTTTGAGCTTCACCAGTCGCCGGCTCTCGCCGCCAGACTTCTCCGGTGATGCTCCGACCAAATTGATTGTGCCAATAGCTTCTAAATGCATCCCTCTTACTCCCCAAGCAAGGAATTGAGTTCAAACCATGTGTAGCAAAAATCCCCAAATCCAGTGTCTTCTTCTCCGGTGCCGGCCACTGGAAATTTGTTCCCGGCAGATTCAGCTCCAGCCACCTTGTCCCTTAGATGCATCTCGATCTCCTGAACAATTTTGTCTACTAGCTCGACGTCTAATTCAGTCTAAATAAAAAGTTATGGCTATGCCCTAATTTCAGTCCAGTGCCATGACTCAAAACTCCAGCCACCGTGTTCTTCACCAGGTTTCACCACTTTTCGGCCATCTTCAGCCCTGGAACCTGTTGAACCATTTGTTCCTATTATCAAGGCCTATCTCCCAGACAAAGTGGTGCATCAATTGGAGCCCTAGATCAAAAGATATGGTAAACCGTAGTTTCTGGCCATGTCAACCCAATGCCAATCTATGTCAGCCAGTGGCATTGAACCTTTTTACCTACTTCCAGCCATGCATTTTGAGCATAACCTTGTCCCTTAAACTCCTGATGTTGTAATCTACATTTTCTTCTTCTGTCACAACTTGAGTTAAACCCTCTATCAACCATTGATCCTTTGTCAACACCTTGAACCGAATGTCAACTGAGGATATTCACTATTTTTGGGCAAACCAGCCGCAGACTTGATGTCCATATTGCAGCCTTGAAGCCCTAAGAATTTCTAACACCATCCTTAGCTCAGATACTATAAATTCCAGGGTTTTGACACAGATCAGCTTGCAATCTCAGTCCGTTTCATCATTGCCAAGATCTTTTCTTTTAAAAGCATGTTGCATATAGATTTTAAAGTATTTAAAATAGTTTGTGATCTTTGAGTGCTTGTTTGATTGGAGAGTAGATCAAGAGCCCGAGTACGAAGACTTCGTCGCAGACTCGACATTGACTGCTGTTTCTTACGACGCGGAAGGCAAGTCATTTTTTGGACATCTTGAACCTATATTTTAAGAGTTGCTATAATATAACCTTGAATATAAGTAATATTGCATGTGAAAGAATGGTTTGAGATATAATTTGGCAGTACTAGGCTGGATGCCTGTGAAATGTGAAATGATCAAATAGTGAGCCATGAACTATTATATATGTACTTATATATATTCATGAAATAAAACCCCTAGCCGTGAACAGAATTTTGGTATGGAATGGTGGTAGCACTGGAGGTGCTTAACTACAAAGGATGAGCAGGCACTGAAGGTGCATGGTTTGTGGATGGTCTGGTCACTGGCATATAAGGACTAGAACCTTGTGTTGTGCGTCTAGTGGCATGAAACACGTGCTAATCGCAAGCCTGGTATGGGACAGGCCGGAACAAGTACTTATGCGGATCGCACATGAAACCCCTGCATGAGATGGAAAACAATACACGAATTTCACGGAGTGCGGCTCCTACACATATCACTGATGTGATCATGCACGTTGACCCAGTAATGGGAAGAGACTTAGGGGTGGAGGTAGTACCTGCCACAACTGTGGTTCGCGAGAGATCCACAGGGTCAGGGGTGAATTGTGAGTAAAACATAATAAAAGTTATTGTTATCTCCACCTTGCCACTCACAGCATGAAGTGAGCCAGGGGTCCAATCATTTTGATAGGAAAGGCATGAAAGTGGAATATCTTGCGGGTAAATTGATGCCTCTCTGTAGAGTTAAAAACATATTCGAATACTCCGAGCTCCCGAGTTTATAGGAGTCTGCTGCGGTGGATTAAATCCACAGGGTGTGGCACAAGTATGTTTTATAAATAAAACTTGTTAAGTCAAGATTACCCAAATGACATGTGTTGTCATGATAAGGAGTGCTGCCGTGGGCTGTCGTGTGTCAACGTGTCACGGTAGTACTATAATTTAGTGAACATGAATAGCGATGCTATGTTATGAAAAGTGCTGCCATGAGATGAGATATGAAAGAACAGACTATTTTACAACCATCCACACTTCTTTACTAGCATAGGTTCATATCATCCCTACTATATGTATCTACTCTTACCTATGACTTGCTGAGTACGTAAGTACTCACCCTTGCAACCTACAAATCAGTAGATGGAGCGTTCCATGATCGAGATGAAGGCGTGGAGAACTTTGTGGATCCAGAAGGAAGAGAGTCAGTTCCGCCAGAGCCCTGATGTGTGTTGTTCTGCTGTGAACTTCTCATTGTGGGAGGGTCACCTATCTTCTGCTGTGTAGTTGTTATTTTGCTCTAGCTAGACCATGTATGCTGCGAAGGCATTGTAATTTCTTTATGTAATAGTAAGGCCAGCTGGCCACACTACTTAATATTTTGTGAGTTATGCTGCTACAATGTGAATATACTCCTGTGCTTGACTTATCCTGGGAAGTTAATGGTATGTATATATGGGACCAGCTGCAGAGGGCTAGGTCTCCACGGGAGTAGTCGTAGTCCCAGATTCGAGGCGCGACATACCGCAACCCATTTCCCTAGATAACGTGGAAGAGGATGATCTTGACATTCGTCTGGAGAACTTCTCCCTAGACAATTTGAAGACTCTCTTTGATTTCGAGTCAGACTCAGGCAAAGAAGAGATGTTTTCTTCGTCTGTGAACTCAATCCCTAGAAAAATTGTCGTACTCTCGGAGGAAACTCCAAAGCAGCGTGACGCTAGGAAAGAACGAGAAAGCAAACTGAAAGAGGGCCAAGAGCGCGGACAGTGAGAGGCCGAGGTTCGCAAGGTCACAGAAGATCTTCTGCGACCAGCAACAACTTGCCGAGGTACCTTTTTCACGACCCTAGTCCAGGAATGTTTCAACAACCCTCTCTGGGAGGTCATGGACGTAATTGCACGCTGATTCCCTCTCTGAATATTCACCACCGATTGAGGCGACCTTGCCAGGAACTCCACCAGCACCCGGGAGGAATCCGGAGGACCATATCTAGAGGATTTCATATGCACTCCGTAATCCGCCCTCCAGTCTCACGAACGACGATGAAGTTGCCCTAGGATTTACCGCAGAGGCATCTTCACGTTCGACGACGAGAGGACAGGCCGATTCCCACCAAGGTCACAAGAGACGTCACCCCACACATTCCTGACATGACAAAACCAGACAAACTGGTACTTCTCGCAAACATAATCTCATACCAATACACTCACGTTTGGGACCACGCGTGAGCCTCCTCAGGTCGACAACTTCCGCGACCACGACATTAGTCACGATGATCTACGAGCACGCAGTACGTATGTGGGTTGTAAAGCTTTTTCACCTCGACTATGGAACGTGGTCTGGCCTGATAAGTTCAAACCCGGTAAGATTGAGAAATTCGATGGGAATCAAAATCCAACCGAATTTCTTCAGATCTACGTTACTGCCATCCAAGCGGCCGGAGGAGATGAATGGGTCATGGAAAATTATTTGCCGATGGTCCTTGAAGGTCCGGCACGGACCTGGTTGTTCAACCAACCAGAAGGATTGATCTACAATTGGGAGATGTTGTACGACGCTATCCCCAACAACTTCCAA
Organism: Pharus latifolius; assembly: GCA_019359835.1. Taxonomy (NCBI): domain Eukaryota; kingdom Viridiplantae; phylum Streptophyta; class Magnoliopsida; order Poales; family Poaceae; genus Pharus; species Pharus latifolius. The sequence continues at coordinate 26,979,498 of CM033328.1, read as the reverse complement.
AACTGCTATGAGAAGCCTGGAAAAGAAGATGATCTTCATCGCTTGCACCAAACTTCGACGAAGACCCTTCGGTAGTTCGTCAAGAGATTTGTGGGAGTGAGGAATACCATTCCTAACATCTCTGATTCTTTGGTTATCAGGGCCTTCAAACATGGCATTAGATATCGAAGGTTCATAGAGGATCTGAGTACCCATCCCCCACGATCAGTGTCAGACCTCTTCGACATGGCAGATCGATATTCTGACGCAGCGAAAACTGTGGAATGGAATAGAATGGTGGATAAGGGTAATCTGCCTCCTCAACTGGGCCTAAAAACTGAAAAGAAGGAAGATTCGAACAAGAAATCTGAGTTCTCTATAGGTGGGAAATCTAAGAAGCCCAACAAGAATGGAGCAAGCCGGTTCCGCGAGGTCGTAGTATTGGACAAGCAACCATAAGAGAAAGGTAAAAAAGTTCCATTCAAATCTAATAAGCTTCCCTCCGGTGGTTGAACTCGCAACCGCATGGAAAAACAGACTAACCCGCAGGGAAACAAGAAATGGTGCCCATTGCACAACGCTTCGGGCACAACCTCAAGAATTACCGCACCTGGTTGAAGCGCATGGATGATTTCTATCAAGGAATTGTGCCTATGCCAACCATATTGGAGAACGGTCAATCCCGAGGAACTAAAGATGCCAATGGAGTCGAGGTAATGCCATATCAGGTACCTAGTAATCACGTTAATGTCATTTTTGGTGGATCTTCATCTTATTATTCTAAGCGTAAATTTAAAGCTGTTCACTGAGAGGTGAATAGTGTTGAAGCTCCCTTGGGGGAGCTTCAATTCCCCCGTTGGTCGGAGACCTCTCTGACTTTCAACAAGGAAGATTTTCCCAAAGGATTGTCGCATCATCAACGACTCCCTTTGGTAATAACCCCCATTATTAGCAATGCTAAAGTGGGGCGGGTATTGGTCGATGGAGGAAGCTCACTCGACCTGTTGTTCACCAAAGATCTTGACGAGATGCAAATATCTTGTTCCAAGATTAAACCAGTGGCACACCTATTTTTTGGGATTATACCTGGCTCCATGATGATGCCCATTGGGCAAATAGTGTTACCCATAACACTCGGAGAACTAGAGAACTTCCGAACATAATTAATTACTTTTGATGTGATTGATTTTGACTCAACTTACAATGCCATCTTTGGCAGGTCATCTCTCGCCAAGTTCATTGCAGCGACACACTACGCTTATCAGTGCGTCAAGATACTAGGGCCAAAAGGTGTCATCGCGGTCTGAGGCAGTCAGAATACGGCTCTGACCTGTGATCGTAATTCTTTGGAATTGGTTGACCAATTACCCCTACAAGATGTCAAGTTGGCGACCAAAGAACCTAATGCGATCAAGACAATTCCGTGACCAGATGAGAAACTAAAGCAAGTTCCTCTGTTCCCAGACGACCCGACTAAGACTGTTCGGATCAAGTCATTGCTGGATGTCAAATAGG
>CM033328.1:26065079-26264638 GCA_019359835.1 Pharus latifolius | reverse complement strand
ACCGTGAGTATCTAGTGCAAAATTCGAAGCGTCAACAAGGCGCCGGAGATCCATCCCAGAGGAGATGTTCCCGGTAACGTCAGCCATCCCCTCCGGGGGAGATGTTCCCGGTAACAGCAGCGTCCCCGGAGGACATGGGGGGCTGTTGTTGGGGGGAATCTCTGTGTGATCAAGTCCAAGTAAGAGACAAGGCTCCCCCGGGCCAAGGCTCCCGGTGACCACTAGTACAGAAATGCAGTCTACTAACCCCTATCTTCTATCGGTTATTAGCGAAACAGCACAAAACCGATAGAAAATGTGCCTCGCGGTCGTAAAATCCCGACGGATGTATTTTCCCTATCGGTTTCTAAGAAACTTACCGATAGAATAAATAGTATGATTTACTCTAGCGGTGATGAACATATTTTCCGTTAGAAGAGATGCATAAGTACTGACGGAAGAATGTTGTGCGCCGATAGGACTGGTCGACTTCAACAACTAGACTTATTCTATCGCTACTGTATGAATATACCGACAGAGTATATTAAAAATTCCTATCGGCAATACGTAGTTCGCCGATAGAATAGTTGACCTTCTACAAATATTTTTATTCTATCGGTAATGGATTCTTTTACCGTTAGAATATATAGAAAATTGCTTAGGACTGTTCGTCTTCTAATAGTTTTATTCTATCGGTAATGAATGTTTATACCGGTAGAATATTGCACAAAATATCTTAGAACTGTTGGCCTTCTACAACTAGTTATATTCTGTCGGTAATGTACGTACATACCGATAGAGTATGTACAAAAATTCCTATCGGTAATATTTATTGTTGCCGATAGAACCATTCGCATTCTACAGATGTTTTTATTACTAACGGTATTCTGTTTTCTTACCGATAGAAAATATAAAATTGTATAAATACACGGGTATGTCTCTTTCATTCTCACAGTTCATCTGGGGCTCGTAGTCCTAACCCGTAAGCTCCATGGACGGCCGGCGCACCTCTACAGGGGACCGCTGCACCTCCGCACCTCCATCGACGCCCTCTAGACGTCGGCATTCCAAGGAAGGTACGTAAAATTTCTGCAATATTGTTAGATTATTCTAATCCGATTATGGCAATAATTCTGCTTTTTTTGTATCCTTCATTTTGATGTGTCTTCTTTTCAATATGATTATGATCTGTTCAGGTCCTTGGATGATGCTCGTGAGGGGCAACGTATTTCACGGTTCTTCATCGCAGTACGCTGCCTACGTTGGCTTGTTGGTGAAAGAAATGGTGAAGATCACCGTCGAGAGCTGGAAGGACGTGAAGGGCGAGATCTTGGTTGGCTCGGTCGAGAAGATGCTTAAGCCCGGCGTGTTTCTCAAATCAGGACCTATAGAAAGCATCTTACATGTTTTTGCATGCACCAGCTTGTGGCCAGATGCTTACCTGCTTGGAGAAGAAGAATTGTTGTTATTTGCACAGCCATTCTACACCATCACTACACAGAACAACATCTTGGAAGGTAGGTTCTTTTTGTTAATATCGTTGAGTTGAGTTGAGTTGAGTTGATCGAGTTTGAGTCCGAGGAAATCACCAATACGTACAAATGTATGTCGACGGCAGTTCCAGCTCCTCGGGCGTCTTCGAACTGAACTCCTATGGTTAAGTCCAATGTGGTTCAGACATTTGCTGTTTTGGATGAATGGATTTGTGATGTATCAGGTCTAACTTGTAGTCGGTAGTTGCATTGTGGCAACCTGCAAAGGTTCCCTTTTATGTAAAATGCATGTATGGGCCACTGGGTCCTCGTCGTGATCTGTTGTTAATTTCAGACGTGGCTTTTGTAATATACATCGAATGTGTGAATTGTTGTATTTGTATATTGTTGTATATTTGTGTATCATGTATTGCTAATTGGGACATGAACTTGAATGTGCAGGGAGCATTTGTGTATTTAATTGTATTGGTAGGTAGGTGTGTATTTGTACTGCTGTTTCAGACATGCACTTCAATTTGTGAACTGGCATGTGTATGTTTGTACCTGAATTTGTATTGGTGAACTGGCATGTGTATGTTTGTACCTGAATTTGTGAACTGGCATCTGTAATTTCTTTGGCAAGATGAAGTCCCAACTACCTACGAAAAGTATTTTTGTGTCTCCTAGTTAATCCACAAATTAGCATTTAATATATTGCTTTATCTTCTAGTTAAGATCCGTTTGATGTAAGATCTGTTTGATGTTACAATGATATGATTCCTTGAATGTGAGAAATGGCATGTGCATGTTTGTCCCAGTTTGGTAACAGTACCTCCTCTAACGGTAAGTACACATATTTACCGATAGGAAAACACATATATTTGTTCAGTCATGCATATTCTAACGGTAAATACACATATTTACCGATAGGAAGCACATATATTTGTTCAGTCATGCATATTCTAACGGTAAATACACATATTTACCGATAGAAAATACATATATTTGTTCATTCATGCATATTCTAACGGTAAGTACACATATTTACCGATAGAAAAATACATATATTTGCTCAGTCATGCATAGTCTAACGGTAAATGCACATATTTACCGATACAAAAACTAATGCTCGAGTGTCATGCATCATCTAACGGTAAGTACACATATATACCGATAGAAAAACTCATGTGCGTGCTGTGTCATGCATGATCTAACGGTAAGTACACATTTTTACCGATAGGAAAACACATAAATTTGCTCAGTAATGTATATTCTCTAACGGTAGGTGTGTGTTTTTACCGATAGAATATGTGAGCGGCAAATTAACTAAGTTAGTCTGATGGTTATTTCATGTATTTACCGTTAGAAAAATGTCCATTATAAGGAAAACCCCACTCGACCATTGCTGAGCTGCTCTTTAATTTGTTCTGTTGCACTCTGTGTCCCTCTGTTTGTGACGAAAGTTCCAGCTACACTGCTAGGGTGATCAGCGCAGGCTGGAGGGAAGTTGATTGCGCCCCTCTCTTTAAGGTATGCTTAATCGTCGACACTTATCTCTCTCTCCCTCTAGATCTCCCTTCCTCTCTACTTGCAAGCTAGCTGTATTGTGTAGTTCCAAGTTTGTAGCTCTAAGCTTGGGAGCTTGGTAGCTGGAAATGCGTCATGTTTTAGGAGCTAACTAGCTTGTATTGTGTAGTTAGCTAGGTTAATTAGTGTTAATTTCGTCAGGCTAGGGTTCAACACATATATCTGTTGTAAGAGGCTGTACATGTACATATACATAACTTAATCGGGCAGGTTTCATGCATGGCTTACTCGTTAAATTTTGTTAATTGTAGATGGACAGGAAATATTGGATGTATGGAATAAAACGTACTACTCTTGAATATTTGGATGGTGTGAATGAGTTTATTAAATTTGCTGAGCAACAAAAGGAGAGGAAGGGAGAGAAAAATATGCTCTGTCCTTGTACAGATTGTATGAACTTGAAGAGGTTTAGCAACTCTGATCAAATTAAGAGTCATTTGATTCGTCGTGGTTTTAACGCGCGATACACCCGTTGGATATGGCATGGCGAAGATCTTGAGGAAACAAGCACCACTACTACCAATCAGCACGACTCGGATGTGGATTGCAATAATATCGATGATCATCCCAATTTTGGTAATGTTCATTCCGATGTGCACGTAGATGATGATGACAATCTAGATGAGATGTTACGTGATGTAGAGGAAGATTACAGCGAAAATGACTTCTGTGAATTTGAGAAACTGATTGCTGACTCTGAGAAGCCTCTGTTCCCTGGATGTGCAACATTTACAAAACTGTCTTCTGTGCTGAGATTATATAACTTGAAGGCAGGAAACGGTTGGAGTGATAAGAGTTTCACGGCACTATTAGATCTTCTAGCGGACATGCTTCCAGAGGGAAATGAGTTGCCAAGATCTACTTACCAAGCCAAAAAACTGTTGTGTCCGTTGGGAATGGAAATCGAAAGAATACACGCATGCCCAAATGATTGTGTGTTGTACCGTAACGAGTACTCCAGTTTGCATGTTTGTCCAAGATGCGGCGCATCGAGGTATACGCGTAGGGACCGGATTGACAGTGAACGTCACGAGGTAAGGAAAGGGCCCCCGGCAAAAACTGTGTGGTACTTGCCTGTGATACCTAGATTGAAGCGGCTGTTTGCAAATCCGAAAGTCGCGAAGCACTTGCGTTGGCATGCTGAAGCCCGGAAACAAGACGGAAAACTGAGACACCCAGCTGATTCTATTCAATGGAGAAACATCAACAGAACATTTGCTGAGTTCGGCGGCGAACTTAGGAATGTAAGGTTCGGGCTGAGTACAGATGGTATGAACCCACATGGTAATATGAGCAGCCGGCACAGCACTTGGCCGGTTCTTTTATGCATCTACAATCTTCCTCCTTGGTTATGCATGAAGCGCAAGTACATCATGATGGCGTTACTAATCTCAGGACCCAGACAACCCGGAAATGATATTGACGTGTTTCTAGCGCCTTTAATCGAGGACTTACAGAAATTGTGGAGCGAGGGTGTGCAGGTGTGGGATACATACAAGAAAGAGAATTTCATCTTGCGGGCCCTGATATTTTGCACCATAAATGATTTTCCTGCCTACGGCAATTTGTCGGGGTATAGTACGAAAGGAGCCAAGGCTTGCCCTATTTGCCTAGATGAAACTGAGAGCATGTGGCTGCGAAACTGCCGGAAAACAGTGTACATGGGTCACCGCAGGTTTCTTCCGGTGCATCACACGTACCGTAAGAAGAGGAAATCATTTAACGGGAAGCCTGAGAAGGGATCAGCTCCAGTGTTTCTGACCGGTAAGGAGATTTACTCACGCGTGAACGACATCAAAGTTGAGTTCGGTAAGCATTCTAAACCTCGAGAAAAAATGTTTGGAAGAAGAGATCGATTCTCTGGGATCTACCGTACTGGGAGCACTTACAAGTTCGACATTGCATTGACGTCATGGATGTAGAGAAAAATGTCTGTGACAGTTTGATTGGTTTGTTGTTGAACATTCCGGGAAAGACAAAGGATGGTGTGAAAGCTCGTCGTGACATGGTGGAAATGGGGATAAGGACTGAGCTTACACCTTTAGAGAATGGAAAGCGTACATACCTCCCCCCGGCCTGCTACACGTTGTCGAAGAGCGAAAAAACAGAACTCTGTCGGTGCCTGCACGGTGTTAAAGTTCCATGTGGGTACTCCGCGAACTTGAAAAAACTTGTGTCTATGAAGGACCTAAGACTGGTTGGCATGAAGTCCCACGACTGTCATGTCTTGATGTCACAGATGCTTCCCATTGCTATCAGAGGCATTCTCCCAGTTAAAGTCAGAGAGACAATCACAAACCTATGTTATTTCTTCAACGCAATATCTTCCAAGGTAAGTACGTGCACTCGTACTATAAGTTCACTACCTCCATTTGTGGAGCTTAATTAGAAGATTTTTCTGATATGAATATTTGGCGCAACTGTGTCCTCGTAGGTAATTGATCCCGATGGACTGGACGCTTTGCAACGCGACGTGGTTGCAACTCTTTGTCAGCTCGAGATGTATTTCCCTCCATCCTTTTTTGATGTTATGGTCCATCTGATTGTTCACCTTATCAGAGAAATTAAGTTTTGTGGACCTGTGTGCCTGCGCTACATGTATCCATTTGAGAGATTTATGGGTGTATTGAAGGGATACGTAAGGACTCGTCGTCGACCCGAGGGGAGTATCATGGAAGGTTATGCCGCCGAGGAGGTGATTGAATTTTGCACAGATTATATGGCCGGGGTTGACCCAATTGGTGTTCCTAGGTCCCGACACGAGGGTAGGCTTGAGGGAATTGGAACGATTGGATTCAAAGCTATCGTCCCCGCTCGTGATGTGTACGCAAAATCACATTTTTGGGTCTTACAACACATGACGGAGGTCGAGCCATACATACACGAGCACAAGGTAATGTTACGGTCACAGAATCCTTCGAAGTCAGACGTTTGGGTAAGCAGAGAACATAACAGGAAATTTGCTGAGTTGATCCAAGAAAGAGTCACGCGAGCTGCCGAGGGCTCCGTAAGTGAAACTGTGACATGGTTGGCTAGAGGCCCAAGATTCACTGTAGGGACTTGGCAGGGGTACGACATCAATGGGTATTCATTTTACACAAGAGCTCAAGACGCCAAGAGTAGCACGCAATGTAGCGGAGTGACACTGTTTGCTATTTCCGAGGATGCCAGGTCAGTAAGGGCGCTGAACTCATATTACGGTGTTATTGACGAAATATGGGAGCTCGATTACGGATTACTTAAGATTCCCCTGTTTCGATGCCAATGGGTCGAAATCTCTCGAGGTGTTCAAGTTGACAGTTACGGGTTTACTCTCGTCGATCTTGGTAGAGCCGGACACCAAGACGATCCATTCATACTTGCAAAGCAAGCCACACAGGTATTCTACATCGTTGACCCGGCCAATCCAAACTTGCATGTTGTCCTCCACAGCAAGAGACGTATTGTTGGGGTCGAAGATGTTGTCGACGAAGAGGAGTATAACCAATTCGATGAAATACCTCCATTTTTAGAGGACATTCAATCTATCCGTACTGAAGATATCGACGAAACAACGTATCTGCGAGATGACCACGAAGAAGGATTATGGGTTGAGAACCATTGATGATTAATTTCTATTTCAGGGATAAATGCCAAGCAAACAGCCCACAAGTTCTGCAGCAAGGCGAGGAACTTATCATTAATACATCAGGCAGTACATTTTTCTTTAGAATTTAATGATAAGCTAGTTCACAGCATTAATACATCTCAATTTTACTCCACAGCATGAGTTCTAACATGTACAGTACCTTTATCCTGTAAATATTTAATTCTTCCCTTCAAATAGCACTTGCAAAAATCTCATCGCAGCCTCTTCAAATTAAGTTCAGCAAAAATCACTTTTTTCTGACGGTATTTTGTTATTTATACCGATAGAGAATGACATCTTCTCTCAGGCACTTGAAAACGTTTTCTATCGGTATTGTTCTGTTTTACCGTTAGAATAAATTCGTTTGTCTCACGGTATTTGTTGTCTGACGGTTTTTTCCTGTTTTTACCGATAGAAGAAGACTCTGCCGTTTTGAATTCTCGAACGTGTCGCCATGCGTCGCCTTGGAAACTCTATAAGTACCTCGCCAAGCGTCGCGGTATTTTGTTGTTTTTCTAATTCTCGAACGGTTCGACTCCTCATCTTCTCTTTCACAATGGCAACCTCCATGGGATCGTCATCCACGGCCTCCCCGGTAAGAACTCTAAATCTCCTCGGTTTACCCCTGTATTGTTAATCCATGTTCAGTTCATTCTTGACCTGTTGATTTGCACAGGGAATGGTAGCCGTCGAAGACACTGCCAAAGTGAAGGCTGACCTGAGGGCCCTCCAGGAGGAGCACAAGCTCCTTACAGACAAGCACACTCAGCTACGGCTTGACCTTGACGATCTCTTCCAGCGCATTAAGCGCATGAAGACGGATGGTGACAATGCTAGGGCGAGGACGAGGCGTCTTCGCGAGGAGAAGAAAGCCGTGGATATGACCATCGCTGGCTGCGGTTTGACTATGAAGGATACCATAGCAAAGCTGAGGGAGGTCGCTGGCCTTCTTGACGCGGTAGTAGTTGATCCTAGGGACAACTTGTCGCTAGAGGAGTCCTGCGTCCTGGCTGCAAGTCTAACTGACTCTATTCTACATGCAGCCAGGGCTAAGACCACCGCCCCTTGACCTAGCAATTTGGGTTTTATTTTTTTTTGTAAGTGATAAAACAACAATGAATGAACAATTTCTTTTTATGTCAATTTTTCAATTTTCCGGCTATCTTCCCTCTTTCTTTAACATTCTGCAGCTTTCAACCACGGTCTGTTTGATGTTAAATTGTTTACCTTTTCATTACTCTGACGGTATTTTGTTGTTTTTACTGATAGAAAAAGGGCACACAAATCTCAAGCACTTAATCAAAAAAATTTTCTGGGGAATATTGGGCTCACGGGATTTTTTTGTTTATACCGATAGAAAAGGGCACCTTTTCATTACTCTCACGGTATTTTGTTGTTTTTACCGATAGAAAAATGGCACTCAATCTCAAGCACTTTAAAAAATTTTCTGTGGAAAATTGGTCTCACGGGATTTTATTGTTTATACCGATAGAAAAATGCATGCACTAATTCGAATATTTTTCCGGGAAATTTACTTTTTCTATCGGTATTATTTTGTTGTTTCGATAGAAAATTACATAAGTCTATCGGTATCATTTTTTTATACCGATAGAAAAGTTCATCCGCTACTTTATTACTCATACACGGCCCTTTAGTTTCCCTCCACTCGAACAGTTCCACCTTAGAGCACTGCGTCTCTTCGAGAGCGAAGAAAACCCCAACCTCCGCCGTGACCACTCACTTCCTCTCTCCCACACGACGATCGCCGGCTGGACACTGGTTCGTCACTGCCACCGGTTCTTATTTTCGTCCTTCGCCCGCCGCTGCTGCGTTCTACACCGCCTCTCCATCACCAGAACTGATCGCCGCCGTAAATACCCTAATTCGTCGTTCTATTTCCAGCATCTTCTTTATTTGATCCTAGTGTTTTGCAAGTACTAATTCTTCGAGTTTTGCAATTACACTAGGGTTCCCTATTGTGTTGGCTTATGTACATTCCGCAGGCAATGTTGATTTTAATTAGGGTTTACATAATATGTTCCAGTGCTGTAATGAACCTGTTTTGAGATTTTAACTTCTCTATACTGCTGTATGTGTGATCAATTGTATCCAACTGCCATGTAATGCAGATTATATGTTGGAGGTGTTCTTGCACATATTCTATCGGCAGCTCATGTGTTTACCGATAGAAAATTTTTCTGCACAAGTAGTAAAACTTAATTTGGATCTGGAAGGACATGAGCCATGCAATGTACTAGTTTGGTTGGGAATTTGTACTCACTTCGTATGAATATATGGCAATGTGGATGGGTCTTCGATGTATATGTTTCAAATGCCTATATACATGACTTTTCCCAACCTAATAGCTGTGAAGTCCTGATGACTCACATACAGGCTAGGCTAAAGATTATACACAGTGGCACTTAGATGCTTGTGTGCATATTTACGTGTGAAATAATAATGCTGGCCCATGAATATTAGTGTAGCAAATCATCGAGAATGTTATGTGATGACAGTGAATGGTGGCTTGTCAACAAAATTCCATATGTAGAGAACATTGTTATGTTCTATCGGTATCTCACGTGTTTGCCGATAGAAAAATTGTCTTTTGTGGAGGTAATTGTTATGGTCTATCGGCAGCTCATGTGTTTACCGATAGAAAATATTTCTGAAGAGTTCAGTAAGTAATTTATGCATGTCTTTCTTTTTGTATTATTTTCCCTTTTGCCGCCCTAGTTAGTCTCCAGTCCTAGGCTGAGTTATGGAACTCCAAGGCGAATTAATTGCCATATATATGGTTTGTTGAAGGTTTTGTAGGGGAAGACATGTCGTCGTCTTCATCGGATGGTACTAGTGGTTCGACTAGGGCCAACCCCATTGTAACTACTGAAGATGGGGCTGTTACATCCCAGCGCAAGAGGGTGGGGCGAGGCGCGACGACGTTGGGGCGTTTGGCCAAACGCACTGATCTTTCTTGTGAGTTCAACCAATTTGGGAGGCCGATTGGAAAGAATGCTGGGAGGTACGCGGCCTACGTTGGGCTGTTGGCGAAAGAAAGGGTGAAGATCACCGTCCAGAGCTGGAAGGACGTGACGGCGGACGAGAGGGATAGGTTGTGGGCGGAAGTGAAGGTTAAATGAACTGAAATCGCTGAACTCTTTCGTAATCACGTTCTCTTGGCTTATACTAAAGTTTAACTAACTCGTGATTAATTGTATGCATTTTTCGGAAACAGGCTAAGTGGAACATCCCCGACGATACACCTAGGACTGCCTGCTTGAAGGACATGAACGGAACATGGAAAACCTTTAAGAGCTGGCTCGTCAGTAACTTCCTAGCTGCGGGGAAATCTCCTTGCGAGAAGTACCCCTTCATATCGGAGGAGGTATGGGAGGAATTCACCAAGCAGAAGGGGACTGAGGAGTTCAAGGCCCTTAGCGAGAAGAATAGGGCGATCCAGAAGAGGAACGACCACCAGCATCGGCTCGGATCCCGGGGCTATGCGGGGAAGGAGGAACAGTGGAAGAAGGAAGACGAACAAAATCCTGTGATCGACACCCCTGAGTTGCCGCTCTCCGAGATCCGGGATGAGAGGTGCAAGCGATGGTGGAGGGGGAGGGGGTCCGTGTCGTCCACGGGGTCTGTGCAGTTCGCAACCCCTGGGGACGCCGACGTTGTGAGGCGAATGGTAAGTTGGCTAACCTCGTAAACTGTGTGCGCACAAGTGTATATAAGGCAATTTGTCTCACAAGGTACCTTCAAATGTAACAGATCTCTTTTGAGAAGGAGGCAGCGGAGGGATTGTTTACCCCGCAGAGGGAGAACGACATCCTCACCCGGGCTCTAGGAAATAAGGAGCATCCCGGGCGGACACGGGCCGTGGGAGCCATTGTGTCGTGGAAGGCCGGTTTCGTAGATCCGGCTCCACCGAGGAAGAAGGCCCGCACCTGGAAGGAAAAGGAAGCTGACCTCTCCGATAAGATACGGGCTGAGGTACGGGAGGAGATACGGGCGGAGATGCGGGCTGAGATACGGGCTGAGGTACAGTCTGAGGTGCAGACCGAGGTCGCACAAATGAGGGAAGAGTTTGCACGGTTGAGAGAAACATTGCTGGCCAAGAGTGCAGATGCGGATCCCCAGGACGACGATACCCCGCGGGGTCGGATAAGCAGTTGCGCTTCGAAGGTACTCGCGGATCCAGTGGATCTACTTGAGGTACTGCAAGCCTTCATCTGTGCACTTAAGTTGATGCCACTCCCATTCTGTTAGAGTTGTTTCGCTAACCTATTTTAATTGTTACAAATTTGCAGGGGCCGGAGGGCTGCATCCTACAGAATCACGTAGGCGCCGGGCAGGAAGTGGTTGGACACGGCTTCGTATATCCATCTGGGCCGGATGTCCGGGTCCACTGTGTACCTCTGCGGTTGGGTTTCGCAAAGGTACAGGTGGACATGGCCATGCCGGCCTACAAGGATTCTCCGTTGCCAGTCCCAACAGAGGAACTGCTGACACTTGCTGAGGCAGTGGGCTCCTACGTACAGTGGCCCAAGAAGTGTCTTGTAATACAACCGGTAAATCCTACACATTTTAGATTACATCCTACTCAGTACACTCAACTTGCATAATCTAACATACGTGCTCATTAATTGAAGTGGCCTGCCGCGGGGCTACCAGGGGACTGCGCCCCCAGCTCGGGGCATGAGGGCCGATCTCGTGCGAACCTGGACACATCAAAGACGGCCTCGACCCCACCCAGCGCATCCACGCCTCCACCTCGGAAGAAAGCCGCCATCACCTCGCCCTTGCCTTCGAAGGTACGCGCTCAGTCCCCGGCAAAAGGCAAGGGCGGCAAAGGCAATGGCAAAGGGCGACAGGGACTGCCGCGGACGTTCACGAACGCGCTCCCACTCCTGTCGGAGGCATCTTTGCGGAAATTGGATCGATCAACCAGAGACCTCCACGACTGGTACCTACATCGAGCTCGGCGCAGCCTGAACTTCTTAGTTCCCTACAGGCCTGGGCAGTTCCACCTTGAGCCCGGGACTATATCCGTGGCACACGAGGATCTGTTCGACCTCTACAACTGGCGGGAGCTCGATATGTCCATCATACGGACTGGAGTCCTGTGAGTTTGCTGATGCTATGTATTGCTGTTTTCTAACTCTGTTTGCTAACTCTGCATTAATGTTGCAGTTCATTTGAATACTGAGTAACTTTCTGTGAAATTAATATTAATCTCGTCCTTTGCATGCAGGTGCATGTACAGGCTAGCATCGGAGGTTGCGTGTGACAAGGTGGGTTTCCTCGACCCAGAGAAAATAAGCCTCACGATGCTAGGGCAGGACGCCGCGCACGCTGAGCAGTACAAATCCAGCGCGCTGATGGCGCAGCAGGACAGGGACTTCATTCTGGTGCCGTACCACCAAAGGTTAGTGCATTTCATACTAATTTAACTCAATCTTGTATGTTACACCTGAGATGTACTTCGAGCTAGCGGTCCTCTTTTACGTACAATGCAGGGGCCACTGGATCCTCATCGTGATCTGTCCGCCGAGGAACGAGGTGTACTACCTCGATTCGATGCGTGACAGATTATCGATGGAATATGTGCTCAAGGGGAATATGGAGGCGTAAGTAACTTATATGTTTGATTTATATTTTGACCTCACTAGCTAATGATAATACATTAACTGGCAATACTAACTGAAATGCAGGGCTTTTGATAAATATGTGTCCGCTGGAGGGAGGCATGCCGCACCGCAGGGCTCCGTACTAGCTTGGAAAGAATATGAGGTACTCACGAGACTTTTTGTTTATGCTTAATTAGTTTATGGAAACAATATATAGCTAACATGTCTTCGCATATGCAATTATCTTAGTGCCATCAGCAGCCGCAATCGTGGGAATGCGGGTTTTATGTGCTGCGCTACATGTACGACCTAGTGCGGACAAACTTTTCCCGATTCCCCCAGGTAAGCATCGATAGCTAACTCAAATTTCAAAAATGGGTGTCACGTTCTAAATTAGGATCGAAGTTAGTTAATCAGTATGCACACATGCTTGCAGATCGCCATGTCGAAAGACCAATATGAAAATGGAAAGATTATATATCTTCGACAAATCTGGGCACAATATGTCATGGAGGAAGTAGCGCCCAACCATTCAGCATGACAATTTTCTCCTTTTGGTGTACTCTGCATAGACTGTTCATATACATGTGAATAAATATATATATGTGAATAAATGTCCACATTGGATTACAATCTGTATTTGTCCATACATATGTGAATAAATGTAAATAACTGCCTAATGTCTCAATTTGTTCTGTGAATTTACCTTGCATCTGTACTGTATTGTGTATCCAATCTATACTGTATTGCATCTGTACTGTATATGTGAATGTACTGTATTGTGAATGCAAATAAAGTACTGTATATGTGAATGCTCTATCGGTAAATTCATCAACAACCGAGAGACTACTGTACTTTTTTCTATCGGTACAATCAAAATTAACCGTTAGAAGAGTGTGACCTTTCCTGCCGGTGAACTCATACATATCCGATAGAGTACTAAGCTTTTTTCTGTCGGTAATCTTGTAGTTAACCGTTAGAATAGTGGTACTTTTCCAACCGCTGACGACGAGTTTTCTATCGGTCAACTTTTAAGATGCCGATAGAATAGTATGCCTTTTCCTATCGGTAATATTGTAGTTAACCGTTAGAATAGTGGTTCTTTTCAATCCGCTATTGACGAGTTTTCTATCGGTCAACTTGTAAGATGCTGATATAATATTATGATTTTCCCTATCGGTAAACTCATAATATGCCGATAGAATATTATGTTTTTTTCTGTCGGTAATCTTGTAATTAACCGTTAGAATAATGGTACTTTCCCTGCCGCTGGACGTAAGACTACGACGGGTTTTCTATCGGTAGATTCATAATATGCCGATAGAATAGTGAACTTGTTCTGTCGGTTATTTACCGATAGAAAATGTCCAGTCTTGTTCTATCGTGTCTATCTCTATCGGTACAAAAACCGATAGTAGAAGGGTGTTTTTTACTGATAGAAGACTGCATTTCTGTACTAGTGGACCCCCGTCCCGGGCGTGGTCACTGGGAGGGTCACACGAGGAGCACATCAGGAACTGGCGAAGACACTTGTCAAGCATCCAGGTCCCTCGATCGGGAGAAAGACGTCAGTGCCCTCTGATCCAATGGCTATGGCCAGGGTAGTTTAGTCTTTTTGCATCTTTTGGGCCTATATAAGCCCTTGTATCCCTCTCATGTAAAGGGGACAATTCAATTTTACATCAATAAACAAAAACCAATAGGCGTGCTCTGGAGCACTCTCCCCACGAGGGAACTCCCCCCAGTCGACTCAAGTCGGGAGCACGTCGACAGGACTAGGGTCTCCACTGAGACCTAAACCTGTATAAATCCTCATGTCATTCTTCGTGTTTGCCCAACGGGAGAGGACCGGTCACGCGGTCAGCTCGCGTAGTCTTTTGTAACACCCTGAGTTAGGGGTGAAAATTTCCTTTTTTCATCAATAGCATGCATGCATGTATCTGTAGTAATAGCCAGATCAGTATCTATCTCAAGCCCTAAAATCTCCAAAATCTATCCTGTGACCTCAAATCAAGATCAGATTGTTCAGATGTGATCTATCAGTTACTCTGAATCTAAAAGCCTTCAGAACCTAGATCCAATTCTATCTCTAACTCCCAGAATTATCAACTCCATTCTGTTTTCGAAAACAGAAATGCCTTATATTAACCAAATACCCTAAGTTTCAGAAATACAGATTTAATCCAAATCTTGACCAAGTTCAGACCAGATTATTCCTGGAATATGATCATGGGTATGTCAATACCTTAATCTAAAAAGTTGACAGCCAGATTTCACCATCTAGACTCTTTTCACAAATCAGTCCAAGAGTTATGGCAAATTAGTCCTTATCTGATATCTGAAAACCCAAAAAGGCTAGAATCTCCAGATTAACTTCAAACTCAAAATCTCTTCGGCAAATCTTCTCAAAATGCTATTTGCCACAAGTTTCTCTTCTGTGCAGATATCAAAATCGAACCCTAAATGCCAGAATTCGAAATCGACAAAACTTAAACCTTATTTTACCCTAAATTACCCTATTTTCAGTTTGTATCGAAAACTATTCAAATGTGTCAAATTTTATCAACCATCTTTGCCAAATATCCTGTTGAAAATAATCTACCAGATTAGTGAAATCAATTTCAGTTTAAACCTTCCAAATCTCCAGATTTACATTTCAGTCCAAAACTCAAAGAATTGAAACTGCAGTTCAGTCCATTTTCGACCAGGCCAACTGCTGTACACGACCAAGGCTCGCCGTGGTTTCCTTGCGCCGTGGTTGCTTGCCGCCAGTGAAGCTTCGCCTGCAACTTGATCGTGCATGCTGTTGCGCACGTGTCCTCGCCTCAGCCGTCACCGTGGCAGCGTCGCTGCAACGTCGACGACCAGTGCCTGCTTCCCGCGCTCGACCAGCAGTAACTTTTGTCAGCAATTCATCGCCACGTAGCTTCGCCGCGCCAGTACTTGTCGCCACCGCTTGCTACAAGCTTTGCCAGGTCCCGATGAGGCGACATTGTGATCAGCTGAAAGCTTGTCGCCGTCGCATCACCGCTCTTGCTGTGTCTTCGCCGCTACTGCTCCTGCACGCAACCAGTCAAGTCACAGCAACCAATCTCTTCATTGTTCCCCTTTGCCATCTTCGCCTGGCCTATATAAGCACTCCTGTGCTCAGCAGCTCCCTCCACACATCACCAGGACTTAACCAATTTCCAAATTTCCTCGCTGCAGTCGTCTTCTCCGGCGAGCCATCAAGGAGGCTCACGGTGCCAGCTCATTCCACATCATCTCTTGCCAAATTAAAGCCATCAGTGAGTTCATCTACTTATCCTCTCTGTGTAGTACTGTCTAATTGCTCCCCGGTGACCTCTAACGCCGGCGATCACCGGAAATTGCTAAAATTCGAAGAATGCCCTGTTCCGGCAATGTAGCTCGAATTACTCCAAATTAGCTTTCGTATCTGTAATCAAAATTTATCAGTAAGCCAAATCAAGCAAGCCTGTGAAGTTGGATTTCGAATTTAAGCAAGAATCGAACCTTTTCCCTAAACCGAGCTTCACCAGAAAACCGGCGATCGTCGCCAGGCTTCTCCAGTGATCCTCCGGCCAATATAATTGTACCAGAAGCTTCCTTATACCTCCTATATGCTCTCCAAGCAAGGAATTAAGTTCTTTTGCCTGTAGCAGAAACCCCCAATCAGCAGCGTTTCTTCTCCGGCGCCGATGATCGGAAAAGTGTTCCCGGCCGTTTCAACTCAAATCACTTTGTCCACTGTGTGTGCCTTAACTTCCTGAACATTTTTGTCTTCTAGCCCGACACCTAGATCGGCCTAGATTGGAAGATATAGCTTTGCCAAGTTTGTGTCCAGAACTGCTCCAGTGCAGCCAGTTCATCTCAGTTCATCATCAAATTTCTTGCTTTCCAGCCATTTCCTGCCCTAGATCCTGTTGACTTAATTGTTCCTGTTACTCAAGCCTACCTCCCAGACAAAGTGGTGCATCATTTGGAGCTCCAGATCAAAAGTTATGCTAAGCCCTAGTTTTTGGCATTGTCAGCTCTATGCCAGAGCTTGTCAGCCAGTGGCATTGACCTTGTTTACCCACTTCTAGTTGTGTAATTTGAAATCCACTTTGTCCACTGAATTTGTAGAGTTGTGATCTACATTTTCTTCTACTACCACAACTTGAGATAAGCATCCTAGCTTTTCTTAAAGCTATGTCCAAGCTTTGATCCGAATGTCGATCTGTTGACATTCGCTGTTTTGATTAAACCAGCCACAAAATTGTTATCCCTATTGTAATCCTGAAACCCTAAGTTTATCTAATCACCATCCTTAGCCCAAATTCCTTGAAACCCTAGAATCTCGACTCAGTTCAGTTTGCAGTTCAAATTATCTCCAGTATAGTTCAATCATTCTTGTTAAGCATTTCTGCATATAAGTCTTAAAACATTTTAAATATTATAAGTAATCATTGTGTGTTTGTTTGTCGTCGAGCAGATTCAGAAGCTGACTTTGAAGATTTTGCTGTTGACCCGTCATCGACTGCTGTATTTTACGACGCGGAAGGCAAGTCATATCCTTGGTCATCTTGAACCTATATTTTAAATGTTGCTATAATATAACCTTGAATATAGGCAATATTGCATGTGAAAGATTGAGAATGGTTGATTTATGAATTGGCAGTGCTAGACTGGTTATCTGTGAAATGTGAAATAAACAAGTTTTGAGCCATGAACTATTATATGTATTTATATACTTATATTCATGAAATAAAACCCCTAGCCGTGACCAGAAAAATGGTATGGATGGCTGTAGCACTGGAGGTGCTAAACTGCAAAGGAATGCAGGCACTGAAGGTGCAGGATTGTGGATGGTCTGGTCATTGGCATATAAGGACTAGAACCTTGTGTTGTGTGTCTAGTAGCATGAACAACGTGCTAACCGCAAGCCTGGTATGGGACAGGCCTGAATAAGTAATTATGTGGATCGCACATGAAACCCCTGCATGAGATGTGTAGTGATGCACGATAAACACGGAGCGCGGCTCCCACACATATCACTGAAGGTGATCAAGCACGCTGACCCAGTAATGGGAATAAGCAAAGGGGTGGAGGTTTGGATACAACCTGCCACAACTATGCCTCGCTGAGAGCCACAGGGTCGGGGGTGAATTGTAAGTGATACATAACAAAAGTTCTTGTTATCTCCACCTTGCCGCTCACAGTATGAAGTGAGTCAGGGGTCCAATCATTTTGTTATGATAGGAAAGGTTTGAAAGTGGAATATCTTGCGGGTAAATTGGTACCTCTCTGCAGAGTTAAAAACGTATTCGAATACTCCGAGCTCCCGGGTTTATAGGAGTCTGCTGCGGTGGATTAAATCCACGGGGTGTGACACAAGTATTATTTTCTAAATAAAATATGTTTAATCAAGATTACCCAAATGACATGTGTTGTCATGATAAGGAGTGCTACCGTGGGCTGTCGTGTGTCGACGTGTCGCGGTAGTGCTATAATCTAGTGAACATAAATGATGATGTTATATTATGAAAAGTGCTGCCATAAGATGAGATGAGAAAGGAAAAGATTATTTTACAAATATCCATAATTCTTGACTAGTCTAGGTTCATATCATCACTACTATATGTATCTACTCTTACCTATGACTTGCTGAGTACGTAAGTGCTCACCCTTGCAACATTCAACTCAATAGATGGAGCCTACTTTGATCAAGATGATGGCACGGAGTACTACGTGGATCCAGAAGGAGGAGAATCAGTTCCGCCAGAACCCTGAAGTGTGTTGTTCTGCCGTCAACTTCTTTTGTGGGAGGGTCACCTATCTTCTGCTGCGTAGTTAAATATTTTGCTAAACCCTGAATGCCTTGTAGGCATTGTAATCCTCTTTATGTAATATTAAGGCCAGCAGGCCACACTGCTTAATATTTTGTGAGTACTCTGTTGCAATGTAATATACTCCTGTGTTTGACTCATCCTGGGAAGTCAAAGGTTTGTGGTTTGGGACTAGCTGCAGCGAGCTAGGTCTCTACAGGAGTAGTCGTTGTCCCAGTTTCGGGGCGCGACATCTTTTCTTCGCAAGGAACAACCAAAAAACTTGCCGGGGTATTCGTAATACCACGACAAGTTTGGCGACGACGAAGACGAGGAATGCAAAAGAGGGTTTTTTGTGCGGCAGGAGGGTCTAAGGCAACGAAGGGTTTTTTGGCTTCTCCAGTAAGCTACCTCTTCCTTTTATATGTCCGAGACAACCTTTTGCCGAGTATTTTATTAATTTCCCATAATGGGTGTCCTTTCTCTTGGAACCCGTTATCCATACCCAATAATGAATCCGAAATGAAATGTGTTTTTATAGTCTTTACACTGATCGCAATGTAATCATGTGATCATAATGGATATGGTACGGATAAAAATTCCTAAATCTTTATTATGGGAATAATTCTTGATGAAAATATTGGAAATATTGGAAATTCCTAAATCTTTATTACGGGAATAATTCTTGATGACTGTGGAATAAGTTTATAGTCTTTACACTGATCGCAATGTAATCATGTGATCATAATGGATATGTGTGATCACGACAGCTATGGTCGCTGTATGGTCAAAAGACTGTTTGTTCTGTGATCATTCTGACCGCAGTGTATGGCCTCAATGCTATCCTGAGACCGGAGAGCAGTTTTCTGATCATTGCTCTAGTTCTGATCACAGTCTACGGTCTTAATGCTATTCTAAGACCAAAGAACTAAGTTAGTTTCGGACAGAAGTTTACTTGTGTATTTTTGGTCGCAGAAGCATTCTCGTGTAACTATTGTTCACAGAATGTAAAGAACTTTAACTCGGATTATAAGTTATACATAATCCTTTTAAGAGATCAAGTATGTAAGAAAAAGAAATTCTTTATTTCTGGCAATCTTTACATACAAAAGGGACACAGGCGACCAAAGCGTCAACCTGGTCTAATAGCATTTTACAAAGTTCTCCCAGGGACATATTAACATCAGTGGGATCAACACTGGCTGCCTCTAGAAAACTGGCTATGTCTCTAAGCCTATCTACATCATCCCGAATCAAAGTAGCACTATTATTCCTTATGATATCGGAGAGTTTTCGCTGCTGTCGAGCATAGTCCCTCTCCAAGCAGAATTGGCGCGCCTCTTCGCGGGAGTTGTCATAACATTCTGCCAGATGCAGAATGGCCGAAGAAATTTCCTCGGTCTTCTTCTCCAGAGCCTCTTTTTCTTTTTGGAGAGTTTGCTCAAGGGAAACACTCTCACCAAAAAGAGGAGGCTGGACTTCAGCAGGCTGATCGCTGGGGGCTCCAGAAATTTTGGTGTCCTGCACAACATGTATGCGTTAGTTTTACAAGATAAAACGATCAGCAAAGTGAATGGAATAATTACCAATCCTAGAGGTAAGATTAGACGGGAGGATGAAGTGCTTCCCCCAGAAAGTAGATCACCCGACAAAAGTCGAGGACCATCTGGTCGCAAGAGTGCAACCTTCTCACGAGAAAATTGATAACCCAACAAAAGCTGGGGATCGCTTGATCGTAATGGAGAAAGCCGAGAAGAAAGTCTTGAAGCATTGTTATGGATCTCCAAAGGTGGAGATGAGGGTTCGACCTGTCAAGTTGCATGGACAGGAAGAACTACATGGGACAAGGAAAGAGAGTGCAATGATGCATCCCCAACCTTTGCACCCGTGATTGAAGCTCCACTGGAGGATCCCTCGTCAACCTTTGGCTTCTTCCTTGGGGGAACCAGCTCCTCAGTCACCTGTGAATTCCCAAAAAGCATTTGGAAGCGATCAGGATGTAAAATGACAACTTGAATCAAAGGTTCCAGAAAAGACTTACCTTCTGGAAGTCCTGATCAAGTTCGGGTATCACTCCTTCTTCATCACTCTCGATCTCAATGATGTTCTTGGGGTCTTGATCTGCCATCGGAACAAGAACTGAGGCTTAGAGGGAGTAACTGGAGAGGAGAAGTTGCTCTGGAAAAGACTTAGTGAAAGACTCATAAGTTCAAAGAACTGAGAGGCTCTTCAATTTATAGAGCCTGAGGGCGTCGGTTCGTTTCCACACACATCTCGGGTTCTTAAACCGCACTTACGGTTGCCATCACGATGAGTCACCAAAGTCATCATTACCAGCCAAGAAAAACTCAGGGTTTTTCTCGGGATATGAACCGTCACATGGTGGAACAGTCATTTGAAGTTAAAACGTCGGGTTCATAATTTGATGCAGGATAAAAATTTGAAGTAAATATGTCCTTTTATTGTCTTCAAAGTTGGGGGCTAGTTGACGAGGATTATCACCCGAGCTAGTTCAAAGTAATACACGTCTGGTTTAAGACAGAATCAGATTGGTCATGTGTCTATAAATCCGTCGCTATGGTCTCAGACGACCTAAAGGGCGCGGACACAGAGATATTGCATGATCGCAGCCCCTGTGCGATCATGAGGTCGTAGACAGTGCACGATCAAGAAGCTGCGGCAGTACACGGTCAAAGGGTCATTGATTATCTGCGACTAGAACAGTTCGAGAAGGCTGTGATCTTCTCTTCTACCCTCTTGTAAAAACCTCTTATTACATATAGTGAAATCACAACAGGACGTAGGGCTATTACTCCCACCATCGAGGGCCCGAACCTGTATAAAATATCTTGTGCCTCTACAGACTTGATTCATCCTATCTTTCCAGAGGAGCGCCCTAAAAGGTCCTGCAACTCACAAATTTGCATAAGATCGACTAAGGACCCCGAGTCCAAATCGTCGACATTACCTTCTGTATTATAACACACTTCTTGAGCCACTGTGACGAGGATTATCACCCGAGCTAGTTCAAAATAATACACATCTGGTTCAAGACAGAATCAGATTAGACGTGTGCCTATAAGTCCGTCGCTATGGTCTCAGATGACCTGAAGGGCGCCGATACAAAGATGATTTATGATTGCAGCCCTTGCGCAATCATGAGGCCGCAGATAGTGCGCGGTCAGAAGACTACAGACGGTGCGCGGTTAGAAGGTCGTTGACTATTTGCGACCAGAATAACTCGAGAATGTCTAAACCTTTGAACAGACATATCCCGGGAATCACGAGAATTTCTCCACGTATGAAGACAACTGCCATGAGGTTAACATGTGCGGTTATCCCTTGATTGCACGTGTTAAGCCTGTGTGAAAGTCAAGTGTGGTTAACAAAACTGCACCCTAGCAACCGTCCAAGGCCGTTTCGCATTGGCGCCCTTTTGTTCAGTATAAAGAGGTGGTCAGTGCACGTTCTAAGGGATGGTTAGGCATGCAAGCATTACCAGGAATCCAAGTAACCTGAAGACTTAGACATAGTTAGATAGATACTAATATAGAAGAGATCTTCTCATGTGATCACCTCTTCCTCCCCTTTGTAAACACTTTTCTCATATAGTGAAATCATAACAGGACGTAAGGCTATTACTCCCACCATCGAGGGCCTAAACTTGTATAAATTCTCTTGTGCCCATATAGATATTACTCATCCTACCTTCCTGGAGGAGTGCCCTGAAAGGTCCTGCAACTCACAAATTTGCATAAGATCGACTGAGGACCCCGAGTCCAAATCGTCGACACACTGTATGTAGGAGCCCATTGCCTCAGCAATTGTCCGCATTTCCTCCATTGGGACGGTCAATGCAAAAGTGGTGTAGCCCAGGACTGCCATGTCCACTGTAGCTTTGCGAACCCTGACTTCAAAGGTACGCAGTGGATCCGCACATCCTCCCCAGATGGATATACGAACCCGTGGGCAACCACTACATGCTGGTCTCTTAGGTGAGTCACTAGGCTGCAGCTCTCCAGCTTCTGCAAATTTGTAACAATTAAAATAGGTTAGCAAAACAATTCTAGCAGAACGGGAGTGGCATCAACTTAAGTGCACAACTCAAGACTTGCAATACCTCAAGCAGATCCACCGGATCCACAAGGACCTTCGAAGAGCAACTGCTCGACCGGCCTCGTGGGGTACCATTGCCCTCGGGAGCTGGATCTACAACCTTGGACTGCATCATTTCTCTCAGCTGTCCTAACTGGTCGCGCATTTCAGCAAACTGGCCTCAAATTCTGCAGCCATGTCTGCTCGTATCTCTACTCGTATCTTGTCGGCCAGCTCCGATTTCTTCTCCTTCCAGGAGTGGGCCTTCTTTCTCGGTGGAGCTGGATCTTCAAAGCCGGCCTTCCATGGCACGATGACTCCCACGATCCGCATCCTCCCGGGATGCTCCTTATTTCCTAGAGCCTGGGGTAGGATGTCATTCTCCCTCTGTTGGGGGAAATCTCCGCCCAATCGACCCTGGTGACCCTTTTGCCCGGTGACAAGGGCCCCCGGTGACCCGTCCCGGGCGCCACTGTTGGCCCGGGGACCAGGGCCCCCGGTGACCCGCCCCGGGTGCCGCCATTTGCCCGGGGACTAGGGCCCCCGCTGACCCGCCCCGCGCGAAGGCCGCAGGGGGCCTCCTATGCAGGGTCATGTGGGGGTCACGTGAGAAGTGCCTCGGGAATCGGCGAGGACACTTGTCAAGCATCCGAGCCCCCTGGTCAGCAGAAGGACGTCGGTGCCCCTCGATCTGACGGCCGCGGCCGGGGTAGTCTTGTAATTTGCGTCTTTTGGGCCTATATATGCCATTGTACCCCTCTCTTGTAAAAAAGGGACAATTCATTATCATCAATACACAAAAGCGAATAGACGTGCTTAGGAGCACTCTCCCCATGAGAGAGCTCCCCTAGCCAACCCTTGTTGGGAGCACGTTGATAAGACTAGGGTCTCTACTCAGGCCCGAACCTATATCAACCCTTGTGTCACTCTCTGTGTTGGCGCGATGGGAGAGGACCGGTCACGCGGTCAGCTCGCGTTGCTTTTCATTCGCTAGGAACCTCTGTAGAACCCGCCGGGGTATTCGCAATACCACGACACCCTCTGTGGGGTAAACAATCCCTGTGTTGCCTCCTTCTCGGCGGATATCTATTACATTTAGAGCTACATTGTGAGACAATACATATATACACTTGCGCACACGCAGTTTACAAGGTTAGCCAACTTACCATTCGCTGCACGACCTCGGCGTCCTTAGGGTTTGGGAACTCCACAAACCCTATGGATGACACGAACCCTCTCCCTTGCCACCACCGCCTGCACCTCGCATCGCGGATCTCAGAGAGCGGCAACTTAAGGGAGTCGACGAGAGCATTTTCCTCGTCTTCCTTCCTCCACTGCTCCTCCTTCCCCACATAGCCCCGAGATCCGAGCCAGTACGTGTGGTCATTCCTCTTCTGGATTGCCTTGTTCTTCTCACTAAGGGCCTTGAACTCATCAGTCCCCTTCTGCTGGGTGAATTCCTCCCATACCTCCTCCATTATGAAGGGGTACTTCTCGCAAGGAGATTTCCCCTCAGCGAGGAAGGTACTATGAGCCAGCTCTTGAAGATTTTCCATGTGTTTTTCATGTCCTTCAAGCAGGCCGTCCATCGTCACAGATGTTCCACTTAGCCTGTTTTCAAACAATGCATATAAGCAGGAGTTAGTTGAACTTTAGGATAAGCCAAGGGAATGTGATTACAAAAGAGTTCAGGGATTTTGATAAATTTTACCTTCAGTTCCGCCAACAACCTATCCCTCTCATCCGCCTTCACATCCTTCCAGCTCTCGACAGTGATCTTTGCCCTTTCTTTCACCAATAGCCCAATGTAGGCAACGTACTTCCTAGTGTTCTTTCCGATCGGCCTCCCAAACTAGTTGAACTCATAGGATCGGCCTCGCGCTGTCCTCTTGCGCTGGGACGAAGCAGCATTAGTTGCGTTGCCCCTCGTGGAACCACTGCTATCAGCCGAGGAAGACGCTGACATGGCTTTGCCTAAAATTCCATCAACAAACCATCAAAAAGGCCACAGTCTATATAACATTCAAGTTTACACGAAAAAGTTTATGTACTGAACCATACAATAATTATCAAACACAGATTAGATTATAAATTGTTGATTGTAAAAAACTAAAACTTCATCACTCCAATTTACCCCATTTCATCTCAACTACTTTTCCAAATTAAATCAAACAAATAATAAATAAGCAAGTCTCAGGTAACACTGAAAGTTATTGATTCTAACGGTTAATACATTCACAACCGATAGAACAAACTGCTTAATGTACATCTCAATTAACACTGAAACCTATTTATTCTAAAGATTAAAACATGAACTTCCGTTAGAAGATATGATTTCTTCTAACGGTTAATACGTAAACTACCGTTAGAACATAGTTCTGAACATTAAGCAATACATAAACTACACTACATGGTCATTCAATACAAATGATCACACATACTTTTGAACAGATAATTTCAAATCTCAAAAGCAGATCATGAGATCACTGAAACATATTATGTAAACCCTAGTTTAAATCCTAGTCTCAACAGTGCCCGGCGGAGTTTATTAAATCCTAAATAAGAGCGAACCCTAGTTTAAAGCCTAAACAAGAGTAGGGAAAATAGCAAACCAAGTGTAAATAACGAAAAGATCAAATTAGGAAGATCCTGTAGAAAGAACTATGCACTAGGGATAGGGCAGGTGTACTTTACGGCGAAAAGTTGTGGTCGGAGATGGTGTAGAACAGAGGGGCAGCCGACGATGGAGCAAAACAGAGCTCGGCGGCGGTGGCGAGCCAAAATTTAGGCGGCGATGGTGGTCCGGCAGCAAGGAACTGGTCACCAGGAAGGGTAGGGCTTTTCGTGCTCGAGGAGACATAGAGACAAAGTTGGAACGATTCGACTGGAGGGAAATTCCAGGGCGGAGTTTCTTAAATTAAAGAGCACCTTTTCAAACGGTTAGAAAAAATTAAACCGTTAGTAAAAGGCAATTTCTTTAAGGCCTGTATTTTTTGTACTACCCTTCTTCTAACGGTTAAACAAGAAAAAACAGTCAGACCATGTGCTTGTTCTAACGGATATAGGAAATTAACAATTAGAAAAGTACAATTTCTTTCAGGCCTGTGTTTCTACAGTAGTGTGGGGCTATGGAAAAGGAATTTTCTAAGTTATATTTATGTGCTAAACTTCTTCTAATGGTTAGCCAAAAAAACGTCATACCATATTTTTTTTCTAACGGAAGAAGGAAATTTACCATTAGAAAAGTACAATTGCATTTCTACAGTTTTGCCGGGCACTCGAAAAGTATTTTTCTAAATTAACTTTTTGTATCACCATTCTTCTAGCGGTTTTACCAAAATAATTGTCAGACCATGCACTATCTTCTAACGGGACAACGAAATTAACCGTTAGAACACTAGAGTAGAATTTCTTTAAGAACTGTATTTCTGTAGTTGTGCATTGCACTAGAAAATGATTTCTCAGGCCTGTTAAAGAAGCAAAATACTGCAGAAGATATTTTAACAAGAAAATTTATTTAGAAGAAGTTCTTAGTATTATAGATTTTTTTGCCTAATAACCCAATAAAAAAAATAAATTCAAAAACTAACCCACAGCTTTTAAAATTTGCAAAAATAGCCCTCAGTCGCAAAGTGGGCCGCGTGACTGATCTTCAGTCGCTACCCCAGCTAGCGACTGAAGACGTGGCACGGCCCAACGCCCTGCTGGCCCAGCTATCATGCCACGCCAGCTTTCAGTCGCTAGCCCGGCTAGCGACTGAAAGCCGTATTTAAACTTTGGCAGTCACTTTCACAATACGGCATTTTTCATTTTTTCTGAAAAACCAGAAATTGTTTAGAGAGAGAGAAGAAGAGAAGAAAGGGGAAAGAGAGGAGGAAAAACTGCTGGCAGTTTGATCAAGTTTCGATTTTCGGAGGTTCTTCAAATTTGTTTACTGAGGTACATTTTCGTTAACTCGTAGATAGTATTTAGATTACAATTTCAATATTCGTTAACTCGTAGATAGTATTTGATAGTAATTGTTAGTATGTACGTATATTAAAATTTTACTGAGGTATATTTTTATTATTTAGTTCATAGATTAAATGTTTGCTAGTACGTATATTAAAATGATTGATAGTATGTAGATTTAAAAGTTTGTTTTATATTATGTTAGGGCCCTCGCGGCCTCGCTGCCCTCGTCGTCACCGCCATTGCCCTCGCCGTCTTGGCCTTCCCTGCATGGGTTTAGAGCGAGAGCAGCTATTATTTTAGGGTTGTAGGGTTTAGAAATTTAATTTGGTTAGGGTTAGGGTTGGCTTTCAGTTAGGGTTAAGGTTAAGGTTAGGGTTAGGGTTGGCTTTTAGTTAGGGTTAGGGTTAGGGTTAGTTTTCAGTTAGGGTTAGGGTTAGGGATAGGTTGAGCATTAAAATGTTTATTAGTATGTAGATTAAAATGTTTGTTAGTACATAGATTGAAATGTTTGCTAGTGTGTAGATGTAAAGGTTTGTTTTAGATTATGTTAGGGCCCTCGCGGCCTCGTTGCCCTAGTCGTCACCGCCGTCGCCCTCGCCATCTTGGCCTTGCCCGCACAGGTTTATAAATTTAATTGTTCGCTTCACTTTTTTCCTAGGAAAAAATCGTGTAGCCCAATAGAGACTGAAATGCAGTGTTGGAAAATTTCTGTTGTTTCAAAAACCATTTTTTTGTAGTACTTTGAGCAATGTTGGTCCTCTAATTATACACTGTTGGGGGAAATCCCGTACCTCCAGGCAGTCTTCGAAGTGAGCTCCCGAGCGCCCTCGGTCCTTCGTGCGGAGAAGGTCCCCGGCGGGTCCTGGGCTTCCGGGCCCCGAGTCCCGTGGGGTCTCCGAAGCGCAAGATCCCAGGCGGGTCCCCGGGCCTCTGGGCCTCGGGTCCCGTGGGGTCTCCAGAGCGCCTTAGGCCTTCGTGCGGAGAAGGTCCCTGGTGGGTCCCTGGGCCCCTGGGCTCTGGGTCCCGTGGGACCTCCCGAGTGCCCTCGGCCCTTTGCGGTGGGTCCTGGGCCTCTGGGCCCCGGGTCCCGTGGGGTCTCCGGAGCGCCTCGGTCCTCCATGCGGAGAAGGTCCCCGGTGGGTCCCTAGGCCTCCGGGCCCAGGTTCTGAGGGGTCTCTGGAGCGCCTCGGGCCTTCGTGCGGAGAGGGTCCCCAGTAGGTCCCTGGGCCTCCGGGCCCCAGGTCCCAGGGGACTTCCGGAGCGCCTCGGGCCTTTGTGCGGAGAAGGTGCCCATGGGTCCCTCGGCCTCCGGGCCCTAGGTCCCGCAGGGTCACCGGAGCGCCTCGGCCAAGGTCCTTGACGGGTCCCAGAGCCTCCGGGCCCGGGTCCCGGGAAACTTCCGGAGCACCTCGGCCCTTCGTGCGGAGGTCCCGGTGGGTCCCTGGGCCTCTGGGCCCTGGGTCCCGGAAGGTCTCCATAGCGCCTCTGGCCTTCGTGCGGAGAAGGTCCCCCGCGGGTCCCAGGGCCGCTGGGCCCTGGGTCCCAGAGAACTTCAGGAGCGCCTCGACCCTTCCTGCGGAGAAGGTCCCAGCGGGTCAGTGGGCCCCTGGGCCCTGGGTCCCACAGGGTCTCCGGAGCGCCTCGGGCCTTCGTGCGAAGAAGGTCCCTGGTAGGTCCTGGGCCTCAGGGCCCCGGGTCCCTGGGGACAACGGAGAGCCTCGGGCCTTCGTGCGGAGAAGGCCGCGGCGGGTCCTGGGCCTCTGTGCCCTGGGTCCCCTGGGGTCTCTGGAGCGCCTCGGCCACGGTCCTCGGTGGGTCCCAGGTCCTCTGGGCCCCGGGTCCCCTGGAAACTTCCCGAGCACCTCGGCCCTTCGTGCGGAGGTCCCGGCGGGTCCCTGGGCCTCTGGACCCCAGGTCCCAGGGAACTTCCGGAGCGCCTTGGGCCTTCGTGCGGAGAAGGTCCCGGTGGGTCCCTGGTCCTCTGGACCACGGGCCCCATGGGGTCTCTGAAGCGCCTCAGCCCTTCGTGCGGAGAAGGTCCCCAGTGGGTCCCGGGGCCTCAGAGCCCCGGGTCCCGTGGGACTTCCAGAGCCCCTCGGCCCTTTGTGCGGAGAAGGTCCCCAGCAAGTCCCAAGCCCTCTGGGCCCCGGGTCCCGGGGAACTTTCGGAGCGCCTCGGGTCTTCGTGAGGAGAAGGTCCCCGACGGGTCCCTAGGCATCCGGGCCCCGGGTCCCGAGGGACTTCTGGAGTGCCTCGGGCCTTCGTGCGAAGAAGGTCCTAGCGGGTTCCTGGGCCACCAGGCCCCGGGTCCCGCGGGTTCTCCGGAGAGTCTCGGCCCTTAGTGCGGAGAAGGTCCCTAGTGGGTCCCTGGGCCTCCGCGCCCCGGGTCCCTCGGGAACCAGCGAGGACACTTGTCAAGCATCCAAGCCCTTCGGCCGGTGAAATGACGCCAGCGCCCCTCGATCCAACGGCCATAGCTAGGGGTTTTTGGTCTTTTGCGTGTTTTGGGGCCTACAAATACCCCCTTGTACCTCATTTGTAAGGGGACTCCAATTAATTTTCAACACACTCAAACAATAGGCTCCCTTGGAGACCTCTCCCCCCGAGAGAGCTCCTCCACAGCGGACTCGCGTCCGGAGGGTGCTGACAGGACTAGGGCCCCCACCGGGACCCGAACCTGTATAAAAATCACCGTGTCAATTGCTGCGTTGCCCGGCGGGAGGTGACCGGTC
Source organism: Pharus latifolius (assembly GCA_019359835.1). Lineage (NCBI taxonomy): Eukaryota > Viridiplantae > Streptophyta > Magnoliopsida > Poales > Poaceae > Pharus > Pharus latifolius. Next base: position 26,235,754 of record CM033328.1, on the reverse strand, counting down.
ACTCGGTCAGCTCACACCGCTATTCGCGTGTCAAGTCTTTCCGTGAAATCTGCCGGTGGTATATTTTATACCACGACATACACTCTACTACAATACAAGATATAAATTAGTTTTGACACATCTCATAGTCTCAATATCACAGTATAATTCCGCTATAGTTATTGCGCATCGTCGCACTATCCAGTTTTAACTTAACACAAAATGACAAATTGATTAGGCTATGGAGCAACCCAATACGGTTTGTGTTTATTACGGAGCTGGTATAATCCGTAATGGACCAAACGGTGATGATCTTGGTGGTTGTATGCATGTTTATGGTCAAATGAGACAACCACAGTCGATGTCTTTTAATGATTTGGAGATGTGGTTAGTCGACCTGTTACAACTAAATCCTGCGACGGATAATCTCAGGGTTGAAGGCATGCCTCCGGAGGGAAACAAATGGGTGCTCAAGAGACTGAAAGGTGACAAATCATGGGGTTCGTTTGGATGATTTGTGACAAATCTAGGTTATGTTGGCGGGGTCATCATACTGTACGTTGAAATCTTAAGCGTACATAGTTTGGAGGGCACTCATTCCATAGGAAGAGCAAAGAGCAGCACTAATATCAGTACAGGAGGTCACAGTGGTGGTGGTGGTGCCGATACCGGTGCCGGTGGCAGTACTAATGCCAGTGCAACTGCCAATGTACCTTTGCAAACAGTAAGGGATACAACTCCGTTTGGCGGCCATCAAGTAGATGCAGCTGAAGAACTGCCAGAATTGGAGGAGAATTTTAATGAAGAGGAGTATACTGATCCGTCAGATATGTATGAATCTCCTGATGAACCCACGAAACAGCAGAATCCTATAAATGAATGGACTGATCCATCATCTTTGATTTCCGCTGTGGTTCCTGATTAGCTGAATTCGCGATGGTCCTATAATGAATCAACCGTCCAGCTTGGATAGTTGTTTTAGAGTAAGAAAGATGCAAAGAAAGCCATAGCTGCGTGGGTTGTTTCACTGAATAGGCCATTCCGGGTGGGCAAATCAAATTCGAGCCTGTGGACTGTGAGGTGCTTAGTCGAGAACTGTCCATGATACGTACGTGTCACACGGCCACAAGATGGGCCTTTCTTTCAGGTGATTAGAGTCGAAGACCACATATGTCTAGCTGAGGGCATGGTACAGCAGCATAGAAATATCACTTCCAGTTTTGTTGCCAGCCTGATACTGTCAGTAGTAAAGGAAAATACAGCAATGACACCGAAAGTGATAATTGCACATGTTGCGGAGAAGTACGGTTATAAGATCAAGTACGGGAAGGCATGGAGGGCTAAACAGAGGACGCTGGAGGAGCTTTTTGGGACATATGTTGAGGCATACAACTTCATACTGAGGCTCTTGCAGTGCATATGTGAAGCAAATCCAGGCACAGTCACCGAAATTTTTGATACGCTGGCAATCGGCTCGGAGGGTGTTGTGATTCCTGGGTGCATGGTACTACGGAGATTTTTCTAGGCATTCCAACAGTGCGTTGCATCTTTCAGGTACATGAGACCCGTGCTTTGCATTGATAGAACATTTTTTACTGGAAAATACTAGGGAACTCTGCTGACTACCGTGGCTGTTGATGCCAACGACCAGCTTCTCCCCATAGCATATGCCGTGGTCGAGGGGGAGAACTACAGCAATTGGCTGTGGTTCTTGGGAAAATTGAAGAATGAGGTCGTCAAAGACCGGGAGCGCGTGTGTGATTCACGATTGAAACAGAGGAATGCTGAGTGTGATCGAGTACATGCAATCGGGAGTGGATCCATCGCTGAGTTGGGATGACTTGCAGAGTCTTTGGTGCTCTCGGCATCTTGGCGTGAATTTTCACACTCGTTTCAAGAACAAGCGCCTGATGCAAGTGTTCAAACGGCTTGCCAACCAGAACCAAGAGTCAAAGTTCTCAAATATATGCAAGTCGCTGGAATAAGGTACGTTGGCGCAATTGCAAGAGCCAGGTGCTCCAGAAGATGGTGGCGTTACCGGCGAGGGAAACCGCCGGAGTCGTCTCAGTTTCAGTCAATGGATTTAGCCCAAAGCAACGGAGAAGTGGTCGTTGCTGCACAATACAGGCGGGGGTCGATACGGAATCATGACGACAAATCTGGCTAAGGTGTACAACTTCGTCCTGAAAGGTGTGCGATGCTTACCAGTCACTGCAATAGTTGAGATGACATTCTATCGCACAGTAGCATACTACGACAGCAGGAGTTTGGCGGCATCAAGTCTTGTGCATGACCCTTTAGTACACTGGCCCAAAAAGATCAATGATTACCTCGAATTTTGGACGAGGAAGTCATTGACACATGATGTCTCAGTGCTGAGTCATTTGAACGGTAACTATGAGGTTCGGCTAAGGCACAAACATGTCTGTGGCACATTGCGAGCAGGTCGGGTCCACAAATGTCGAATTACAGATGCAAATGCCCAATGTACATGCAACAAGCCTCAACTGCTACACATTCCTTGCTCGCATGTCATCGTTGCTTGCTTCATTCCTGCGATCGATCCGGCGCAGTATATCTCAACTTATTATACTCTGTAGTACTTGTGGAAAACCTGGGAGGGTGTCTTGCATGGGTTTGCGGCGAGGGGAAACTATCGAGAGCTGTCGCCAGAAGATGCCATCATGTGGATCCCAAACAAGAGGCTCCTTGTAGGCCATGTCGGCCGACGTCAATCCAGGAGGATATAGAATGATATGGATGCAGCAGAGTGTGAAGATGACCTATGTAGATGCAGCACTTGCAGGCAGCCTGGTCACACAAGAAATCGATGCCCACAAGTGGTAGGCACATCAACCTCATAGAGAAACCGAAGTAATGCAATTTCCCTGTATGAGTTGTACTGAATCCTAAATAAAACTGTAATGTTGTAATGCCTTGTTGTGAATTTTTGTAATAATACTGAATGTTTGTTAATCAATTGTAATGTTTCAGCTTGTCGACCAATATGTGACAAGTGCAGGTATGGCAGACGACCAACAGCTTCCCGAGCTGATTGCGCGGAACCATCAGGAGCGTCACTGTGCTCGATGCCTACTACAGGGCACCGTTCTCCCAACTCTGCGCATGAGGACACCGCGTGAGATGTGGCCTCTGGATGAGCAGTTCGTGCCTTATTTTCTCGAGGCCGGACTTTTGCCATTCACCCGCATGGTAGATCAGGCAAGGAGATTCCCCTTCGACCGAGCCCTGGTTACCGCGCTTGTGGACCGATGGAGTCCCGAGACGGACACATTCCACTTCAGCTTCGGCGAGCTCACCATCACGCTGCAGGATGTCAGCATGCTGCTTGGTCTGCCTATTCGCGGGGAGATATATGTCCCCGCGGCCACCGACAAAGTTGCCTGGCGCCTAGATTTCCTACAGTGCTTTGAGGGAGTAGGGCCAGCGGGGGGGTTTGCGCAGGATGCGGGAGTTCCCCAAAGTTACCTGTGCGCAGTGCGCAATGGTGCGCTCCCCTTGGCCGCTCCAAAGGAGGTCTTCGGCGCCACCTTGAGGCGTATTTGCTGTACTTGTTTGGGTGGTTGCTCTTCCCTGGCATCCACAGAGACATCTGCGAGTGGCAGTACATTCAACTCGCTAGGAGTATTGCCGACTCAGACCTGGGGCACATGCCGCGATTCAGTTTCGGATCCGCCATGCTCTGCCACACCTACAGGGGGTTGTGCGACGCCACTAGCAGAGACCAGGTGAGCTCTCCTTTCGTTGGGTGCGCCATCCTCTTGCAGATGTGGTCGTACGAGCATTTCTCCGTCGGTCGACCGCTGGTGACCCGGGATCAGTTCGTGTTGGCTGGTGATGTGAGGGACAGCCCCGTGATGGGATGGAGGTGGGCTAGGCTGAGTTTGAGGTGGTCCACAGATCAGGCGCACCTCTGTAATCCTTCGTACTCCACGAGTTTCGATCTGCTCCTCGACGACAGCATCATCTGGGATCCATGGACCACCTCCAACTTGCAATCCGTCACTCTGGTTGGCCTTTCTTCTCTTTGTATGCAGGATGCTGTTTACTGGCGCACCCAGGTTCTTCTCGTCTTCTCGCACATGATTGAGAGGTACTCACCTATGTGAGTTATGTGCCAGTTCGGTCTACGCCAGCTTGTTCCCGTGTCACCTCCTCGAGAGATCCCGCACCATATCCACGAGTACGTCAAATATGCATTACATTCACACATTATTTTATACATGATTTCTGTCACTAACAAATCACTTTGTCCGCAGGCAATCGAGGAAGGGTCGAGTGAGGGATGATTTCATTCGTCGGCAGTGGCCCGATGTGCAGGAGTGGGTAGATTGGGCCCACACACGGACGGTCGAGGAGCACAGGCCGTACAGCCATGACATCCATTTTTCGTACCTGTCCTGGTACCGACCTTGCATGATCTACAGATTGGCGGGCGTTCCACCAGCCGCACCTGATGAGCCCGTCCCTCCTAGCACCATCGACGAGCGCTACGACCGACGCCTTGTAGGGCAAATCGACTCTTCTATGAGTTCCTTAGCTCTTTCCAACCTTACTTTCACATGGATTTTCATTCTATAATTGCATTAATTTGTGTGCGCAGCTAGACATCCTCGGCGGCGTCTCTGCTAGTGCACAGGAAATGATGCTTAGGTCCCGCCTCGGACCCACCATGCCCAGCGACGATGTGTACGCATATTGTGCAGAGGTCGAGCAGCAGGTCGATCAGATTCTGATCGATTTCAGAGTGTTGCTGCCACCTCACTTGACCGTGATTCCCCCACCATCACCGTTGGCGCTGGGTCCTTCGTCGCATGTGGCACCAGTGGACCGTCCATTGTCATCGGGCCCTCTACCACCGCACACGCGTTTCGTGCCTACCGATAGCTCTTCGGATGAAGAGCTCGATATTCCTACATGGCACCAGCCTCTCGACCAGACACAGCAGCATCCTACGCAGCCTGGCTTTCTTGCCGATGCTACACCGCCTACGCAGCCAACACAGCCTTCCCAGGCTCCACCGTCTGCGCAGACACCACCAGCGAGTAGACGGCACATCAGGGATCGTCAGCCCCCCTCTCGCTACACACCATCAGAGTATCAGGGCCCCCCAGAGAGGGGGAGGAGGGGGCAGTAGTCTGATGTAGGGTTTTGTCAGCCGGCATAGTTTTTTCGTACGTTTTTGTCAGCTTTCCAACTTTTTGGGTTCGCATCTGTTGCACTTTTTTACTGTTCTACTTTTGTAAGACTCTGCATTTTTGCTTTTCAGCCTTTAGCTTTTCATCTTTTCAACTTTTTAGCTTTTATACGATTAGTCTTTTCAGCTTTTGCACCTTTCATCTTTTGAGCGGAGATGTCTGGTTTCATAGAGATGTCTCCAACCAACGACACAACTCTTCATGACTAGCACTTCTATAAATTAAGCCGTTCAGCTCAAAAAATGACTCGCACTCCTCTAACACGCCCATCTAAACATGGCAGGCAACAGTAGCTGTGTCCGTAGAAGAAGATGCAACAAGGTAAGTACATAATCAGCTCGCATAAACAAAGCGCAAATTTATGCGTCACTTTCTAGGTTATTCCCTTCTGTTCGTAGGATGACGGACAAAGTTCAGGGCCATGTCATTGCAACTGCGATTTATTACCGAAGACTACCACATCCTTCGTTCAGGGTGACTATGGGAGGAGATTTTTCGAGTGTCCAAGGGAAGATGCTCGCAAGTGCAGTTTCCTACTTTGGCTCGACCTCGAGTGGAGCGCAAAGGCTGCACGTACGATACTCTATCTTCTCTACAGAAAGAAAAGACTTCGCGAGCAGCTCGACTTCATGCAAGAGTTGTCGATCAACATGCACGACATTCAACACATGTGTTGCTGTAGACGTCCGTGTTATTGCTCTTTCCTGGAGACATGTACCCAACAATGCAACCTGCTGAGGTGTTCAACTGGCCCGACGATGCCTCCGACACGGATGACTTTATGTGCAGATGTCGAGGTGATGTTAGAGTAAGTACGTCTTGGGCCTATGACACTGCTGGTAGAAACTACCTACATTGTGGCCGCCAAGAGGAGAGGGATAGATGCAATTACATGTCGTGGCTCGACCCAGATAGGAATGAGGTGGAGAGAACCACTATAAATAATCTTCTAGGCGAGATTGATACTCTCTACTCAGATCAGGTGGCGCACCGCAGTTTGATCACCTTTTGCTGCTGTGGGCCTCGTTCTAATTGTTTCTGCAACTATCACACACGCATCTAACTTTATATTTTATCTACCGCATCAATACTTTGTATTGAAAATCAGAACCCTAGACTTTGTACACTTCCGCATTGCCATCTGTGGAAATCAAAACCGAAACCCTAAACTTTGTACCGCATTAGAAATCAACATATAATTCTAATCCTTACATTTTATAATTATATAACACATCTTTTTTACTTTTCACAATTATACATTCATAAAATTTATATAAGAAGAACATAATTCTACAAGGTTGTTTACAAGTTCTATTTTTTATTGAAAATATATCCTTTTACAATTATATAGCACATATTACCTGAATATATAGTAATGTGATATGTCTTTTTTGCATTTAATCAATCAACTAATAAGTACAATACTAATATGTGCAATGCGAAACTATTTCAGAAATGCAGCGCTTGCCTAGTTGGTTTCAACGCACTCCTCTCAAATCTGTTGGCCCGGGTTACCTTTCGTGTTACCCTGTAGGGCCACTGGCCTGTACGCAGAGATTAAAAAGAAAACTCAAGAAAAAAAAGCATGGTATAAATGCAACTAGGTATACATTCGAAATTAATACATATTCATAGAATTTATACCATCCTTATTTTGCAAGTATACATGCGAAATTAATACATATTCAAAAATGAACCTACAAAACTAGGTATCAAAAGCATGGTATAAATGTGAAATTAATACATATTCATAAAATTTATACAAAAGGAATGTATGTACTTCTACGGAGTACGTTGTCTAAAATTTATATAAAAGGAATGCAATATGTGTTGTTTGCATTTAATCAATCAATTAAAAATACAGTACTAATGATTACAATGGGAAACTATTTCAAAAATGTTACATAGCCTACTTGGTTTCAAAGTTCCACACTCAAACTTGTTGGCCCGGGTTCAAACCCCACTCCACTCAAACCTGCAAAATAATTACTTTTGCCTTTCAGTCGCTAGCCGGGCTAGCGACTGAAAGCCGGCGTGGCATTGCAGCTGGGCCAGTGGGGCGTTGGGCCGTGCCACATCTTCAGTAGCTAGCTGGGCTAGCGACTGAAGATCAGTCGTGCGGCCTATTTCGCGACTGAGGGCTATTTTTGCAAATTTTAAAAACTGTGGGTTAGTTTTCGAATTTGTTTTTTTTATTGGGTTATTAGGCAAAAAAATTCAGGATTATAAGAGTGTACGTACTGTAATGTTAGAACTCTTGTTGTGAACTAAAATGTAATGATAAGTTCCTGACCTTAATGCTACAACTTGTGGTTAGCCTGGGATTTTTTCTTCAATTACAAAATAGTCAAGAATGGTTGTCAACTCATAATCCTTCTTCGTGATCGTCTTGCAGGTAAATTGTTTCATCAATATCTTCGATAGGGACAAATTGAATGTCATCTAAAAAAGGAGGTATTTCGTCAAACTGGTTATACTCTTCTTCGTTGACAACGTCTTCGACCCCAACAATACATCTCTTACTGTGAAGCACAATGTGAAACTTTGGATTGGCCGGGTCAACAATGTAGAATACCTGTGTGGCTTGCTCAGCAAGTATGAATGGATCATCTTGGTGTGCGACTCTATCAAGATTGATGAGAGTAAACCCGTAATTGTCAACTTTAACACCTCAAGAGATTTCGACCCATTGGCATCGAAACAAAGGAATCTTAAATAATCCATAATTGAGCTCTCATATTTCATCAATAACACAGTAATATGAGTTCAGTACCCTTACTGCCCTGGCATCCTCCAAAATAGCAAATAGTGTCACTCCACTACATTGCGTAGTGCTCTTCTCATCCTGACTTCTGTGTAAAATGAATACCCGTTGATGTTGTACCCCAACCAAGTCCCTACAATAAATCTTGGGCCTCTAGCCAACCATGTCACAGTTTCACTTATGGAGACCTCGGTAGCTCGCATGACTCTTTTTTGGATCCACCCAGCAAATTTTCTGTTATGTTCTCTCGTGACCCAAATCTCTGGCTTCGAAGAATTCTGTGACCGTAACATTGCCTTGTGCTCGTGTATGTATGACTCGACCTCCGTCTTGTGTTGTAAGACCCAAAAATGTGCTTTCACGTACATATCACTGGCAGGGACGATTGCTTTGAATCCAATCGTTCCAATGCCCTGAAGCCTGCCCTCGTGTCGGGACTTAAGAACGCCAATTGGGTCAACCCCGGCCATATAATTTGTGCAAAATTCAATCACCTCCTCGGCGGCATAACCTTCGATGATACTCCCCTCAGGCCAATGAAGAGTCCTTACGTATCCCTTCAAGATACCCATAAATCTCTCAAATGGATACATATAGCGTAGGAACACTGGTCCACAAAACTTAATTTCTCTAATAAGGTGAACAATTAGATGGACCATAACATCAAAAAAAGATAGAGGGAAATACATCTCGAGATGACAAAGAGTTGTAATCACATCGCGTTGCAAATCGTCCAGTCCATCCGGATCAATTACCTGTGAGGACACACTTGCGCCAAATATTCATATCAGAAAAATCTGCCAATTAAGTTCCATGAATGGAGCTAATTAACTTAGAGTAGAAGTGCACTTACCTTGCAAGATATTGCGTTGAAGAAATAACATAGCTTTGTAATTGTCTCTCTGACTTTAACTGGGAGAATATCTCTGATAGCAATGGGAAGCATTTGTGACATCAGCACATGACAGTCATGGGACTTCATACCAACCAATTTCAAGTCCTACATGGACACAAGTTTTTTCAAGTTCGCGGAATACCCACATGGAACTTTAACACCATGCAGGCACCGACAAAGTTCTATTTTTTTGCTTTTGGACAAAGTATAGTAGGTCGGGGGGAGGTATGTACGCTTTCCCATCTCCAATGGTGCAAGTCAGTCCTGATCCCCATTTCCACCATGTCACAGTGAACTTTTACACCATCTTTTGTCTTTCCTGGAATGTTCAACAACAAACCAATCAAACTGTCACAAACATTTTTCTCTACATGCATGACGTCAATGCAATGGCGAACTTGTAAGTACTCCCAGTATGGTAGATCCCAAAGAATCAATCTCTTCTTCCAAATATTTTTTTCTCGAAGTTTACAATACTTACCGAATTCAGCTTTGATGTCCTTCACGTGCTAGTAAAGCTCCTTACCTGTCAAAAACACTGGGGCTGACCCTTTTTCAGGCTTTCCGTTAAATGCTTTCCTCTTCTTACGGTGGGCATGATGCATCGGAAGAAACCTGCGGTGACTCATGTACACTGTTTTCCTGCAGTTCCGCAACCACATGCTCTTAGTTTCATCTAGGTAAATAGGGCAAGCCTTGGCTCCTTTCATACTATAGCCCGACAAATTTCGGTAGGCCAGGAAATCATTTATGGTGCAAAATATCATGGCCCGCAAGATGAAATTCTCTTGCTTGTATGCATCCCACACCTGCACCCCTTCGCTCCATAGTTTTTGTAAGTCCTCGATTAAAGGCGCTAGAAACACATCAATATCATTTCTGGGTTTTTTGGGTCCTGAGATTAGTGACGACATCATGATATACTTGCGCTTCATGCATAACCAAGGAGGAAGATTGTAGATGCATAAAAGAACCGGCTAAGTGCTATGCCCACTGCTCATATTTCCGTGTGGATTCATACCATCTATACTCAGCCCGAACCTTATATTCCTAACTTCACCGTCGAACTCATCAAATGCTCTGCTAATGTTTCTCCATTGAATAGAATCAGCTGGGTGTCTCAGTTTTTCATCTTGTTTCCAGCCTTCAGCATGCCAACGCAAGTACTTTGCGTCTTTCGGATTTGCAAACAACCGTTCAATCTAGAGATCACAGGCAAATACCACATAGTTTTGGCTGGAGGTCCTTTCTTTACCTCGTGACATTCACTGTCAATCCGGTTCCTACGCGTATACCATGATGCACCGCATCTTGGACAAACATGCAAATCCGAGTACTTGTTACGGTACAATACACAATCATTTGGGCATGCGTGTATTCTTTCGATTTCCATTCCCAACGGACACAACAGTTTTTTGGCTTAGTAAACTGATCTTGGCAACTCATTTTCATCTCTAAGCATGTCCACTAAAAGATATAATAGTGTCATGAAACTCTTATCGCTCCAATCGTTGCTTGCCTTCAAGTTATATAATCTCAACACAGAAAACATCTTTATAAATTTTGCACATCCAGAGAACAGAGGCTTCTCAGAGTTAGCAATCATTTTCTCAAATTTACCAAAGTCGTTTTCACAATAATCTTCTTCTACATCACGTAACATCTCATTTAGATTGTCATCATCTACAGGCACATCGGAATGAACATTATCGAAATTCAGATGATCATCGATATTACTACAATTCACTTCTGGGTCCTGCTAATTGGTAGCGGTGCTTGTTTCCTCAAGATCTTCGCCATGCCATATCCAATGGGTATATCATGTGTTAAAACCACGAAGAATCAAATGGCTCTTAATCTGATCAGAGTTGCTAAACCTCTTTAGTTCATACAATCTGTAAAAGGACAAAGCATATCTGTCTCTCCCTTCCTCGCCTTTTCTTGCTCAGCAAATTTAATAAACCCATTCACACCCTCCAAATATTGAAGAGTAGTACATTTTATTCCATACATCCAATATTTTTGGTCCATCTACAATTAACAAAATTGACAAATTGCAAAACATAATGAGTTAGGCATGCATGAAACCTGGCCAATTAAGCTATATATATATATATATATATATTACAACCTCTTACAACTGATATATGAAACCTTAACTTGATGAAACACTAATTAACCTAACTACAAAATACAAGCTAGTGAGCTCATAAATCATGATGCATTGTATGAGTCAGGTAGCTAGCTAGCTCCCTAGCTTGGAGCTATAGCTAGCTTGCAAGTAGAGAGAGAGAGATGATGACAAGCTTACATTAAAGAAAGGGATCGAATTAACTTCCTTCTAGCTTGCCCTGATCACTCTAGTAGTGTAGCTTGGAGCATAGAACTCTTATAGGAAACAAAGAGAGACAACGTGGAATAGAACGAAATAGTAAGGGTCGAGTGGGTTTTACTTATAGTGGAACATTTACTAACGGTTCACAACAATACAACCATTAGAAGAAAAGGACTAGCAGAAGGGTATATATTCTAACGGTACTCTAAAATACAACCGTTAGTATAAGTATGTTTCTTCTAACGGTAAATCTATTATGATCGTTAGAAAAAATACAACTAACGGCTTGTAACAATTCAACCGTTAGTACAAGTACATGTCTGAAATAGAAGCCAAGTTTGTACATGTCTCAAACAGCAATATAAATACACAAATATACACCAATACAAATACACCAATTCACACATTCAAGTATATGTCTCAAATAGCAATACAAATACACAAATATACACCAGTTCACACATTCAAGTACATGTCTCAAACAGAAGCAAACAAGTACATGTCTGAAACAGCAATACAAATACACAAATACACCAATTCACACATTCAATGTATATTACAAAAGTCATGTCTGAAACAGCAGATCATGACGAGGACCCAGTGGCCCCTACATTTACATAAAAGAGAACCGTTGCAAGTTGAGTATAAGTAAACTGTAGCTAGTGTTGGTACACCAAGCATGGCACATTGCTACAATGTAACTCAACGCCAGTTCCAGCTTCTTGGGCGTTGGGTTGAGTTGGGTTGAGTTGAATTTGAGCTCGAGGAAATCACCAATACAAATGTAAGATGATTTCTATAGGTCCTGATTTGAGAAACACGCTGGGCTTGAGGATCTTCTCGACTGAGCCAACTAAGATCTCGCCCTTCAAGTCCTTCCAGCTCTCGATGGTGATCTTCACCCTTTCTTTCGCCAAAGCCAACGTAGGCAACTTACTGGGACGAAGAACTATGAACTACGTTGTCCCTCATGAACATCGTCCAAGGACCTGCACAGAATCAATAGGTATTTTAGAGAAAATTAAGATTGTTTACTACTACCTAAATGGCTCCTTATCTGAAAAGAACTACCAAGATGAAAATTCTGTGGCATAGAATTCCTTTTACCCCTCAAAAGACAATCACAAAAGATAAGACCTATCTATTGAAACCAAGTTTTGTCATTTTTTCTAAATAGAGAACTTATTTTTTTTTATAGAGAATTTCACTTATTTGGTGCAGAACAAAGAAATATTTGAACAAATAAACACAAAAACTTTATATGTGAACTTCTCCTGTGAACCAGTCAAAGCAAATTCTATCCATTTAATTATGGTATTTGATTGTCATTCAACCACTAATCCTCTTAACCTTGCATCTCAAGATAAGAATGGTATACAAGAAACAAAAAAAAAACAAATAACTTTGTTTGTCGTTCAATCACAAGTTCTATTAACCTGCATCTTAAGCTAAGAATGTTATACAAGAAATTGACAAAACAAATAACTTTGTTCATAAGTCTAATTAGAAATTTTCCTACTCTTCTCTGTTAGATGAAATACAATAGTTAGTTTGCAAAACAAATATAGTAGTTAGTGTACTCACTCCAAATTTAGTCGAGGGAGTTGAAGCTGCGAAGTTCTTGGACTTCATTCATCAGAAACCCTAGTGCGCGGCGGTGGTAGAGAAAGGTGCGGCAGCCGGCGATGGCGCAATGAACCGCAATGAAGTGCCTGAAATGGAGAAAGGTGCGGCGGCCATCGATGGAGGTTTCGGGTAGGGCTTGTTGCGCTTGAGGAGAAAAAAGTGGAACGGTTCGACTGGAAGCAAAATTCTAGGGCGCATGTATTTGTAGAAGTGGAATAGTTCTGACGGTTTGACAAATTAATCCATTAGTACAATTTTCTCTATTCTAAAGGTAAATATATGAATCATCGTTAGAATAAATCATGTGGTTTATTCTAACTGTTCCCAAAATACTACTGTTAGTACTTGTGTATTTCTTCTAATGGTTAACATATTCTAAATCGCTAGAAAAAAATCATTCAATTTTTTCTAACGGTAACTTACATCGCAACTATCAGTACAAATACCAACAGCATGCCTTTCTCCACTGCGCACCATGTACACTAACAGTTTTCTTCTAGATCGCGAACAATCGTTAGAAGATAGGGGTTAATAGACTGCATTTCTGTGCTAGTGTGTTGGGGAAAATCTCCTCGGAACTAAGTCCAGGTAAGTTGCGCCATTTGGCCCCCAGGACTTGGCCTCCGGCGCCGTCCCGGGCGCCGCCATTTGCCCGGGGACTTGGCCTCCGGCGCCATCCCGGGCGCCACCATTTGCCCGGGGACCTGGCCTCCGGGGCCTCCTCGGGCGCCGCCTTTTGGCCCCCGGGACGTGGCCTCCGGAGCCGTCCCGGGCGCCGCCATTTGGCCCCCGGGACCTGGCCTCCGGTGCCGTCCCAGGCGCCGCCATTTGCCCGGGGACATGGCCTCCGGGGCCTCCCCGGGCACCGCCATTTGGCCCCTGGGACCTGGCCTCCGGCGCCGTCCCGGGCGCCGCCATTTGCCAGGGGACATGGCCTCCGGGGCCTCCCCGGGCGCCGCCTTTTGGCCCCCGGGACTTGGCCTCCGGTGCCGTCCCGGGCGCCGCCATTTGGCCGGGGACCTGGCCTCCGGTGACTCCCCGGGCGCCGCCTTTTGGCCCCCGGGACGTGGCCTCCGGCGCCGTCCCGGGCGCCGCCATTTGGCCCTCGGGACTTGGCCTCCGGTGCATGTCCCGGGCCTCATCGTCCTCCTCAAGGTAAAGTCTCGAGTTGTTTATCACGTGCAGGTCACGCGAGGAGTGCCTCGGGAATCAGCGACCACCTGTCAAGCATCCAAGACGTTTGACCAGGAGAAGGACGTTCCTACCCCTCGATCCGACGGTGGCCTCCAGGGTAGTTTAGGTTTTTTGCTTCTTTTTGGGGCTATAAATAGCCCTTGTACCCCTCAGTTGTAAGCAAGTGATTCATTTTTTGGAATAGCTAAAAACTAACAGGTGTGCTCCGAAAGCCTCTCCCTCGGAGAGAGCCTCCCCAGCCGACTCCGGTCGGGAGCGCACCGACAGGACTAGGGCCCCCACCGGGACCCGAACCTGTATAAATCCGTGTGTCATTTCTTGTGCTTGTCCGGCGGGGGAGGACCGGTCATCCGGTCAACCCGCGCGGCGTAATCTTCGCTAGGATCGTTCTCAAAACCTGCCGGGGTATTCGCAATACCATGACATAGTGATTCTACCCAATTTGCCCCGATTTGCCCTAAATCGCAACCCCTAGTTCCTAATGTACCTTGAATCGGTGGCACAAGTGCATGTGTGGGGTCACTGGAGCTCGAGGCGAAGCCAGCGCAATGCCAGGACGATTGCTGACATCGAATCTGCTATCGAGAGTGCCTTCTCGAGCCCTCTTCTCTTCTCTTTGTGTGTGTGTGTGTATGTGCTGTGAGTGTGTGTGTTTGTGCTTCTTCCCTGGTGCTTACTACCATTTATAGCCTCCGACCAATTGCTCCCTCCGTCGAGTCTTGTCTGTGGACGTGAGCGGGCGTTATGGCTTCACCTTCTCCCTCCTGTGGTTGACGAATTTACTATCAGTGCAGCCGTAGCCGGCGCACCCGACTTGACTTCTAGGTCCCATGGCCATTTAGTCACGGATTAAGTGGTGAGGATGACATGAGAGTGTGCTGCCGTCGGGTTGGTGCGGTTCATGGTGAGGTCCAACGGATAATAGGGTGCCTTGACTAGTTTTAGGAGTGTTTCGTTAGAATTCGACCAAACCTAGGGTTGTTTTTGCAAACTCCTTGAAATTTAAGTTATGAGAACAATTTGGATTCAATTCTTCTAAATCTTCATATAGGATGAGCAAGTTTTATGGTTGTTTTAGTACCTCCCATCAAGAATTCATGATCTACACATGTGGTTTAGCACTTGCTTGAATATATATAAAAAAAAAAGGAAACTAGTTGTACCACACCATAAAAATTAGTTGTCACTCTTAGATGGAAATGCCTCATCCTATTCCCACCCTTCTTTTCTCCCTCTCCCTCATTCTCTATCACTGTCATAGCTACGGTCTCACCTCTTTGCCTTGTGCTCCCCTAATTGGTGGCTGTTGGTCAGCTACCCCATTGCATATGCTGCTCACCTCCACCACCTCCTATCTTCACTATAGGTGCCACTTGATCCCCTACAATAGTCGTTGCCCCAACCACCACTAAAGATCAGTAACGCCTTCATCAATTTTCCACCACTAGGGAAGTTGAAGAGAGGGATGAGTGGATCCTAAAAGATTAGATCCAACAATGCGAGGGCCACTATAATAAAAACTATTTTTATAGGATTGCTAGTTCCTCACATGAGGTCAATCTAGTTGCTCATGTAAGTCAACTAACTTGGAGACAAGTCTAAAAAAACTAGCAAACAAGCAAATGATCCATATTCCTCCAGTTATAGCATGCACACATGATTAGTTGCCTCAACATAATTATTAAGCCACCATTTTGATCACTCATTCTTGTAGAAGTACGAGTAGGCTGTGCTAGTAGAATTTCAAAATTTTTTATTCTAAAACTACAAGCATTAGATTATATATTGGATTGTTACCAACAATGGAAGGAGAGTTAGAGCAATAATCAATCCAACAAAATACATGTCCAGCAACTAACAACCACTTGTACGAAGCATGGGAACCGCTCATTGATCACAGTGACCGCTCGTGGATTGTTCTGATAGCACAATAATTGTACTAGCGCATCTACCAATATCCACACACTTTGGGGTGGAACATCTTGCATTGGCGTGCTAGCACTAACACGCACAATGAAAATTTAGGGGCTGCGGTTATGGTAGAAGTGGCAGCCAGGGTTTCTCTTGATACAACTTGAAAGCTCACCACGCCTCCCTTTGTATAAGCCCCGCAGGAGGAGTCCTAGTATGTTAGGTTTTCTAATGTAATACAAAACCTCATAACTAATCCTATCAGAACTGAGTTGTTACAAATGTTAAGTACGTGACCTTATAGATTCATGTATACTTGGTCGTAACTCAGAAACACTTAACTGCGAGTTAATAATGACCCCTAGCAAGACATAACAATTATCCAAAAATACACGAAAATCATATCTAACAAATCTATATAATGTACTCATGTTGATCCTTTTTCCATATAATACCAAATTAAACTCAATGCAGGATACATACCACCCATGCACAGATTAATTATTTCTCGATCTCATAGTGAATTGACATTCTCATAGTTGATACTCAACCATATATGATATGGTCATGCACTTCTCGATTCATCTATATCGTGAGGCCTAGAGATATTTCTCCCATTATATGAGATAAACAAATTCCATATCAACCATTCACATTTCGCCACATACTTCATAGCATACCCAATATTACCTTTATAACCACCCCACCCAATTAAAAGAAGTGTTTGGTAACACCAAAGTATACTACTACATAGTAAGAAACTATGGCGATCTCACGTCTATAGATTAATCATAAACATTATTTGAGACCAACTGGTGATACTTATACAAAAAATCTCAATAGTGTCTCAAAGTGAGTCAATCTAACATTATATTTTGCAACATGTTTATACATTATTGATTTGATATCTCATATCCATAGTTGTGAAATATGATAATCAATCAATACATGTGTTGATCTATTAATCATTAATGTCCTATTTAGTAATAGTAGATCGGGGCTTTATAAAATAACATCACCAAATAAATTAAGAATTTTATAAACAAGTCACACACATGCTAATCAAAAGGATGATAATTTATTCAAGGAAAAGAATAACATATTATTCAAAAGTTCATAAATATAACAATGATAAAATCATCTCTCTATGATTATCTCTAAGATATATCACTAACAATTCTCTCCTTCGAGAGACATCATTTTTTATCACTCATTAGTAGGTGCAAACATGAATCGTATTCGGACTGATAGTACTTGAACCATATCCATATCCTTATTTTTTGCCTAGATACGGATTCAGATACTAACAAATACAAATACAAAACAAGATATTACAGATCTGAATATAGACCAAATACGAGTCGAACACGTATCATATGCCACAAAATTTGAATAATAAAGGCTTCTTTCTTTTTTCTATATGTTATTTACATGAGCAATGATAATTGCTTGTAACATATCATAAAGAGAATTTTTGTAGTTGTGAAACTCATTTAGGAGATAAAACAAGAAAAAAAATCTCTTTATTAGCATGCAACTAATATTTGATGGAGAAAGTTAACATTAGATGTGTTACATAGCCAATTTCATATGCAGTCAATTTATGTTGACCTTAGATAAATTTTAATCGGGTATCCATTTTTTTTAGGATTCGGATATTTTGTGTCTGGATATTCAGATCTGTTGGATATCTTGAATCCTGCATCCCTATTCTTATTTGCATAAATTTCCTACTTTTACATCGGATCTAGATTGGATCTTAAAAATAGCACCCCATGGTAACAAATTTACTGATATGGAATCAGATTGGACGGATATTATCCGTCCCATTTTCATTTCTAATCATTAGGACTATAATTAGGATATGTTCCATTTTGCAGCCCCATTTGGTATGACAGTGCATTCCTAAATTTCATTTAACATACTATTTTTAGCTATGGTTATTTAATAACTATTGAAATAATGATAATATTTTACTAGATATGACAAATATTTTCAATAACCGTCACATTTTACTGCACAAAATCGCGCCACAATTCCAAATAGTGACAGCGTGTGCTCTAAAAACTCTGTTTCACATGCCATTTTTAGATATGATCATTTGCTAACTATTTATATAACAGTAATATCTTACAAGATATAGAAATATATTTCCATAACAATCATAGTCTATCACACCGTGATCCACAACATTGCAATCCCAAACAGATCTCCCTATCCTCCAAAGACACATCTATTTTTTGTCACTCATTAGGACCATAATTAGTTGCAACAAAATTTTATAAGGCAGCCATTTGATCACACACACACTCTCTCACTCTCATCTAGAGGTGTGCAAAAAGCTTGAGGCTCGTGAGTTGCTCGGGCTCAGTTTGGATTCCCTCCGAACTTAGGTTTAGCTTGAAAAAAAGTGAGCTCATGACCTTGAGCCAAATCCTCATCTCATTTTCATTCGTGAGCTGAACTGAGTCAAAACCAACATACTCAGACTCGACTCGTGGCTGCCTTGTTCTCCCCTTTCATGTGATATGTTTGGTAGAGCAATGGCATCTGCTGTGGTTGGCTAGCACATCCAATTGTTGTAGCTTTTCATTGACAATTAAATTTCTTCGATCATTTTGTTTGAGTACCAATTGAGGAGGCTTGTGGGCATTTCTTGCACAACAAATGGAGCCAATTCTAACTTTTTAACAAATGAATTAACATAAGATCAACTCAAGAGCTAGTTTAAACTCAAAGACAACTTAATTTGAAAGAAAGTGAGCTGAGTTTTATGAGGTGAACCAAGCCAGGGATCAACTCGTTCAGGGCTCAGCTTGTGGATGTCCCTACTCTCATATTTGTTGTAGACACATCAATTCTTGAATTAATTAGTGATTAGCACCATAAATATATAATTAGCCCACCCTAGAAAAAGAAAGTACTGACTAAACCTAATTGGACCAGACCAACTTGACCGGACCCTGATCAACTTCCAACTGTCCGTCAAAGTAAAGCAAATCCAGCTCAACTAAATAACGGTCACCGCAAGCCGTCCCTCACGGTCAAATTTCCTACACTGGATCACCGACAGGTGGGCCCAGCTACTGGTTCATGAGACTCTGGTTAGAATGTGAGGTATTCTTTTATTGAAGTTTAGATATTATAAATACAATCTTTGAAAAAAAGACTTCTCACCCTGGTTGACTGACATGCAGGTCCAGAGTAGGCGAGTCTGGTCACCATTCGATTGATTAGCATGTTAGGTATTTTTTATTTCAAATGTTTTTCTAACCAGAATGGCTATAAAAAAAAATTAGTTTATTTGTTTTCTTTTTAATGTCAACTAATAGATTTTGATCCAATAATCATTAACTGATCCAATAAATTTTAGGGTGTTATATTTTTTTAGATTGTCATTTTTTTTTGTAAAATTCGTAAATTCCTTAACGATGCCCATTTCTAACACATCTGAAAAAGTTGTAGAAATTGAAAATAGAAGTTACTAAAATAAGATATTATATTTGTTCTGAATGACCGCACACGTCCCTTAATCCTAACTACCACACTTCCCACCATGGATGCCAAAGATAATGGCGCCCGGCTGGAATCTGGTCACTCTCCTAGTTTAGATATTCTTTTATCTGGCTCTATATTTTTTTAGGAAAATACAACTTTTGTGCCACAAATTTAGAAAATAAAATTTGTCATCCTAAAATATAAAATATTATTGTCCTCAAGAAAATAACAAATATCATTTTTATCTAACAACATCCTCAATTTTTTAGGTATATTACAAAAAATGAAAGAGAAAGCCGGAAAAACAAGAAAAAATTAGATGGGGAGATATCCATATGAAATATAAGGTACATTTTTTTAAGATTATAAGGCATCCGTGTTTCTGAAAAATTTAGAAATTATAAGAATAAGCTACTAAAAATAAGATATTATATTTGTTCTGATAACAGAATTTTTTTGCCTAATAATAAAAAAAAACAAATTCGAAAACTAACTCACAACTTTTAAAGTGGAGTGGGATTCGAACCTGGGCCAACAAGTTTGAGTGTGGAACTTTGAAACCAAGTAAGTTATGTAACTTTTTGAAATAGTTTCCCATTATAACTATTAGTACTGTATTTTTTAATTGATTGATTAAATGCAAACAACACAAATCGCATTCCCTTTATATAAATTAATTTAAAACAACGTACTCTGTAGAAGTAGATACATTCATTTTGTATAAATTTTATGAATATGTATTAATTTCGCATTTATACCATGCTTTTGATACCTAGTTTTGTAGGTTCATTTTTGAATTTCTAGTAAATTCGCATGTATACTTGCAAAATAAGGATGGTATAAATTTTATGAATATGTATTAATTTCGAATGTATACCTAGTTGCATTTATACCATGCTTTTTTTTCTTGAGTTTTCTTTTTAATCTCTGCGTACAGACCAGTGGCCCTACAGGGTAACACAGAAGGTAACCCGGGCCAACAGATTTGAGAGGAGTGCGTTCAAACCAACTAGGCAAGCACTGCATTTCTGAAATAGTTTCGTATTGCACATATTAGAACTGTACTTATTAGTTGATTGATTAAATGCAAAAAAGACATATCACATTACTATATATTCGGGTAGTATATGCTATATGATTTAATAGGATATATTTTTTTATAAAAAATAGAACTTGTAAACAACCTTGTAGAATTATATTGTTCTTATATAAATTTTATGAATGTATAATTGTGAAAAGTAAAAAAGATGTGCTATATAATTATAAAATGTAAGAATTAGAATTGTCTGTTGATTACTAATGCGGTACAAAGTTTAGGGTTTCGGTTTCGATTTCCACATATGGCAATGCGGAAGCGTACAAAGTCTAGGGTTTTGATTTTCAGTACAAAATATTGATGCGGTAAATAAAATATAAAATTACACGCGTGTGTGATAGTTGCAAAAAAATTAGAACGAGGCCCACAGCAGCAAAAGATGATCAAACTGCGGTGCGCCACCTGATCTGAGTATAGAGTGTCAATCTCGCCTAGAAGATTATTTATAGTGGTCATTGCTACCTCATTCCAATCTGGGTCGAGCCACGACATATAATTGCATCTATCCCTCTTCTCTTAGCGGCCACAATGTAGGTAGTTTCTGCCAGCAGTGTCGTAGGCCCAAGACGTACTTACTCTAACATCACCTCGACATATGCACATGAAGTCATCCGTGTCGGAGGCATCGTCGGGCCAGTTGAACTCCTCAGCAGGACGCGTTGTTGGGTACGTGTCTCCATGGCAAGAGCAATAACATGGACGTCTGCAGCAACACATATGTTGAACGTCGTGCATGTTGATCGACAACTCTTGCATGAAGTTGAGCTGCTCGCGAAGTCTCTTCTTTCTGCAGAAAAGATAGAGTATCGTACGTGCAGCCTTTGTGCTCCACTCGGGGTCGAGCTAAAGCAAGAAAGTGCACTTGCGAGCATCTTTCCTCGAACACTCGAAAAATCTCCTCCCGTAGTCACCCTGAACGGAGGATGTGGTAGTCTTCGGTAATAAACCGCAGTTGCAACGACATGGCCCTGAAATTTGTCCGTCATCCTACAAACAGAAGGGAATAACCCAAAAAGTGACGCATAAATTTGTGCTTCGTTTATGCGAGTTGATTATGTACTTACCTTGTTGCGTCTTCTTCTCCGGCCACAGCTTCTATCGCCCGCCATGTTTAGATGGGCGTGTTAGAGGAGTGCGAGTTGTGTTTTGAGCGGAACGGCCTAATTTATAGAAGTGCTAGTCATGAAGTGTTGTGTCGTTGGTTGGACGCATCTTGACGAAACCAGACGTCTCCGCTCAAAAGATGAAAGGTGCAAAAACTGAAAAGACTAATCGTATAAAAGCTGAAAAGATGAAAAGCTAAAGGCTGAAAAGCAGAAATGCAGAATCGTACAAAAGTACAACAGTAAAAAAGTGCGACAGATGCAAACCCAAAAAGTTGGAAAGCTGACAAAAATGTACAAAAAAACTGTGCCGACTAACAAAACCCTACATCAGACTACTGCCCCCTCCTCCCCCTCTGTGGGGGGCCCTGATACTTCAATGGTGTGTAGCGAGAGGGGGGTTGACGATCCCTGACGCGCCGCCTCCTCACTGGTGGTGTTTGCGCAGACGGCGGAGCCTGGGAAGGCTGTGTCGGCTGCGTAGGCGGTGGAGCATCGGCAAGAAAGCTAGGCTGCGTAGGATGCTGTTGTGTCTAGTCGAGAGGCTGGTGCCACGCAGGAATATCGAGCTCTTCATCCAAAAAGCTATTGGCAGGCATGAAACGCGTGTGCGGTGGTGGAGGGCGCGACGATGACGAACGGTCCGCTGGTGGCACATGCGACGAAGGACCCAGCGCCGATGGTGATGGTGGGGGAATCAGATCAAGTGAGGTGGCAGCAGCACTCTGAAATCAATTAGAATCTGATCGACCTGCCGCTAGACCTCTACACAATATGTGTACACATCGTCGCTGGGCATGGTGGGTCCGAGGCGGGACTTGGGCATCATGTCCCGTGCACTAGCAGAGACGCCGCCGAGGATGTCTAGCTGCGCACACGAATTAATGCAATTTTAGAATGACAATCCATGTGAAAGTAAGGTTGCAAAGAGCTAAGGAACTCACAGAAGAGTGGATTCGCCCTGCAAGGCATCGGTCGTAGCGCTCGTCGATGGTGCTAGGAGGGACGGGCTCATCAAGTGCAGCTGGTGGACCGCCCGCCAATCGGTAGATCGTGCGAGGTTGGTACCAGGATAGGTACGAAAAATGGATGTCGTGGCTGTACGGCCTGTGCTCCTCGACCGTGCATGTGTGGGCCAAATCTATCCACTCCTGCACGTAGGGCCACTGCCGACGAACAAAATCATCCCTCACTCGACCCTTCCTCGATTGCCTGTGGAAAAAGTAATTAGTTAGTGATAGAAATCATGTATAAAATAACGTGTGAATGTAATGCATATTTGTCGCGCCCCGAAACTAGGACTACGACTACTCCTGTAGAGACCTAGCTCGCTGCAGCTAGTCCCATATATGCATAGCATACACATACCCTTGACTTCCCAGGATAAGTCAAGCACAGGAGTATATTCACATTGCAACAGAGTAACTTACAAAATAGTTAAGCAGTGTGGCCTGCTGGCCTTAATATTACATAAAGAGATTACAATGCCTTCACGGCATACATGGTTTAGTAAAATAACAACTACACAGCAGAAGATAGGTGACCCACCCACAAAGAGAAGTGGACGGCAGAACAACACACATCAGGGCTCTGGCGGAACTGACTTTTCCCCTTCTGGATCCAAGAAGTTCTCCATGCCTTCGTCTTGGTTATTGAACGCTCCATCTACTGATTTGTAGGTTGCAAGAGTGAGCACTTACGTACTCAGCAAGTCATAGGTAAGAGTAGATACATATAGTAGTGATGATATGAACCTAGACTAGTCAAGAATTATGGATGTTTATAAAATAATCTTTTACTTTCATACCTCATCTCATGGCAGCACTTTTCATAATATAACATCATTATTCATGTTCACTAGATTATAGCACTACCGCGACACGTCGACACACAACAGCCTACGGCAGCACTCCTTATCATGACAACACATGTCATTTGGGTAATCTTGATTTAACACATTTTATTTAGAAAATAATACTTGTGTCACACCCCGTGGATTTAATCCACCGCAGCAGACTCCTATAAAACCCGGGAGCTCGGAGTATTCGAATACATTTTTAACTCTGCAGAGAGGTACCAATTTACCCGCAAGATATTCCACTTTCAAGCCTTTCCTATCATTACATAATGATTGGACCCCTGACTCACTTCATATTGTGAGCGGCAAGGTGGAGATAACAAGAACTTTTGTTATGTATCACCACAATTCACCCCCGACCCTGTGGCTCTCCGCGAACCACAGTTGTGGTAGGTTGTATCCTAACCTCCACCCCTTTGCTTATTCCCATTACTGGGTCAGCGTGCTTGATCACCTTCAGTGATATGTGTGGGAGCCGTACTCCGTGTTTTCCGTGCTTCACTACACAATTCCAGCAGGGGTGTCATGTGCGATCCACATAAGTACCTGTTCAGGCCTTTCTCATACCAGGCTTGTGGTTAGCACGTTGTTCATGCCACTAGACGCACAACACAAGGTTCTAGTCCTTATATGCCAGTGACCAAACCATCCACAACCCTGCACCTTCAGTGCCTGCTATCCTTCGCAGTTTAGCACCTCCAGTGCTACAGCCTTCCATACCATTTTTCTGGTCACGGCTAGGGGTTTTATTTCATGAATATAAGTATATACATATATAATAGTTCATGGCTCAAAACTTGTTTATTTCACATTTCACAGATAACTCGACTAGTACTGCCAATTCATAAATCAATCATTCTCAATCTTTCACATGCAATATTGTCTATTTCAAGGTTATATTATAACAACTCTTAAAATATAGGTTCGAGATGACCAAGAATATGACTTGCCTTCCGCGTCGTAAGATACAGCAGTTGATGACGGGTCAACAGCGAAGTCCTCAAATTCAGTTTCTGGATCTGCTCGGCGACAAACAAACACACAATAATTACTTATATATTAAAATGATTTATGATCTATATGCAGATATGCTTAACAAGGATGACTGAACGATATTGGAGATAATTGAGATTGCAAGCTGAACTGAGTTCACTAGTACAGAAAAGCTTTCTTCTATCGGTAAAAAAAACTCTTCTACTATCGGTTTTCGTACCGATAGAGATAGACACGATAGAACAAGACAGAACATTTTCTATAGGTAAATAACCGACAGAAGAAATTAACAATTCTATCGGCATCTTAGGAGTGTACCGATAGCAAAACCGTCGTAGTCTGACGATTAACGGTGGGAAAAGTACCCCTATTCTAACGGTTAATTACATGATTACCGACAAGAAAATATTACTATTCTATCGGCACCTTATGATTGTACCGATAGAAAACCCGTCCTCGTCTGACGTTTAGCGTTGGGAAAAATACCCATATTCTAACGGTTAATTATAAGTTTACCGACAGAAAAAAGTGTAGCACTCTCTCGGTTGGAAATGACATTATCGATAGAAAAAATCACAGTAGTCTCTCGGTTGTGGATGTGTTCACTGGCAGGAAAAGTCACTCTATTCTGACGGTTAATTTCAAGTTTACCGATAGAAAAGTAGGTAGTAGTCTCTCGGTTGTGGATGAGTTTACCGATAGACAAAACCACAGTAGTCTCTCGGTTGTGGATGAGTTCACCGGCAGGAAAAGTCACTCTATTCTGACGGTTAATTTCAAGTTTACCGATAGAAAAATGGGTAGTAGTCTCTCGGTTGTGGATGAGTTTACCGATAGAAAAAACCACAGTAGTCTCTCGGTTGTGGATGAGTTCACCGGCAGGAAAAGTAACTCTATTCTGACGGTTAATTTCAAGTTTACCGATAGAAAAATGGGTAGTAGTCTCTCGGTTGTGGATGAGTTTACCGATAGAAAATTTGAAGTGGTCTGTCGACTGTGAATGAATTTGCTGATAGAACATTCACATATACAGTACATTATTTGCATTCACAATACAGTACATTCACATATACAGTACAGATGCAATACATTATAGATTGGATACACAATACAGTACAGATTGACACATTAGACAGTTATTCACATTTATTCACATATATATCGACAAATACAAATTACAATCCAATGTGGACATTTATTGACATATATATTTATTCACATGTATATAAACAGTCTATGCACAGAGTACACGAAAAAGAGAAAATTATCATGGCGGATGGTTGGGCGCAACTTCCTCCATGACATATTGAGCCCAGATTTGTCGAAGATCTCTAATCTTTGCATTTTCGTATGAGTCTTTCGACATGGCGATCTGCAAGCATGTGTGAATACTTAGTAACTAACTTCCTAATTTAGAACGTGACACCCAATTTTCAAATTTGAGTTAGCTATCGATGCTTACCTGGGGGAATTGGGCAAAGTTTGTCTGCACTAGGTCGTACATGTAGCGCAACACATAAAACCCGCATTCCCACGATTGCGGCTGCTAATGGCACTGAGATAATTGCATATGCTAAGACATGTTAGCTATTGTTTCCATAAACTAATTAAGCATAAACAAAAAGTCTCGTGAGTACCTCATATTCTTTCCAAGCTAGTAGGGAGCCCTGCGGTGCGGCATGCCTCCCTCCAGCGGACGCATATTTATCAAAAGCCCTGCATTTTAGTTAGTATTGCCCGTTAATGTATTATCATGAGCTAGTGAGGTGAAAATTTAAATCAAACATATAAGTTACTTACGCCTCCATATTCCCCTTGACCACATATTCCATCGATAATTTGTCACGCATCGAATCGAGGTAGTACACCTCGTTCCTTTGCGGACAGATCACGATGAGGATCCAGTGGCCCCTGCATTGTACGTAAAAGAGGACCGCGTGCTCAAAGTATATCTCAGGTGTAACATACAAGATCGAGTTAAATTAGTACGAAATGCACTAACCTTTGGTGGTACGGCACCAGAATGAACTCCCTGTCCTGCTGCGCCATCAGCACCTTGGATATGTACTGCTCAGCGTGCGCGGCGTCGTGCTCTAGCATCGTGAGGCTTATTTTCTCTGGGTCGAGGAAACCCACCTTGTCACACGCAGCCTCCGATGCTAGCATGTACATGCACCTGCATGCAAAGGACGACATTAGTATTGCACAGAAAGTTACTACATTTCAAATGAACTACAACAATGCAGAGTTAGCAAACAGAGTTAGAAAACAGCAATACATAGCATCAGCAAACTCACAGGACTCCAGTCCGTATGATGGACATATCGAGCTCCCGCCAGTTGTAGAGGTCGAACAGATCCTCGTGTGCCACGGATATACTCCCGGGCTCACGGTGGAACTGCCCAGGCCTGTAGGGAACTAAGAAGTTCAGATTGCGCCGAGCTCGGTGTAGGTACCACGCGTGGAGGTCTCTGGTTGATCGATCCAATTTGCGCAAAGCTGCCTCCGACATGAGTGGGAACCCGTTCGTGAACCTCTCCGGCTGTCCCTGTCGCCCTTTTCCCTTGCCTTTGCCCTTGCCTTTTGCCGGGGACTGAGCTCGTACCTTCGAAGGCAAGGGCGAGGTGATGGCAGCTTTCTTCCGAGGTGAAGGCGTGGATGCACTGGGTGGGGTGGAGGCCGTCTTTGATGTGTCCAGGGTCGCACGAGATCGGGCCTCATGCCCCGATCTGGGGGCGCAGTCCCCTGGTAGCCCAGCGGCAGGCCACTTCAATTAATGAGCACGTATGTTAGATTATGCAAGTTGAGTGTACTGAGTAGGATGTAATCTAAAATGTGTAGGATTTACCGGTTGTATTACAAGACACTTCTTGGGCCACTGTACATAGGAGCCCACTGCCTCAGCAAGTGTCTGCAGTTCCTCTGTTGGGACTGGCAACGGAGAATCGTTGTAGCCCGGCATGGCCATGTCCACCTGTACCTTTGCGAAACCGAACCGCAGAGGTACACAGTGGACCCGGACATCCGGCCCAGACGGATATACGAAGCCGTGTCCAACCACTTCCTGCCCGGCGCCTACGTGATTCTGTAGGATGCAGCCCTCCGGCCCCTGCAAATTTGTAACAATTAAAATAGGTTAGCGAAACAACTCTAACAGGATGGGAGTGGCATCAACTTAAGTGCACAGATGAAGGCTTGCAGTACCTCAAGTAGATCCACTGGATCCGCGAGTACCTTCGAAGCGCAACTGCTTATCCGACCCCGCGGGGTACCGCCGTCCGGGGGATCCGCATCTGCACTCTTGGCCAGCAATGCTTCTCTCAACCGTGCAAACTCTTCCCTCATTTGTGCGACCTCGGTCTGCACCTCAGACTGTACCTCAGCCCGTATCTCAGCCCGTATCTCCTCCCGTACCTCAGCCCGTATCTTATCGGAGAGGTCAGCTTCCTTTTCCTTCCAGGTGCGGGCCTTCTTCCTCGGTGGAGCCGGATCTACGAAACCGGCCTTCCACGACACAATGGCTCCCACGGCCCGTGTCCGCCCGGGATGCTCCTTATTTCCTAGAGCCCGGGTGAGGATGTCGTTCTCCCTCTACGGGGTAAACAATCCCTCCGCTGCCTCCTTCTCAAAAGAGATCTGTTACATTTGAAGGTACCTTGTGAGACAAATTGCCTTATATGCACTTGTGCGCACACAGTTTACGAGGTTAGCCAACTTACCATTCGCCTCACAACGTCGGCGTCCCCAGGGGTTGCGAACTGCACAGACCCCGTGGACGACACGGACCCCCTCCCCCTCCACCATCGCTTGCACCTCTCATCCCGGATCTCGGAGAGCGGCAACTCAGGGGTGTCGATGACAGGATTTTGCTCGTCTTCCTTCTTCCACTGCTCCTCCTTCCCCGCATAGCCCTGGGATCCGAGCCGATGCGGGTGGTTGTTCCTCTTCTGGATCGCCCTATTCTTCTCGCTAAGGGCCTTGAACTCCTCAGTCCCCTTCTGCTTGGTGAATTCCTCCCATAACTCCTCCGATATGAAGGGGTACTTCTCGCAAGGAGATTTCCCCGCAGCGAGGAAGTTACTGATGAGCCAGCTCTTAAAGGTTTTCCATGTTCCGTTCATGTCCTTCAAGCAGGCAGTCCTAGGTGGATCGTCGGGGATGTTCCACTTAGCCTGTTTCCGAAAAATGCATACAATTAATCACGAGTTAGTTAAACTTCAGTATAAGCCAAGAGAACGTTATTACGAAAGAGTTCAGCGATTTCAGTTCATTTAACCTTCACTTCCGCCCACAACCTATCCCTCTCGTCCGCCGTCACGTCCTTCCAGCTCTGGACGGCGATCTTCACCCTTTCTTTCGCCAAAAGCCCAACGTAGGCCGCGTACCTCCCAGCATTCTTTCCAATCGGCCTCCCAAATTGGTTGAACTCACAAGAAAGATCCGTGCGTTTGGCCAAACGCTCCAACGTCATCGCGCCTCGCCCCACCCTCTTGCGCTGGGATGTAACAGCCGCATCTTCAGTAGTTACGATGGGGTTGGCCCTAGTCGAACCACTAGTACCATCCGATGAAGACGACGACATGTCTTCCCCTACAAAACCTTCAACAAACCATATATATGGCAATTAATTCGCCTTGGAGTTCCATAACTCAGCCCAGGACTGGAGACTAACTAGGGCGGCAAAAGGGAAAATAATACAAAAAGAAAGACATGCATAAATTACTTCCTGAACTGTTCAGAAATATTTTCTATCGGTAAACACATGAGCTGCCGATAGACCATAACAATTACCTCCACAGAAGACAATTTTTCTATCGGCAAACCCGTGAGATACCGATAGAACATAACAATGTTCTCTACATATGGAATTTTGTTGACAAGCCACCATTCACTGTCATCACATAACATTCTCGATGATTTGCTATACTAATATTCATGGGTCAGCATTATTATTTCACACGTAAATATGCACACAAGCATCTAAGTGCCACTGTGCATAATCTTTAGCCTAGCCTGTATGTGAGTCATCAGGACTTCACATCTATTAGGTTGGGAAAAGTCATGTATAAGCATTTGAAACATATACATCGAAGACCCATCCACATTGCCATATATTCATACGAAGTGAGTAAAAATTCCCAACCAAACTAGTACATTGCATGGCTCATGTCCTTCCAGATCCAAATTAAGTTTTACTACTTGTGCAGAAATATTTTCTATCGGTAAACACATGAGCTGCCGATAGAATATGTGTAAGAACACCTCCAACATATAATCTGCATTACATGGCAGTTGGATACAATTGATCACACATACAGCAGTATAGATAAGTTAAAATCTCAAAACAGGTTCATTACAGCACTGGAACATATTATGTAAACCCTAATTTAAATCAACATTGCCTGCGGAATGTACATAAGCCAACACAATAGGGAACCCTAGTGTAATTCCAAAACTCGAAGAATTAGTACGTGCAAAACACTAGGATCAAATAAAGAAGATGCTGGAAATAGAACGACGAATTAGGGTATTTACGGCGGCGATCAGTTCTGCTGATGGAGAGGCGGTGTAGAACGCAGCGGCGGCCGGCGAAGGATGAAAATAAGAACCGGTGGCAGTGGCGAACCAGTGTCCAGCCGGCGATCGTCGTGTGGGAGAGAGGAAGTGAGTGGTCACGGCGGAGGTTGTGGTTTTCTTCGCTCTCGAAGAGACGCAGTGCTCTAAGGTGGAACTGTTCGAGTGGAGGGAAACTAAAGGGCCGTGTACGAGTAATAAAGTAGCGGGGGAACTTTTCTATCGGTATAACAAAATGATACCGACAGACTTATATACTTTTCTATCGGAACAACAAAATAATACCGATAGAACAAGTAAATTTCCCGGAAAAATATTTGAAGTAGTGGATGCCTTTTTCTATCGGTATAAACAATAAAATCCCGTGAGACCAATTTTCCACAGAAAATTTTTTTAAAGTGCTTGAGATTATAGTATTGGGTGCCATTTTTCTATCAGTAAAAACAACAAAATACCGTGAGAGTAATGAAAAGGGGCCTTTTTCTATCGGTATAAACAATAAAATCCCGTGAGACCAATTTTCCCCAGAAAATTTTTTAAAGTGCTTGAGATTATAGTTTCTATCGGTAAAAACAACAAAATACCGTGAGAGTAATGAAAAGGTGCCTTTTTCTATCGGTATAAACAATAAAATCCCGTGAGACCAATTTTCCCCAGAAAAATTTTTTGATTAAGTGCTTGAGATTATAGTATTGTGTGCCCTTTTTCTATCGGTAAAAACAACAAAATACTGTCAGAGTAATGAAAAGGTACACAATTTAACATCAAACAGACCGTGGTTGAAAGCTGCAGAATGATAAAGAAAGAGGAAAGATAGCCGGAAAATTGGAAAATTGACATAAAAAGAAATTGTTCATTCATTGTTGTTTTATCACTTACAAAAGAAAATAAAACCCACAATGCTAGGTCAAGGGGTGGTCTTAGCCCTGGCTGCATGTAGAATAGAGTCAGTTAGACTTGCAGCCAGGACGCAGGACTCCTCTAGCGACAAGTTGTCCCTAGGATCAACAACTACCGCGTCGAGAAGGCCTGCGACCTCCCTCAGCTTCGCTATGGTATCCTTCATAGTCAAACCGCAGCCAGCGATGGTCATATCCGCGGCTTTCTTCTCCTCGCGAAGACGCCTCGTCCTCGCCCTAGCATTGTCACCATCCGTCTTCATGCGCTTAATGCGCTGGAAGAGATCGTCAAAGTCAAGCCGTAGCTGAGTGTGCTTGTCTGTAAGGAGCTTGTGCTCCTCCTGGAGGGCCCTCAGGTCGGCCTTCACTTTGGCAGTGTCTTCCACGGCTACCATTCCCTGTGCAAATCAATAGGTCAAGAATGAACTGAACATGGATTAACAATACAGGGGTAAACCGAGGAGATTTAGAGTTCTTACCGGGGAGGGCGTGGCTGACGATCCCATGGAGGTTGCCATTGTGAAAGAGAAGATGAGGAGTCGAACCGTTCGAGAATTAGAAAAACAACAAAATACCACGACGCATGGCGAGGTACTTATAGAGTTTCCAAGGCGACGCATGGCGACACGGTTGAGAATTCAAAGCGGCAGAGTATTCTTCTATCGGTAAAAACAGGAAAAACCCGTCAGACAACAAATACCGTGAGACTAACGAATTTATTCTAACGGTAAAATAGAATAATACCGATAGAAAACGTTTTGAAGTGCCTGAGAGAAGATGTCCTTTTCTATCGGTATAAATAACAAAATACCGTCAGAAAAAAAGGGATTTTTGCAGCACTTAATTTGAAGAGGCTGCGATGAGATTTTTGCAAGTGCTATTTGAAGGGAAGAATTAAATATTTACAGGATAAAGGTACTGTACATGTTAGAACTCATGCTGTGAAGTAAAATTGAGATGTATTAATGCTGTGAACTAGCTTATCATTAAATTCTAAAGAAAAATGTACTGCCTGATGTATTAATGATAAGTTCCTCACCTTGCTGCAGAACTTGTGGGCTGTTTGCTTGGCATTTATCCCTGAAATAGAAATTAATCATCAATGGTTCTCAACCCATAATCCTTCTTCGTGGTCATCTCGCAGATACGTTGTTTCGTCGATATCTTCAGTACGGATAGATTGAATGTCCTCTAAAAATAGAGGTATTTCATCGAATTGGTTATACTCCTCTTCGTCGACAACATCTTCGACCCCAACAATACGTCTCTTGCTGTGGAGGACAACATGCAAGTTTGGATTGGCCGGGTCAACGATGTAGAATACCTGTGTGGCTTGCTTTGCAAGTATGAATGGATCGTCTTAGTGTCCGACTCTACCAAGATCGACGAGAGTAAACCCGTAACTATCAACTTGAACACCTCGAGGGATTTCGACCCATTGGCATCGAAACAGGGGAATCTTAAGTAATCCGTAATCGAGCTCCCATATTTCGTCAATAACACCGTAATATGAGTTCAGCGCCCTTACTGACTTGGCATCCTCGGAAATAGCAAACAGTGTCACTCCGCTACATTGCGTGCTACTCTTGGCGTCTTGAGCTCTTGTGTAAAATGAATACCCATTGATGTCGTACCCCTGCCAAGTCCCTACAGTGAATCTTGGGCCTCTAGCCCACCATGTCACAGTTTCACTTACGGAGCCCTCGGCAGCTCGTGTGACTCTTTCTTGGATCCACTCAGCAAATTTCCTGTTATGTTCTCTGCTGACCCAAACGTCTGACTTCGAAGGATTCTGTGACCGTAACATTACCTTGTGCTCGTGTATGTATGGCTCGACCTCCGTCATGTGTTGTAAGACCCAAAAATGTGATTTTGCGTACACATCAGGAGCGGGGACGATAGCTTTGAATCCAATCGTTCCGATTCCCTCAAGCCTACCCTCGTGTTGGGACCTAGGAACACCAATTGGGTCAACCCCGGCCATATAATCTGTGCAAAATTCAATCACCTTCTCGGCGGCATAACCTTCCATGATACTCCCCTCGGGTCGACGACGAGTCCTTACGTATCCCTTCAATACACCCATAAATCTCTCAAATGGATACATGTAGCGCAGGCACACGGGTCCACAAAACTTAATTTCTCTGATAAGGTGAACAATCAGATGGACCATAACATCAAAAAAGGATGGAGGGAAATACATCTCGAGCTGACAAAGAGTTGTAACCACGTCGCGTTGCAAAGCGTCCAGTCCATCGGGATCAATTACCTACGAGGACACAGTTGCGCCAAATATTCATATCAGAAAAATCTTCTAATTAAGCTCCACAAATGGAGGCAGTGAACTTATAGTACGAGTGCACGTACTTACCTTGCAAGATATTGCGTTGAAGAAATAACATAGGTTTGTGATTGTCTCTCTGACTTTAACTGGGAGAATGCCTCTGATAGCAATGGGAAGCATCTGTGACATCAAGACATGACAGTCGTGGGACTTCATGCCAACCAGTCTTAGGTCCTTCATAGACACAAGTTTTTTCAAGTTCGCGGAGTACTCACATGGAACTTTAACACCGTGCAGGCACCGACAGAGTTCTGTTTTTTCGCTCTTGGACAACGTATAGCAGGCTGGGGGGAGGTATGTACGCTTTCCATTCTCTAAAGGTGCAAGCTCAGACCTTATCCCCATTTCCACCATGTCACGACGAGCTTTCACACCATCCTTTGTCTTTCCCGGAATGTTCAACAACAAACCAATCAAACTGTCACAGACATTTTTCTCTACATGCATGACGTCAATGCAATGTCGAACTTGTAAGTGCTCCCAGTACGGTAGATCCCAGAGAATCGATCTCTTCTTCCAAACATTTTTTTCTCGAGGTTTAGAATGCTTACCGAACTCAACTTTGATGTCGTTCACGCGCGAGTAAATCTCCTTACCGGTCAGAAACACTGGAGCTGATCCCTTCTCAGGCTACCCATTAAATGATTACTCTTCTTACGGTACGTGTGATGCACCGGAAGAAACCTGCGGTGACCCATGTACACTGTTTTCCGGCAGTTTCGCAGCCACATGCTCTCAGTTTCATCTAGGCAAATAGGGCAAGCCTTGGCTCCTTTCGTACTATACCCCGACAAATTACCGTAGGCCGGAAAATCATTTATGGTGCAAAATATCAGGGCCCGCAAGATGAAATTCTCTTTCTTGTATGCATCCCACACCTGCACACCCTCGCTCCACAATTTCTGTAAGTCCTCGATTAAAGGCGCTAGAAACACGTCAATATCATTTCCGGGTTGTCTGGGTCCTGAGATTAGTAACGCCATCATGATGTACTTGCGCTTCATGCATAACCAAGGAGGAAGATTGTAGATGCATAAAAGAACCGGCCAAGTGCTGTGCCGGCTGCTCATATTACCATGTGGGTTCATACCATCTGTACTCAGCCCGAACCTTACATTCCTAAGTTCGCCGCCGAACTCAGCAAATGTTCTATTGATGTTTCTCCATTGAATAGAATCAGCTGGGTGTCTCAGTTTTCCGTCTTGTTTCCGGGCTTCAGCATGCCAACGCAAGTGCTTCGCGACTTTCGGATTTGCAAACAGCCGCTTCAATCTAGGTATCACAGGCAAGTACCACACAGTTTTTGCCGGGGGCCCTTTCCTTACCTCGTGGCGTTCACTGTCAATCCGGTCCCTACGCGTATACCTCGATGCGCCGCATCTTGGACATACATGCAAACTGGAGTACTCGTTACGGTACAACACACAATCATTTGGGCATGCGTGTATTCTTTCGATTTCCATTCCCAACGGACACAACAGTTTTTTGGCTTGGTAAGTAGATCTTGGCAACTCATTTCCCTCTGGAAGCATGTCCGCTAGAAGATCTAATAGTGCTGTGAAACTCTTATCACTCCAGCCGTTTCCTGCCTTCAAGTTATATAATCTCAGCACAGAAGACAGTTTTGTAAATGTTGCACATCCAGGGAACAGAGGCTTCTCAGAGTCAGCAATCAGTTTCTCAAATTCACAGAAGTCATTTTCGTTGTAATCTTCCTCTACATCACGTAACATCTCATCTAGATTGTCATCATCATCATCTACGTGCACATCGGAATGAACATTACCAAAATTGGGATGATCATCGATATTATTGCAATCCCCATCCGAGTCGTGCCGATTGGTAGTAGTGGTACTTGTTTCCTCAAGATCTTCGCCATGCCATATCCAACGAGTGTATCGCGCGTTAAAACCACGACGAATCAAATGACTCTTAATTTGATCAGAGTTGCTAAACCTCTTCAAGTTCATACAATCTGTACAAGGACAGAGCATATTTTTCTCTCCCTTCCTCTCCTTTTGTTGCTCAGCAAATTTAATAAACTCATTCACACCATCCAAATATTCAAGAGTAGTACGTTTTATTTCATACATCCAATATTTCCTGTCCATCTACAATTAACAAAATTTAACGAGTAAGCCATGCATGAAACCTGCCCGATTAAGTTATGTATATGTACATGTACAGCCTCTTACAACAGATACATGTGTTGAACCCTAGCCTGACGAAATTAACACTAATTAACCTAGCTAACTACACAATACAAGCTAGTTAGCTCCTAAAACATGACACATTTCCAGCTACCAAGCTCCCAAGCTTAGAGCTACAAACTTGGAACTACACAATACAGCTAGCTTGCAAGTAGAGAGGGAGGGAGATCTAGAGGGAGAGAGAGATAAGTGTCGACGATTAAGCGTACCTTAAAGAGAGGGGCGCAATCAACTTCCCTCCAGCCTGCGCTGATCACCCTAGCAGTGTAGCTGGAACTTTCGTCACAAACAGAGGGACACAGAGTGCAACAGAACAAATTAAAGAGCAGCTCAGCAATGGTCGAGTGGGGTTTTCCTTATAATGGACATTTTTCTAACGGTAAATACATGAAATAACCGTCAGACTAACTTAGGTAATTTGCCGCTCACATATTCTATCGGTAAAAACACACACATACCGTTAGATCATGCATGACACAACACGCACATGAGTTTTTCTATCGATAGATATGTGTACGAACCGTTAGATGATGCATGACACTCGAGCATGAGTTTTTCTATCGGTAAATATGTGTATTGACCGTTAGATCATGCATGACACAACACGCACATGAGTTTTTCTATCGGTAGATATGTGTATGAACCGTTAGATGATGCATGACACTCGAGCATGATTCTTCTATCGGTAAATATGTGTATTTACCGTTAGAATATGCATGACTGGGCAAATATATGTGTTTTCCTATCGGTAAATATGTGTATTTACCGTTAGAATATGCATGACTGAGCAAATATATGTGTTTTCCTATCGGTAAATATGTGTACTTACCGTTAGAGGAGGTACTGGTACCAAACTGGGACAAACATGCACATGCCATTTCTCACATTCAAGGAATCATATCAATGTAACATCAAACAGATCTTACATCAAACGGATCTTAACTAGAAGATAAAGCAATATATTTCAAGAAATGCTAATTTGTGGATTAACTAGGAGACACAAAAATACTTTTCGTAGGTACTTGGGACTTCATCTTGCCAAAGAAATTACAGATGCCAGTTCACAAATTCAGGTACAAACATACACATGCCAGTTCACTAATACAAATTCAGGTACAAACATACATATGCCAGTTCACAAATTGAAGTGCATGTCTGAAACAGCAGTACAAATACACACCTACCTACCAATACAATTAAATACACAAATACTCCCTGCACATTCAAGTTCATGTCCCAATTAGCAATATATGATACACAAATATACAACAATATACAAATACAACAATTCACACATTCGATGTATATTACAAAAGCCACGTCTGAAATTAACAACAGATCACGACGAGGACCCAGTGGCCCATACATGCATTTTACATAAAAGGGAACCTTTGCAGGTTGCCACAATGCAACTACCGACTACAAGTTAGACCTGATACATCACAAATCCATTCATCCAAAACAGCAAATGTCTGAACCACATTGGACTTAACCATAGGAGTTCAGTTCGAAGACGCCCGAGGAGCTGGAACTGCCGTCGACATACATTTGTACGTATTGGTGATTTCCTCGGACTCAAACTCGATCAACTCAACTCAACTCAACTCAACTCAACTCAACTCCATTAACAAAAAGAACCTACCTTCCAAGATGTTGTTCTGTGTAGTGATGGTGTAGAATGGCTGTGCAAATAACAACAATTCTTCTTCTCCAAGCAGGTAAGCATCTGGCCACAAGCTGGTGCATGCAAAAAAATGTAAGATGCTTTCTATAGGTCCTGATTTGAGAAACACGCCGGGCTTAAGCATCTTCTCGACCGAGCCAACCAAGATCTCGCCCTTCACGTCCTTCCAGCTCTCGACGGTGATCTTCACCATTTCTTTCGCCAACAAGCCAACGTAGGCAGCGTACTGCGATGAAGAACCGTGCAATACGTTGCCCCTCACGAGCATCATCCAAGGACCTGAACAGATCATAATCATATTAAAAAGAAGACACATCAAAATGAAGGATACAAAAAAAGCAGAATTATTGCCATAATCGGATTAGAATAATCTAACAATATTGCAGAAATTTTACGTACCTTCCTTGGGATGCCGACGTCTAGAGGGCGTCGATGGAGGTGCGGAGGTGCAGCGGTCCCCTGTAGAGGTGCGCCGACCGTCCATGGAGCTTACGGGTTAGGACTACGAGCCCCAGATGAACTGTGAGAATGAAAGAGACATACCCGTGTATTTATACAAATATATATTTTCTATCGGTAAGAAAACAGAATACCATTAGTAATAAAATCATCTGTAGAAGGCGAATGGTTCTATCGGCACAATAAATATTACCGATAGGAATTTTTGTACATATTCTATCGGTGTGTACGTACATTGCCGATAGAATATTACTAGTTGTAGAAGACCAACAGTTCTAAGATATTTTTTGCAATATTCTACCGGTATAAACATTCATTACCGATAGAATAAAACTATTTGAAGACGAACAGTTCTAAGCAATTTTCTATATATTCTAACGGTAAAAGAATCCATTACCGATAGAATAAAAATATTTGTAGAAGGCAAACTATTCTATCGGCGCACTACATATTGTCGATAGGAATTTTTAATATATTCTGTCGGTATATTCATACAGTACCGATAGAATAAGTCTAGTTGTTGAAGTCGACCAGTCCTATCGGCGCACAACATTCTTCCGTCAGTACTTATGCATCTCTTCTAACGGCAAATATGTTCATCACCGCTAGAGTAAATCATACTATTTATTCTATCGGTAAGTTTCTTATAAACCGATAGGGAAAATACATCCGTCGGGCTTTTATGACCGCGAGGCACATTTTCTATCGGTTTTCTGCTGTTTCGCTAATAACCGATAGAAGATAGGGGTTAGTAGACTGCATTTCTGTACTAGTGGTTGAGAGTCCAGGGTTTCAAGGAATTGGCTAAGGATGGGTGTTAGATGCTCTTAGGATCTCAAGGTTACAATAAGAACATCAGTTTTTGTGGCTGGCTTGATCAAAACAGCGAATGTCAGCAGATTAACATTCGGATCAAGGCTCTGACATAGCTTCAAAGAAAGCTAGAGAGCTTATCTCAAGTTATGACAGTAGAAGAAAGTGTAGATCATAACTCTACAAATTCAGTGGACAAAGTGGTTTTCAAATTGCATAATCAGAAGTGGGTAAACAAGACCAATGCCATTGGCTGGCATGCACTGGGATAGTGTCAAAAACTAGGGTTTAGCAGCAAATATAATTCAAGGGCTCAAATCAAGTTGTGATAGAAGAAGAAATTGTAGATCACAACTTCAGGAATCTAAGGGACAAAGTTATGCTCAAAATGTACATCTGGAAAGGAGTGGAAAGGGCTAATGCCACTGACTCACATAGTCTGGCATTGAACTGACATGGCCAGAAACTAGGGCTTGGCATAACTTTTGATCTAGGGCTCCAAATGATGCACCACTTTGTCTGGGAGGTAGGCATTGATAACAGGAACAAATCATTCAACAGGATCTAGGGCAGGAAATGGCTGGAAGGTGATGAAAATCAGTGAAGAAGTGTGGTGGCGACACGGCACAGTGAAGCCACTGGACAAGGTTTTTGGCATGGCTATAACTTGAAATCTGGACAGTTTCAGGGATTGGGCTAGAAGACAAATATGCTCAGGAGGTTGAAGCACACCTGAAGGACAAAGTGGATGAAGCTGAAACGGCCAGGAATAGGTTTCCAGTGAACGGCGCCGGAGAAGAAGACATGGGATTTGGGGGTTTTTGCTGTAGGAGGTTTGAACTCAATTCCAAGCTCAGGGAGTATGAGGGAAGCTTAGGAATGCTACTGGGATAGTCAATTTGGTCGGAGGATGGCTGGTGTGGCCTGGCGACGATCGCCGGCGATGTGTGAAGTTTGGATTTGGGGAAAACTTCAATTCGAGCTCAATCTGGAGATCTTGATGCACAGGATTTCTTCAAATAGTTCACTGATCATCTTCTTCTACAGAATCGAGAGCTAATTCGAAGTAATTTGAGCTGTATTGTCGGAACAGGGCAATCGGGATTTCCGGCGATCACCGGCGATAAGATGCAAGATAATTCAATTAAGTGGTACAGCACGATGAGGGAGATGAGGGGAACTCACTGATGCTGTTAATTTGGCAGGAGGTGCTGTGGGATGAGCTGGCACCGTGAGGCTCCTCGACGGCTCGCCGGAGAAGACGACTGCAGCGGAGTAGATTTGGAAATTGGTTGAGTTCTGGTGAAGAGGAGATGATACAAGGTACTGGTGGCTTAAATAGATCGGTGGGCGATGCTTGCAAGGAGGTAATAGCGATGAATTGGTGTCAGTTGACATGATTTGCCGGGCGCAGATGCAACAACGGCGAGCGGTGACGCGATAGCGCTCAGGCGAGGTGACTACTGATCAACTTGTCAGCTCATTGGAACTCAACATTGTCGGGCGGTGCAAGCAGTGGCAACAGGAGCTGGCAATGCAAAGCAACGTGGCGCGGTGTTGCTGACAAAAGCTGCTGCTGGTCGCGCGCGGAAGCAAGTGCTGTTCAATGGCGTTGCCACGACGATGGCTAAAGACACGGACGCGTGCGCAACAGCAAGAGCAAGCATGCACGAGCACAAATGCAAGCGGGGCTTGGCCGGGGGCGAGCGTGCACGGCGCAAAGATCACGGCGAGCTCTGGTCGTGCGCACAGTAGCTGCTGTCTTGGTCGAATAGGGCTGGTTTGCAATTTCAATTTCTTGATTTGGACTGAATTGTAAATCTGATGATTTAGATGATTTGATCTGAAATTGATTGCATTAATCTGGTAGGCTTGATTCAACAGATGACTTGGCACAGATAGAAGATAAAATTTGAGACATTTGGATGATTTTTGATATGAACTGGAAACAGAGTATTTTAGGGTAAAATAAGTCTGAATCTTATTAATCTCGAATTCTGGGATTTAGGGTTTGATTTTGAGGTACTCATATAAGAAGAATTTGTGTTGAAAAGCATTTGGGAGGTGTTCCCTGAATCAGATTTGATTTTGGAGATGATTTGCAACATTTTACCTTTTCAGGCTTCTGGAAAATCTGGAAAAGGACTGATCTGCGATACTCTTGGACTGATTTACGAAAAAGGTTTAGATGGTGAAATCTAATTGCCAACTTTTTGGATTAAGGTATTGGCATACCCTTGATCATAATCCAAGAATAATCTGGTCTGAACTTTGCTAAGATTTTGATTAAATCTGAATTTCTGAAACTTAGGGTATTTATAAAATATTTCTGTTTTCGAAAACAGAAAGGAGTTGATAATTCTGGAAGTTAGAGATAGAATTGGATCTGGGTTTTGAAGGCTTTTAGGTTTAGGATAACTGATAGATCAAATCTGGAAAGTCAGATCTTGACTTGGGGTCACAGGATAGATTTTGGAGATTTTAGGGCTAAAATAGAATAAAGATGAGGCTGCTTTGGCCAATCTAGAAGAGACATATGCATGCATGACTTTTAAGAAAGAAACTTTTCACCCCAAAACTCAGGATGTTACAGTATTTGACGTACTCGTGGATATGGTGCGGGATCTCTCGAGGAGGCTGCACGAGGACAAGCTGGCGTAGGCTGAACTGGCGCATAACTTGCTCAGGCGAGTACCCCTCAATCATGTGCGAGAAGACGAGAAGAACCTGGGTGCGCCAGTAAACAGCATCCTACGTACAATGAGAAGAAAGGCCAACCGGAGCGACGGATTGCATGTTGGAGGTGGTCCACGGATCCCAGATGACACTGTCATCGAGGAGCAGATCAAAACTCGTGGCGTACGAAGGATAACAGAGGTGTGCTTGATTTGTGGACTACTTCAAACTCAGCCTAGCCCACCTCCATCCCATCATGGGGTCGTTCCTAGCATCACTGGCCAACGTGAATTGATCCCGCGGCACCAGCGGTCGGCTGACGGGGAAATGCTTGTACGACAACATCTGCAAGAGGATGGCACAACCAGGGAAAAGGGAGCTCACCTAGTCTCTGCTCGTGGCGTCGGACAACCCCCTGTAGGTGTGGCAGAGCACGGCGGATCCGAAACTGAACCGCGGCACGTGTCCCAGGTCCGAGTCGGTAATACTCCTAGCGAGTTGAACGTACTGCCGCTCGCAGATGTCTCCGTGGGTGCCAGGGAAGAGCAACCACCCAAACAAGTACAGCAAGTACGCCTCAAGGTGGCGCCTGAAGACCTCCTCTGGAGCGGCCAAGGGGAGCGCACCATCGCGCACTGCGTACAAGTAACTCTGGGTAACTCCCACATCCTGCGAAAACCCCCCCACTGGCCCTACTTCCTCAAAGCGCTGTAGGAAATCTAGGCGCCATGCAACTCTGTCGATGGCCGCGGGGACATATATCTCCCCGCGGATAGGCAGCCCAAGCAGCATGCTGACATCCTGCAGTGTGATGGTGAGCTCGCCGAAGCTGAAGTGCAACATGTGTGTCTCGGGCCTCCATCGGTCCACAAGTGCAGTAACCAGAGCTCGGTCGAAGGGGAATGGCCTCACCCAATCTACCATGCGGGCGAACGGTAACATTTCGGCCTCGAGCAAATAAGGCACGAACCGGTCATCTAGAGGCCACATCTCACGCGGTGTCCTCATGCGCAGAGCTGGGAGAATGGTGCCCTGTAGAAGGCGTCGAGCACGTTGACGCTCCTGATGGTGCTGTGCAATCAGCTCGGGAAGCTGATGGTCGTTTGCCATACCTGCAGTTGTCACATATTGGTCGACAAGTTGAAACATTACAATTAATTAACAAACATTCAGTATTACTTACAAAAATTCACAACAAGGCATTACACATTACAGTTTTATTTAGGTTTATTCAGTACAACTCATACAGGGAAATTGTATTGCTTCAGTTTCGCGACGAGGTTGATGTGCCTGCCACCTGCGGGCAT
The DNA here is from genome assembly GCA_019359835.1 of Pharus latifolius. Taxonomy (NCBI): domain Eukaryota; kingdom Viridiplantae; phylum Streptophyta; class Magnoliopsida; order Poales; family Poaceae; genus Pharus; species Pharus latifolius. The sequence continues at coordinate 26,193,317 of CM033328.1, read as the reverse complement.
TGATTTCTTGTGTGACCAGGTTCCCTGCAAGCGCTGCATCTACGTAGGTCATCTTCACGCTCCGCTGCATCCATATCGTTCTGTATCCTCCTGGTTCGACCTCAGCCGACATGGCCTACAAGGAGCCTCTCGTCTAGATCCACGTGATGGCATCTTCCAGTGACAACTCTCGATAGTTTCCCCTCGCCGCAAACCCATGGAAGACACCCTCCTAGGTTTTCCACAAGTACTGCAGAGTATAATAGGTTGAGATATACTGTGTCGGATCGATCCCAGGAACGGAGCAGGCAGCGATGACATGCAAGCAAGGAATGTGCAAAAGTTGAGGCTTGTTGCATGTGCATTGGGCATCTGTATTTGTAATTCGACATTCGTGGACCCGACCTGCTCGCAATGTGCCACGGACATGTTTGTACCTTAGCCGAACCTCGTAGTTTCCGTTCAAACGACTCAGCACTGAGACATCATGTGTCAACGACTTCCTCGTCCAAAATTCGAGGTAATCATTGATCTTTTTGGGCCAGTGTACTAAAGGGTCATGCACAAGACTTAATGCCCGCCAAACTCCTGCTGTCGTAGTATGCTACTGTGCGATAGAATGTCATCTCAACTATTGCAGTGAGTGGTAAGCATCACACACCTTTCAGGACGAAGTTGTACACCTTGGCCAGATTCGTCGTCATGATTCTGTACCGAGTCCCGCCTGTGTCGTGCAGCAACGACCACTTCTCCATTGGTTTGGCTGAATCCATTGACTGAAACTGAGACGACTCTGGCAGTTTTCCTCGCCGATAACGCCACCATCTTCTGGAGCACTTGGCTCTTGCAATTCCACCAACGTACCTTCCTCCAGCGACTTCCATATATTTGAGAATTTTGACTCTTGGTTCTGGTTGGCAAGCCATTTGAACGCCTGCATCAGGCGCCTGCTCTTGAAACGAGTGTGAAAATTCGTGCCAAGATGCCGAGAGCATCAATGACTCTGCAAGTCATCCCAACTCAGTGATGGATCCACTCCCAATTGCATGTACTCGATCGCACTCAACATTCCTCTATTTCGATCGTGAATCAAGCACACGCGCTCCCGGTCTTTGACGACCTCATTCTTCAATTTTCCCAAGAACCACAGCCAATTGCTGTAGTTCTCCCCCTCGACCATGGCATATGTTATGGGGAGAAGCTGGTCGTTGGCATCAACACCCATGGTAGTCAGCAGAGTTCCCTGGTATTTTCCAGTCAAAAATGTTTCGTCAATGCAAAGCACGGGTCTCATGTACCTGAACGATGCAACGCACTGTTGGAATGCCCAGCAAAATCTCCACAGTATCATGCACCCAGGAATCACAACACCCTCTGAGTCGATTGCCGGCGTATCAACAATTTCGGTGACTGTGCCTGGATTTGCTTTGCATATGCGCTACAAGAGCCTTGGTATGAAGTTCTATGCCTCAACATATGTCCCAAAAAGCTCCTCCAGCGTCCTCTGTTTAGCCCTCCATGTCTTGCTGTACTTGATCTTATAACCGTACTTCTCCGCGACATGTGCAATTATCACTTTCAGTGTCATTGCCATAACAGTATCAAGCTGGCAACAAAATTGGAAGTGATATTTCTATGCTGCTGCACCATGCCCTCAGCCAGACATCTGTGGTCTTCGACTCTGGTCACCTAAAAGAAAGGCCCATCTTGTGGCCGTGTGACACGTACGTACCATGGACAGTTCTCGACTAAGCACCTCACAGTCCACAGGCTCGGATTTGATTTGCCCACCCAGAATGGCCTATTCAGTGAAACAGCCCACGCAGTTATGGCTTTCTTTGCATCTTTCTTACTCCGAAACAACTGTCCAAGCTGGACGGTTGATTCATTATAGGACCATCGTGAATTTAGCTCATCAGGAACCACAGCAGAAATCAAAGATGATGGATCAGTCCATTCATTTATAGGATTCTGCTGTTCCGTGGGCTCATCAGGAGATTCATACATATTTGACGGATCAGTATACTCATCCTCATTAAAATTCTCCTCCAATTCTGGCAGTTCTTCAGCTGCATCTACTTGATTGCCGCCAAACGGAGTTGTACCTCTTACTGTTTGCAAAGGTACACTGGCAGTTGCACTGGCATTAGTACTGCCACTGGCACCGGTATCGGCACTGCCACCGCCACTGTGACCTTCGGTACTAATATTAGTGCTGCTCTTTGCTCTTCCTACAGAATGACTGCCCTCCGAACTATGTACACTTAAGATTTCAACGTACAGTATGATGATCCTGCCACCATAGCCTGGATTTGTCACAAATCGTCCAAACGAACTCCATAATTTGTCACTTTTCAGTCTCTTGAGCACCCATTTGTTTCCCTCCCGAAGCATGCCTTCGACCCTAAGATTATCCGTCGCAGGATTTAGTTGTAACAGGTCAACTAACTACATCTCCAAATCATTGAAAGACATTGACTGTGGTTGTCTCATTTGACCATAAACATGCATAAAGCCACCAAGATCATCACCGTTTGCTCCATTACGGATTATACCAGCTCCATAATAAACGCAAACCGTACTGGGTTGCTCCATAGCCTAATCAATTTGTCATTCTATGTTAGGTTAAAACAGGAAAGTGCGACGATGAGCAATAATTGTAGCGGATTTCTTATCTCAAAATTGATTCTTTTTATTTTACTCTAAACCATGCACCGGTATTTCTTATGTATTGTCTTTATTACATTTTTCCTAAATCATAGAGTGAAGTAGAAAAGTATATTTCAAAACCGAAAACCCTTACCCTAACCCGGAGTCATCCAAACCGTAACCCTAATCCTAAGTTACCAAAAAAAAAAAACAAAACACTAAGTCCAAGTGGCCCTGACCCTAACCATAACATTCACTCCTCCTAACCCTAACCCTAACAATAGTATGGTTGTACTGCGATATTGAGACTATGACATGTGTGAAAACTAATTTACAAACTAGAGAAACAACATTGCTCAAACTACTACAAAAAACATGATTTTTGAAACTTAAGTAATTTTCCAAAATTGCATTTCAGTTGTTATTGGGCTACACGATTTTTGCCTACATTTTAATCTATATACTAACAAACATTTTAATCTACCCTAACCCTAACCCTAACCCCAACCCCAACCCTAACCCTCAAATAATAGCCTAGGACTAAAGCGAAGCAAAAAATTAAATTTCTAAACCCTACAACCCTAAAATAATAGCCACCCTCACTCTAAACCCGTGCTGGCAAGGCCAAAACGCCAAGGGCGACGGCGGTGACGACGCCGGTGACGACGAAGGCAACGAGGCCGCGAGGACCCTAACATAATATAAAATAAACTTTTAAATCTACATATTATCAATCATTTTAATATACGTACTAACAAACGTTTACATCTACATACTAACAAATATTTTAATCTATGTACATACTAATAAAATTCAAATTTGAAGAACATCACATTTTTTAGTCCATCACATACTAATAATGTATAGGTTCTTCAAATTTTTTAATCTACGAACATGCACTAACGTACAGGTTCTTTAAATATTTTAGTCCATCACATTCACATATTTACCATCCATATAAAATTTTAATCTAAATCCTATCTAAATACTACGAGTTAACGATCTAACAAAAATTTTAATCTAAATATACGAGTTAATGAAAATGTACCTCAGTAAACAGATTTGAAGAACCTCCGAAAATAGTTCTTCTCCTCTTTCCTTCCTCTTCCTTCTCTCTCTCTACAATTTTTCTTTTTTTCCGAAAAAATGAAGTGGGCCGTACTATGAAAGTGACTGCCAGTGAAATATATGGGGCTTTCAGTCGCTAACCGGGCTAGCGACTAAAAGCTGGCGTGGCACGGCAGCTAGGCCAATGGGGCGTTGGGCCATGCCACGTCTTCAGTTGCTAGCTGAGTCGCGCGGCCCACTTCGCGACTGAGGGCTATTTTTGTAAAATTTAAAAGTTGTGGGTTAGTTTTCGAATTTGTTTTTGTTGTGGGCTATTAGGCAAAAAATTCCTGATAACTGCATCCTAAAAAATGTGATCACACATGTCCCTTAGTCCTAACTGTTAAACTTCTTCACCTGGCACTAATCTGGTCACTCTTTTGGTTTAGATATTCTTTTATTTGCCTCTATTTTTTCAGGCAAATACAATCTTGTGCCAAGAATTTTGAAATTACAAATATACCATCCTAAAATATAAAATATTATTATCCTCAGAAAAATATAAAAATATCATTTTAACCTCATAATGCTCTTATTGTTTGTAGGTATATTAAAAAATGAAAGAGAAACTGGATAATAATGAAATTTTGGAATTTAGAATATATTCATATGAAATATAAAAATGGAATTTTAGAATTTAGAATATATTCATATGAAATACAAGACCCATTATTGTTCTAGATTAGAAGGCCTGTTATTTAACAAGGATATTTTTAGGGTTGTGATGAAAAACTTGTTGAATTATAACATCAAGTCCCAATCTAGTTGACCACCGTGCTACATGGGCACCAAGTCGTTGTGTCGTGGCAAACTGTCAAAATTAATGAGAAGATAGTGACCTTGAGATAAATTGAAAAATATTAGAAGAAACCTAGAGTAAATTATCTAAATCTAACCCTAGATTTTTTTTTAATTTCCAAATTTTACATGCACATATTGCAATTTTAATAAAGATTTTTTTTGAAAAATTTTGTTCATATAATTGGAAAAGTACATATTTTTATATCTACAATTGAAAAATCAGTTCTTTTGTATTATCACCTAAACATGAATTGTTATTTTATATTTATCACCGTCATTTGATCAACCACCAGTCAACAGAGCAGATGATATCTCTATGAAGAACTAAGAGTCTCGTATTTTAGACAAACAATACTCTTACATCAAAAATATATTTTGTTTGTAAATATACTTCTACAAATATAAAAAGATACTTCTATATGGGTAAAAATGTCATTGCTCTATTGACTAGAAATCGACCAAATAGCGATGAAAAATACAAAATACCAATACACATTTCATTGATAAATAAGAAAGAGCTAATTTTTTAGTGATACTCACTTTTCCGTGGTACTGACGAAATTTTCTTTTTCCTTTCCTTTTTTTTTGCATAAAACAAATTGCATTCAAGATCCTTAAACTTGTTCGTTTTATCTGTTAGGTCCCTAAACTTGAATTTTAGCCTAACACATCTCCAAACCGGCTCAATTATATAATTTAAGTGCATCCTTCAATTAAGTAACAAAGTAGAACTTAATTGGAAGAATATAGAGATCTCTGAATTTGTTTAGTTGTACCATTTAAGCCATCGAACTTGCTTAATCCTGCCATTTAAATTTTTATGTTTCATTTTTCCACCACTGAACTAACAATGTGCATAAGTGATAGAATTAAACAACTCTAGGGAACTACCCTAACAAAATTCAAGTTTAAGGCCCTAATGACATGTTGTAGCTGAAGTATATAAGTCCAATTAATCAGTGGAAGAGGGTTTAAATTTATTTGGATTTTCAGTTTATAGAATAAACACTAAATTTAAAAGTGGATTTCTTTCTATGCCACATAAAAAAAATTGAAGGAAAAGCCACTAAAATTTACATAATTGGAAATGTGCTATTGGAAAACAATTTTTTTTAAAAAAAATAACACTCTAACAAGATCAAAAAACTAAGAGTGGTTAAAATGGCTCTTATGCTCTTTAAAAATTTCAAAATTTCATACAAATGCCACCATTTCATGTCATTAGAGCACACTCATATGTAGTGATGACGTTAGAGCGCACATACATGTAATGAATGTAGTCTAGTGCTACAACAAAATGTAAGAAAAGAAAAAGGATAGGGTATTCTTGATTTTTTTAAAAATATTAAAAATGGTATATATATATATATATATATATATATATATATATATATATAGAATCCCCATTTGATTTTAAATAGTACCTAACCAATTAGTTGGTTTTGTTGGATCTAGGTCATTCTAGGTATTTAGGTTTTGATGATTACTGACGATTTGAATAAACCTTTGATGATTAATGTTAATCTGGATAATGACAGCTTTGATGATTAAATGACAACTTGAATAAATCCTAGTTTAGCACAAGTACATTGAATTGTGATTTGTTAAACCCTAGAAGTCAATAACTCCCTTTTGTGGTTTAATACTGATGCATATGTTGAGGGGGAGCTCTGTGGTTGCATCAAACTTGTGCTAACTGTCAATCGAAATGTCATGTGTTGAATCTGAAATTTTGATGACTCCTTGTTGTAGATTTGATATCAATGCATTTATTGAGAGGGAGCTCGATGGTTGCATCATACTTATGCTTATCTTTATCATGACATAAGTATTATAGATCGTGTGCGTATGTCTTTATCATATACGGATCTATATGATTGTATGATTCATCTCTTACTATCTGTTGAATATGGTTTTGTCATTTCACCGGAAAGAGAAATTGTTGAGCTAACTCCTGTGTGGAGTAATGTCTTTGGTGGTGATTAATGACGACCTATATATGAGACTAACATAGTGCGTTAAGTGTATGTGTTGTAGTCTTAGAATGGTTGTGAGATGAAAGCAAACAAGGGCTTAAAGAGGATGATGCCGATATGAGTCATCGCAAGCAAGGTCAAGTTTAGCGAGGTCAAGCTTTGCGAGGACAAGTTTTGAGTGGTCAAGCTTCACGAGGTCGAGCTTCATTGAAGGCAAAATCCAAGATTAAAGATTGTTTTCTTAGGATTTTACCGGTCTCGGTGTTTGGAGATAGACCAGATTGATAGGACTTCTTTTTACTAGTTTGACCGTACTATTAAAAATGGTCGGAAACTAATAGCTTGAATCTATCTAGTGTGAGTCTATCTAGTGTGGAAGCTCAAATGCATTCATATCATCTTGCACTAGTGATTTATTACTTCTTGCATTGCTGAGAAAATCTAAGTGTAGTTTGTATTGCATTAAAGAAAATGTTTTGAAAACAGCACTTAGTCGTGGTCGCCAGTTAGAGAAATCTGTTTTATTTTTAGAGCTGGTCGGGGTCGTGTTCGCCGGATTAGTTGTATCTTTTTGGAGTTTGGTCGTGGTCGTCGGAGTTCAAACTGGTCGTACCAGTTTTCAGCTCAATTGTGTACGCTCGACCAAATCCACTCGACCACCTATTTTTGAATGGATATTTGACTAGTAGCGTAAAGTTCTTCCATCGATTTGGTCGTGGTCTATGCTGAGTGTTAGCAGACATATCCGCTAGAAAACAGACAAATTGCATTAGAAATGACATTTGTGTTGGACATTTTGGCAACAGGAATATTTTTGAACTTTCTAGAAATATCTGGGCCTATCTAGGTCTTTCTTCTGTTGACAAAATTGTAGCCCCTTGAGTTATTTTTCCAACAAGCCAAAAAAACGCCTCAATCAGATCTCTAGATCAAAAGTTATGCTTATTTTACTGTCAACTTGCATTGGCCAGACAATGTCCGGTATGGCCGGACAATGTCCGGCTTGTACAAAATCTTTCAGCGTATCGCAAAATGTGAACCAGTGATCTGGGAGGATCTTCAGGTCGAGTTGCATACCGCTTCGCGACCTTAACCGTGTTCGGAGAGGTTTCGCGACCATGGATTGGTTCACGACCATGAAAAGGAATTCGTTCCCTGTTAGGAATTGTAATCCGATCCAAATATATATAACTAAGCCTATCCGTTTAGAATTAGTTAGTTATATAAGTCCAATACGTTTAGGTTACTGAGTCTGATACGTACTCATACGATTGGACTATAAATACTCTGTAATAGGTCTAGTTTAGATCATCGAAAAGTCATATAACTTATTTGAGTTTTAAACACTTATAATTCCTTTGACGTAGGCAAGTGTGTCTAACGTTCGACTTGTAAAGCCCTCTTTGAAATAAAGAGTTGTGCAATTACTTTGGGTTTCGGTATTTCTGAGTAAGATCCCGTTATTCTGCATATTAGAATCTGGGCAAGTCTAGTGTGAAAACCAAGGCTATGTCTCAAACGGATCAAGTTGGTATCAGAGCAATTTTCCTATCCCGTGGATGATGAAGACTCACCAGGGTTACAAAACTTCCGGCGAAACTCCAGGCGTTCAATTGACGGTTCCTATAGCCGTGTCTCCGACAATGTCTGACAATATCTCTGTTCAAGCTAACCTAGCCGAACAAGTAGCTAAACTCTCCACCGACATGACAAACTGTGCTTACTTGGATTAAGCAGTAGGTCATGATTGTATCTCCTGAAATAGGGAAGGTTATGGATGTGAAGACTGGTGAAGACTTGCATAGGGCAGACGAAGATGGAGACGAAGGCCACCATAAGGCCAACGACCTCGCCAACACCTCCTTAGCTTTTGGATCTTTCAAGGTCGACGCTAAGATTGAACTACCCATATATGATGAGGAGATCGATGCCGAGAAGTTAGATTCATGGCTCGATCAGCTTGAGATCTACTTTGACTTGAAAGGGTTTAGTAGCGCTCAAAAGATCAAATTTGCACCTTTGAAGATGAAGGACCACGCCAAGATATGGTGGAAGGCCCTTGTCGCCAGTGGTGAAGCTGACGACCTTGCATGGGGTCAATTCAAACGACTTCTGCGATAAGAATTCTATCCGATGGGTTACCTTGAGGAGAGATGGGAACGTTGGCACAGATTGTACCAACGGCGCGACCAGACCGTCCAAGACTATACGACGGAGTTTCGGCGATAAGCAATGGTCATCAGCATCTCACTGTCCGATCCTCAGGTATTTCAGAAATACACATCTGGACTTCAAAAATCAATCAATAATGAGCTAAGTCTGTTCAGCGTCCAAGACATCGCAACCGCAAGCACAACTACTATGGCGGTTGAGAAGAAGAACAAATCCCGCAGCGACAAAAGCACGAAGGAAAGTGCAACCTCGACAAAGAAAAAGTCGAGTCCAAAGAAGAACGCTTCAAAATTGGGCACGGGTGCCTTTTGTGAACACTGTCAAGTCGCGGGACATATCAAGGACAAATGCTACAAGCTTCATCCTGAACTTCGATCGAAGAAAAACGGACCAGAGAAAAGAACAGCCACGACTACTACGACTTCACCCGACGAAGAAGTTTTTCTAGTGAATTCAGTTAATGAGGTAGATACAACCTTGTCTCTGATGGCAATGTCGAAGGAGAAGGATTCGGATCCACTGAATGACCATCACCCAACAGAGGATTTGTTCACCATCAACATCCAGGTAAAGCACGAAGTGGTCGCAGCGATATTCGATCCTGGAAGTCAGAAGAATCTGGTATCCGCTGGACTGGTTCGGTGACTTGGTTTGAAGACAACCACACACCCGCGACCATATCCGCTGGGTTGGTTTACATCCGACGTAAACCAACAGATTACGAGTCAGTGTGTGTTGAAGTTTACAATCTCTGCATGATATATCGATGAGGTGCAATGCGATATTGTCCCTACCGATATCTGTCAGGTGATATTTGGGAGTCCGTATCTGTATGATCAAGACGCTCACTTCCATCGGCGTGCGCAAGAGTACGACCTCACCAAAGACGGAGTTAAGTTAGTGATCAGTAGAGACATCCACGTCAACACTTGGAACTTAATTACCGCAAACCAAACCAAATGAATTGTCAATGCATGTCACAAATACGTGCTTGTCATGATTCGACCCATTGGTCAAGGTGAGGGTACTCAACCAGCGTTGTCATGGCGTGCCGAGAGGATTCTGGTCGTCTGTCAGGACTGCTGGAGAAATACAGTGATCTTTTCGAGACTACCCAGGGTTGTCCGCTGAAACGTCCAGTCGAGCACGAAATTCAGCTTGTGTCCGATGCGACACTGCCCAATTTGAGTATGTATCGCAACTCAGTATTGGAGAATGAAGAGATCAAGGGACAACTTGGTGAGTTGCTAAACGATGGTGTCATTCAACCGAGTAGTTCACCTTGTGGATCTCCTGTGGTGTTAGTGCCAAAGAAAGATGGGACTTGGCGTATGTGCATCGACTACTGAGCACTAAACAAGATCACCATCAAGAACCGGTACCCCCTTCCTCGTATTGATGACCTGCTAGACCAATTGAAGCATGCTGTTGTCTTCTCCAAATTGGATCTTAAGTCATGATATCATCAAGTCAGCATCCGAGAGGAGGATAAGTAGAAGACCGTGTTTAAAACACGACAAGGTCTGTTCGAATGGCTGGTCATGTCGTTTGGTCTCTGCAACGCCCCGGCAACTTTTATGCGTCTTATGAATGACGTATTGAGACAGTTCATCGACAACTTTGTGATTGTTTACCTTGACGACATACTGGTTTATAGTCGTTCGTGGGATGAGCACCTCATTTATGTCGAAAAGGTGTTCTCGGCGACATCGACTTTGTCTCAACCATAAGAGTGCGAGTTCGGCCAGCAAACTCCACTTTACCTAGGATTCATGGTCGGCAACGGTACGTTGCAAATCAACCGGGATAAGGTAAAAGTGATTCGCAAGTGGCCGCGACTGCGAACAGTTATGGACGTGTGTAGTTTTGTGGGAGCATGCCAATATCTTCGGAAGTTCATCCGACACTTCTCGATTGTGACTTCTCCATTGCATGCATTAACCAGCATCGATCAAAAGTTTGAGTGGACAGGGAAACATGAGGACACGTTTCTCTTGCTGAAGAGGAAGATCAGCGAGGCGCTTGTGTTAGCTTTGCCGAATCTTCAGAAACCATTCAAGTTAGAAGCCGATGCCTCAGGTTATGCCATGGGCGCTGTGCTCATGCAAGAAGGTCGACCAGTGGCATATCACTCCGAGTTATTCCAAGGAGCTTAGAAGAACTACCCGACTTATGACAAAGAGTTGTGTGCATTGCATCAGACTGTAAAACATTGGCGGTGTTATCTCTTGGGTACAGAGACTGTTGTCCACACCGACCATCAACCGTTGCAATATTTGCAAACTCAGTCCAAACTACAGCAAGCTCGACACATGAAGTGGATGTCGTATTTGCAGCAGTTTAATCTGGTGATTAAGTACAAGAACGGCGTACACAACAAATTGGCGGATATGTTGTCGCGACCACCAGTTACGACCCTCTGTTTATCAGCGTTCATGTAGATCGAGCCCTCATGTCATGATGACTATGCCACTATGTACAATGAAGACCCTGATTTTCAAACAACATTGACTAAGCTTGAAACAGGGAAACCTATGAAGTTCGTTCGTCGAGAAAGACTCTTGTACAAGGGAAATTTACTTTGCATACCTCGTGGAGCACCTCGAATTCAATGATTGCTAGAAGCGCACACATCGAAGGTAGTTGGTCACTTTGGGGTTAGAAACACGTTGCAAAATCTTCACCAACATGTGTTCTGACCGCGTATGCAGCAAGATGTGGCTAGTTTTGTTCGAGGCTGTGGTCTCTGCAGTATCTCAAAACTGGCAAACCAAAAATTAGGTTTGTACACTCCTTTGCCAGTTCCATCGCAATCATGGGAGAGCATATCCATGGATTTCTTGGGAGGATTGCCTAAGACCCGACGTGGCAACGACTATCTATTCGTGGTCGTTGATCGGTTCTCCAAAATGATTATTCTTATACCTTATCGAAAGACTATCACAGGAAAAGAAGCAGCTTGGGTATTCTTTCAACACGTTTGGACACACTTTGGACTGCTGACTTCTATTGTTTCTGATCGCGATACCCGGTTCCTTAGTCACTTTTGGCGATCGCTCTGGACGATGATGGACACCAAGCTAAAGAGGAGTATTGCCTTTCATCCGCAAACTGATGGTCAAACTGAGGTGGTAAATCGCACAGTCATTCATCTCTTGAGAGGATCTAACTCGAAGCACCCGAAGACCTAGGATGAAAGCATACCGTACCTACAGTTTGCTTTTAATTGAGCAGTGCATGGTTCGACTGGAAAGTCGCCGTTTGAGGTCTGTTTAGAATTTCTACCACAGAGTCCTTTCGACATGGAGTTTGTGATCCCTACCTCAGCACAGAACAGCAAGGAATCATCTGATTAGGATCGAGCACAAAAGTTCCTGTAAAGTATTCAACGGCTCCATCGAGAAGTTGAACAGAATTTGCTGAAAGTTCAACTTAAGTACAAGGCGCGACATGATCAGCATCGAGGTGATGCGCAATTTCAAGAAGGTAATATGGTATGGTTACATCTGAGTAAGGAGAGACTTAAAGGTGAAGGTAAGAAACTCAAACCCATTTGTTATGGTCTTTTTCGGATTTTGCGAAAAGTGGGTAATAATGCTTGTCAGCTCGAGTTACCTCCATACATGGATATTTACTCGGTTGTTAATGTTGAGCACCTCAAACTCTTCGAACCTTCAATGTTGGATGATGAGTCAGATACTATAGTACCATCTATTGAAGACTTGGTCTATCAACGAGACGAACCTCTACGCGAAAATGTGATTCTGGAGAAGAAGGTGACTACCACCCGCAGTGACACGAAGGAGACTTTTCGAATCGGTCGGAAAGGTCAACGAGTACATGCGGCAAAGTGGTACACTAGATGTCGTGGTATTAAGAATACCCCGGCAGGTTTTGAAGACGATCCTAGCGAAGATTACGCAGCGCGGGTTGACCGGGCGACCGGTCCTCCCCCGCCGGACAAACACAAGAAAAGACACGAGGATTTATACAGGTTCGGGTCCCAGTGGGGGCCCTAGTCCTGTCGACGCGCTCCCGACCGGAGTCGGCTGGGGAGGCTCTCTCCGGGGGAGAGGCTTCCAGAGCCCGTCTGTGAGATTAGCTATTCCAATAATAATGAACTCATCCCTTACAACAGAGGGGTACAAGGGCTATTTATAGCCCCAAAAAGAAGCAAAAAACCTAAACTACCCCGGAAGCCACCGTCGGATTGAAGGGTAGGACCGTCCTTCTCCCGGTCAAACGTCTTGGATGCTTGACAGGTGGTCGCTGATTCCCGAGGCGTCCCTCGCGTGACCTGCACGTGATAGACAAACAGGGGTTTTACCTTTTAGGAGGGCGATGACGTCCGGGACATACCCAGAGAGCACGGTCCCGGGGGCCAAATGGCGGCGCCCGGGACATGCCCGGGGGGCACGGTCCCGGGGACCAAATGGCGGCGCCCGGGGCAGGCACCAGAGGCCACTGTCCCCGGGCTCAATGGCGGCGCCCGGGACATGCCCGGGGGGCACGGTCCCGGGGGCCAAATGGCGGCGCCCGGGACATGCCCGGGGGGCACGGTCCCGGGGGCCAAATGGCGGCGCCCGGGGCAGGCACCGGAGGCCACTGTCCCCGGGCTCAATGGCGGCGCCCGGGACATGCCCGGGGGGCACGGTCCCGGGGGCCAAATGGCGGCGCCTGGGACATGCCCGGGGGGCACGGTCCCGGGGGCCAAATGGCGGCGCCCGGGGCAGGCACCGGCGGCCACTGTCCCCGGACCAAATGGCGGCGCCCGGGGCAGGCACCGGAGGCCACTGTCCCCGGGCCAAATGGCGGCGCCCGGGGCATGGCCGGGGGGCACGGTCTCGGGGGCCAAATGGCGGCGCCCGGGGCAGGCACCGGAGGCCACTGTCCCCGGGCCAAATGGCGGCGCCCGGGGCAGGCACCGGAGGCCACTGTCCCCGGGCCAAATGGCGGCGCCCGGGGCATGGCCGGGGGGCACGGTCCCGGGGGCCAAATGGCGGCGCCCGGGACATGCCCGGGGGGCACGCTCCCGGGGGCCAAATGGCGGCGCCCGGGGCATGCCCGAGGGGCACGGTCCCGGGGGCCAAATGGCGGCGCCCGGGGCAGGCACCGGTGGCCACTGTCCCCGGGCAATCATGAACTTACCTGGACTTGACCGCGTGGAGATTTCCCCCAACAGCAGCCCCCCATTCTCTCCGGGGGCGAAGCTTGAGCCCCCGGAGGGAATGGTTATGGTACCGGGAAAATCTCCGGACGAAAACCCCGGGCGAAAATCACCGGAGCCCCGGCGACGCTTCGGTTTCTGTGCCGGGCGCTTTATGGCCGCGCCGTTTTCGCAATAAATGCACGCGCGGTTCGAACCGGCATCTCGATTTACGCGCCTGTCCCTTCGTTTCCCGCGCACGGTTTGAATTTCAGTGGTCCAGATTGCCCCGAGGGGGCCACGTGGCGCGCATCTAGATCACGGCCAGCCTCTATAAATAGGGCCTTAGGGGGCCCCGGAAGCTCATTCCAAATCTTCAACTCCAGCTTCAGCTCTCCCGGTAGCGCTCTTCCGGTAGCTTCTCCGGTAGCCTTTTCCGGTAGCGAGCGTCCGGGAGTTGTTGACTTAGCCACCTGAAAACTTAGCCACCCAAAAAAGAAAGAACTGACCTAATGGCGCCCAAAGGTCGAGCGAAGACCACGGAGGTGCCCCCGGAGGAAATCCCCGTGGATTTCCTCTGGGCCTCCGAGTTCTCGGCCTCGGACGCGGAGTCCCTGGTCAAGAAGGGCGTCGTTGAAGAGGGGGACATCCGGGTCCCCCTAAAGAAGGACGGAGCCCCCCGCCCCAGGCCCGGAGAGGTCGTGGCCTTCGAGGCCTTCCTCGAGGCGGGGCTCCGGCTCCCGGTGCATCCGATGCTCCGGGAGTTTCTCAAAGAGTACGGGGTGGCTCTCAACCACCTCACCCCGAACGCGCTCGTCCGTATGGGCCTTTTTATATGGCTCTACGAGACAGCGACCGGGCGGGAGCCCACCCTCCGCGCCTTCCGGTACTTCTACGAGCCGGCAGCGCGGAGCTCCCACCTGGTGAAGGGAGGACCGAAGTCCCCCTTCGGCTCGGTGATGGTCCAAATGCTGCCCTCCCGGGTGGCAGATTACCCGACGGCGGCCTCCCGGGACCACTGGGGGGACTGGCTCCGGAGGTGGTTCTACCTCCGGGTCCGGGACGAGGCGGTGGTCTACGCCCCGGAGCCTCCCACCTACAGCCGGTCATCCGCACCGAAGCCGCCGGTGTGGACGGACGAGGAGTTCGAGCTCCTCGGGAAGGTGGTGTTGGCGAAGAAGGCCCGCTCGATGCGGGACGCCGCGGAGGAGCTGGCGCTCCTGCGGCTTTCCCCCTTCTCACGCGGGGGAAGGGGGATCGGCATGGGCCCGGAGCAGCGGCTTCCGGTCAAGCCGGTGACGCGGCGTAAGTCCCCTGCATTTTTGTACTTGCAGTTTTTTACGGGAAATTGACTAACTTTTTACCTCTTACAGTGCGCCCGTACCCGGCGGCGAGGGACAAGGCGGAGCACCTCCTGGGGAGGTACTTCGCCGACGAACACGAGCGCATCGTGCGCCTCGTGGGGGAGGGGCCTCCCCGGAACTTGGTGGCCGAGGCCTACGGGCTCAGGCTTCCGGAGAGGAAGCCCCTTCCCACCCCCGGGTCTCATAAACGGGGGAAGGATGCGGCCGGGGGTTCGGAGCCCAAAAAGCCCCGGGTCCAAAAGACCCCAGCTCCGACGACGGCGCCGGCCACGACGCCGGTGAGGGCCCGGGACGCGGCTCCCGGAGCCGAACATGCCCGGGCGGCGCCCCGGGCAGAGGCGACGCCTCCGCCCCCGGAGGCCCCCGTCGAGGCCCGGGGGAAGGAGGTTGTTGTCGATGGGGTGGGGTCCGATTCGGCGGACTACGCCCCGTCGCCAATTCGCGTGACGCTCCTCTCGCCTCTCCCGGCTGCATTGGCGCCGGAGAGGCTAGAGGTGAGGTTTTCGGGGGCGGCGCCCCCGCGCCTCTGGCCGGTTGATGAGGTGGGGGGGAGCCCCTCAGTCTTCGAGGTCCCCCCGGAGCAGGAGGCTCCGAGGGCCCTCCGGCCTGGGGCGGGGAAAGGCCTTATGATCCCCCCCGGGAGGAGATCCCCGCCCAATCTTCGTCTTCGTCTTCGGAGGAAACTTCGTCGACGAAGACGCCGGCGACGCCGGCCATGCTCCCGGATTCAGAGGTCCGGGGGCCCTCTCCCGGCCGCGACAGGAGGGCCGGGCAAGACACCTCCCTACTTCCCGCGGGGGAAGTGGCCCGCTACGCGGAGGGCCTGCACAACCGGAAGGTGCAGGCCTTCGTAGCAGGAGGAACGCTCCACGAGCGTTTTGAGGGGCTCGAGTCCCTCGGAGCCCAGGTAACTCGAGCTCTCAACACTTCGGCTTTGTTCCTGCACTTAAGATTTTTCTAACTCTTTATGCATTTTGTAGGTAGCGACTGTTACCTGGGGCCTTGAGCAGCGGGTCACCCGGCTGCTCAAGGAGGCGGAGAGCCGGGCCGCGGCCTGCGTCGAGCAGTGGGAGGCGGCCCTCCGGGAGCGGGACGAAGCTCTCGACGAGCTGTCCCGTGCCCGGGCGCAGGTGCACCTTTCGGAGGGCGCCTACATCCGCCTCCGAGAGGAGGCCAAGGTGCGGGAGAAGGCGCTCCGGGAGCTCGAGAGCTCCAGCGTCCGGGCGCTGTCGGACGCGGGCCGCTCCGTCCGCTCGGCCTTGGAAAGCCTTGGCGTTAGCCTGGGCTCCGGGAGCGGCCCGGAGGTGCCCCCGGCGACCCTCGCGGAGGCTGTGCGTTTTCTTAACGCACAAGTCTCCGCCATCCCGGAGGCTGCGGACGTCCGGGCACGGGGCCGGGCGATCCCCGTCATCGCGGCCGCCGCGGGGCTGGTTGACTACCGGGGGGTCGGCGCCCGAGCGATCGGGGGGCGCATCCCCCGGGGCTTCCCGGAGGCCTTCGAGCCAACGCGCCGGGAGGTGGAGCTGCTGGCGGAGGGGTTCTACGACCGGATCATCCGGACGTGGTTCCCGACACCGGCGCCTCCGGCCGCGGATGTCCCTGCCCCGGCCACGGAGGAAGCTCCCCGGGGGGAGGACCCCAATGCCAAAGTATGAGCCTCCCCCGGGTCTTTAGCTAGGACCCCTTTTTATTTTGTTAAGACATTTTGATTCCGGTAGCTTCTTAGGAGAAGCCCCGGGCACTTGTACAAAAACATTTTGCAATGAAATATATTAGAAATTTTTCTAAGTCTTTGCAATGAAATGTTACCAGGGTTCCCGGGGGGTTGCTCCCGAGCAACGGTCCTGGAGAGGCTCTCCGGGGGACGCCCAAGCGGCTTTGATTTTGCTGAGCCTTGTCTCCGGGAGGCGCGACGGCGGTACTGCCCGGGAGCCTGTCCGGTTGAGGTGGCGCCCGGAATGGCACTTGGATAATTTTGACAACAGCCGCGCTGAATTAACTCCCCCGCGCCCGAAGGCCCAAATGATACCTCCTCTCCGGATACTTCCGCCGGCTGGGTATGAGTTTTGGCCCGAAGACGTACTTCGGGACTCTCAGCGTCGCGTCCGGGCGCTGTACCGGGACTTGGCCCGGGAGCTGAGGGAGCGCCTCCGGGAGCTTTAGGCGTAGGGGCCTTAGGCTGGTAGAAAATCCCCCGGGTTAGGACCCGGGTTGTATCATTTCCGAAACCCACCGGAGGGGGAAGATGTCCTCCGGGTTTCCCGATCAATAAAGCACGTTGTTGTTGTTTCCTTTTATTGCACGTCTTTATTTTCTTCTTGGATGGTCTGGACGACTCATCTTAACAAGGATGAGCTAAGTTTCTTCGTGGGTGACCCGGGGGCCCCCTGTCCCCCCCCGCCCACAGCGGACCGGAGGAGGCCTCCGCGCGCTGTGGGGGTAACAGGGTCCCCGGAGCGAGCATAACCTGTAGGAGAAATATTTTCTAAGTTAGAAAATTTTAAAGGGAGGTTTTCAAGGAGGGGACCTTCCGGGAGATAATCATCCGGTCGCCGTGAACGGGGAGCCGGGAATAAGGCCTTAAGCGGAAGGAATATCCAAGAGAACCCGATGGGATTTCCAGAGGCGAGCTTCCTGAGAGACACTCGTCCGGTCGCCGTAAGAACGGAGAGCCGAGAATAGGGTCTTCGGGGAAGGGAATGCCCGAGAAATCCGGCTTCTCCGAGAGACAATCGTCCGGTCGCCGTGAGAACGGGGAGCCGGGAATAAGGTCTCCGGGAGGCATTCATCCGGTCGCCGTGAGAACGGGGAGCCGGGAATAAGGTCGCTGGGGACCAATCCTCCGGTCGCCGTGAGAACGGGGAGCCGGGAATAAGGTCGCTGGGGACCAATCATCCGGTCGCCGTGAGAACGGGGAGCCGGGAATAAGGTCGCTGGGGACCAATCCTCCGGTCGCCGTGAGAACGGGGAGCCGGGAATAAGGTCGCTGGGGACCAATCATCCGGTCGCCGTGAGAACGGGGAGCCGGGAATAAGGTCGCTGGGGACCAATCCTCCGGTCGCCGTGAGAACGGGGAGCCGGGAATAAGGTCGCTGGGGACCAATCATCCGGTCGCCGTGAGAACGGGGAGCCGGGAATAAGGTCGCTGGGGACCAATCATCCGGTCGTCGTGAAGACGGGGAGCCGGGAATAACGTCGACTCCCGGAGGAGGAAGATGGATCCAAATAAGCCGCAAGGGGCTGATCTTCCAGTCGCCGTGAGAACGGGGAGCCGGGAATAACGTCGACTCCCGGAGGAGGAAAATAGATCCAATCAAGCCGCAAGGGGCTGATCTTCCGGTCGCCGTGAAAACGGGGAGCCGGGAATAACGTCGACTCCCGGAGGAGGAAATGCCCGAAGACGGGACTTGAGTGTTTGGGTAGGGGACTAATCTCCCAAAGTGACTCGTTACCACGGCCACTGTGACCGGGTTGCCGCTTACACCCTCAGTCCACGAGGGCTGATCGTAAGCCGCCCTACGGGAGTGCAGGCTCCGTTGTAGGGACTTGTTGGGGCTGGCCCACTTCCTCGCGGGGAGGGCATCCTCACGGGGAGGGCGCCCTACGGGAGTGCAGGCTCCGTTGTAGGGACTTGTTGGGGCTAG
This sequence comes from Pharus latifolius, assembly GCA_019359835.1. Taxonomy (NCBI): domain Eukaryota; kingdom Viridiplantae; phylum Streptophyta; class Magnoliopsida; order Poales; family Poaceae; genus Pharus; species Pharus latifolius. The sequence goes on along the minus strand of CM033328.1, from coordinate 26,174,479 downwards.
CCCACTTCCTCGCGGGGAGGGCATCGCCGCTAGGGGCGGTAATGAGAAAGACCTGCAATGAGACAGTTTGCAAAGCAAGACCTATGTATTGCTAATGAAATGAAGTACAGGGTCTCCCCCTGCGAAGCCGCGAAAGGGGAGGAAAATACAGCGTCCCTCCTCCCCCTCCGGCGTGAACGCCCCGGGGGAGGGGACGTGCCCGTGAGGCTAAACATAGAACTTGCGAAGTAAACGCAAGTTCCACGTGTGCTTCAGCTCCTGCTCTTGAAGGTCGGAGAGCTTGTAAGGGGTCCCTGACAGGGGGGAGCCCCGATGACCACGACCGGAACCGGGAAGGGGGCAGGCCCTGTAACACCCGGAACCGGCGAGGGGGGAGCCCCCGAGGCGACGACCGGGACCGGGAAGGGGGAAGCCCCTGTGGCGAAGACCGGAATCGAAGTGGAGGGGGCCCCAGTGGCCTCGACCGGAACCGGGAGGGGGGCAGGCCCTGTAACACCCGGAACCGGCGAGGGGGGAGCCCCGGTGGCGGCGTCCGGAACCGGGGAGCCCAAGCGAGGGGAAGTCCACTGCGGCACGGGGGCTGCTCTGTCGACCGCCCCCGGTGCGGTAAACGCAACGCGGGGGGCGGGACTGGCTCCCGGCGCAGGGTAAACCCTCGGCAAGAAGCGGGCTCCCGGCCCCGGGATCAGGCCGGGGACGGGGTACCCCCCTTGGTGCCATCGAAGTGCCTCTGCGTCTTTTGCATCTGCAAATAAAAGACTAGAATTTGCGTTACGGCACAGGTAAGGCTCGTGCTTTTGGTGAAATATGGGCTGAGAATCTCCCTTCAGTTGGAGGCGTCGGATCCCCGGGGGACGCACGTGGTGCGACCTGAGGAGCAAAGCCTCGTACTTGGCGGCACTGCTGGCCCTGGGGACAGCAGGTCCTTCCGGAGGCCCCCTTCCGGACGCGGTTTGAGGGGGGGGCCTCCCGGGAGATACTGCCGCGACGTCTAGTTCCAGGGGGGAGGCCTCCCCCCTGGGCGCCTCAATAATGTTGACGCTTCCGATCGTGGCGGCTGCGCGCTCATACAGAGCACGGGCCATGTCTTGGTCTCCCCGGACGTTGATCACGCCATGCGGCCCGGGGATCTTCATGCAGAGGTGGTTTTGATGGGTGGCAGCCCCCAGCCGGTTGATGGTGGTCCTCCCCATAATCACGTTGTAGGAGGAGGGGAGGTCCACTACGTCGAAGCGGACCAGCTCGGTCCGGTAGTTCTCCGGGGCGCCGAAGGTCACAGGAAGATCTACCTTGCCCACGGGGTGGATCGCCTTCCCCGGGACAAAACCTTGTAGGGGCCCGGCTGCGGGCTGCAGGAGCTTCTCATCCACCTGCATCTCTTTGAAAGCCTTCAGGAATAGGACGTCGGCGGAGCTCCCACTATCCACAAGGATGCGGGCCAGGTGACAGTTGTAGATTGTCGCCGAGACAACGAGCGCGTCGTCGTGGGGGAAGCGAACCCCCCGCGCGTCTTCTGCCGTGAAGGTGAGGGGGACGTCCGACCACTTGGGTGGCGGGGACGCGTGCAGCACCCCCACAACCTTAACTTCACGCGTGTACTCCTTACGCTGGCGCTTGGAGTCCCGCCCGGAGGCGGACCCTCCCACGATGACGTTGATACGGCGCTGAGAGGTCTGGAAGGGGAGAGCTTCTGAAGGCTCCCCCTCCTGTGCCTGCTCACCCCCCGCGGGAGCGGGAAGGGCCGGAATAGCTGGCCGAGGGAGCAAGGAGGCCGGAGTCCCCCCCCTGCCCGCGCTGGTCGAGGAATGTCGCGAAGTGCTGCAGTAGTTGGTCGCAGTCTCGGGTAGCGTGGGTACTGGACCCGTGGAAGCTGCACCACGGTCCTTCCCGCCTTTTCCCCGCGGGGCCTTCCCGGCCGTGCGAAGACTGTCCTCCCCCATGGCCTTTCGGCTTGGGGAAGGGGCGATTGCCCCTCGGGGGGTCGCGCGAGCCGCCTCCGCCCTCGAGGACAAAAGTGTCCCGAGGCCGTGACTCGTTATGCCCCCCCTGTCTGGGGCGTTTGGGGGGATCCCTGGCCCCCCGGTCGACGGGGGCGGGAGCCCCCTGGGTCTTCTTCCAGATATCGTCTTCCTCCGCCCGAGCGTACTTTTCGAGCACGTTGAAGAGCTCGTCGGCGGAAGAGGGGCAGCTCCGGGAGAGCCTTCGGTGGAGCTCCCCCGGGAGGATGCCGCTTTTGCAGGCTTCGATGACCGTAGAGTCGGGGACGTGGGCCACTTTGCTCTTCACCTGGGCAAAGCGCTTGAAGAAGCTTCTGATGGTCTCCCCAGTCCTCTGCCGGACAGTATACAGCTGCGAGGAGTCCAGGGGATGCACGTAGTTCCCCTGGAAGTTGGCACAGAACTCCCGCTTGAGCTGCGAGAAAGACTTGATGGAGCCCGCCTTCAGATTGTAAAACCAGGAGCGGGCAATGCCGGTGAGGTAGAGGGGGAAGACGTTGCATTGGACGCTCTCGTCCCCCCCCCGCCGCGGAGATGGCTGTGGAGTAGATCTGCACGAACTCGTAAGGGTCCGCCTCGCCATTATAGTGTTCGATGTGCGGGGGACGGTAGGGCCGCGGCCATCGGATGCTGCAGAGTCTTCGACACAGAGGCTGGTTGGCCCCCTGCACTTCCCGGGGAGAGCCCCGGTCGCTGTCTTCTTTCACGAGATCTTCGTTGTCTGAGTCTGGAAGCGGTCCGAGAGGTCCGCCAGAATGGCGGTGGCGACGCTTTTCCTCCGGACCGGGACTGAGTTCCCGGACGTCTGGGCTCTCCGCCGGAGAGGTTGGCTCTTCAGCGGGTCTCTTCCCCCGGCCCGTGCGAGAGCGAGTCTCCCCGCGCCCGCGGCCGGGGGGAAGTTCTCCCCCGCGCTCTGGTGAACGCATTCGCTCGACCTCCCCCGGGGCGAAACGGACCTGTCCCGCCGAGGGAGGGAGCTCGTGCGCTGTAGCTTCCGGAGCCGGTTGGGGCGAGCCCCCTGCGACGACCCCCGGGACCGGAAAGGGGGAAGCCCCTGTATCGTCCGGAACCGGGGAGGGGGCGCCCGCGGCGACGCCTGGAATCGAAGTGGAGGGGGCCCCAGTGGCGACGACCGGAACCGAGAAGGGGGCAGGCCCCGTAACACCCGGAACCGGCGAGGGGGGAGCCCCGGTGGCGGCGTCCGGAACCGGGGAGCCCATGCGAGGGGAAGTCCGCTGCGGCACGGGGGCTGCTCTGTCGACCGCCCCCGGTGCGGTAAACGCAACGCGGGGGGCGGGACTGGCTCCCGGCGCAGGGTAAACCCCCGGTAAGAAGTGGGCTCCCGGCCCCGGGATCAGGCCGGGGACGGGGTACCCCCTGGTGCCACGAAGGGCCCTGGCATGAAATAGCCTCCCGGCACCGGGACAGGCCCGGGTGCCGAGAAGTGTCGGGAAGTATATCCCGCTGGGGGAGGGAACCCCCCAGCGGGATCATACGGGGTAGACAGCCCCCCTGACGCCGGAGGGGCCGCTGGGTATCCCATAAACGGGGGCATGATCCCCGGATACGGGTGCGACGGAAATGTGGGGGCCGAGGGCCGCGCCAACACACTAAGGAGCTCGTCCATAGAGCGCTGGGCGCGGAGCTGGCCCTCTACGAGAGCTTTGAGCAGGGCGTCCCGGGGAGCCGGGGGAGCCGTCGGGGGGACGCTTGTCCCGGCCGAGGTCCCCGCGGTCACCGGGAACGACCTGGAGGTGGAAGCACCTAAGTTAAGAGGAAAGGAGGGAGGCGGTACCTGGGCCAGGTCGCCTCCGGAAGGGGCCGCCGGGACAGCAGTGTCCCAGGCGGACGGCGCCGGGTCCCCGAGACCCAGGTCACCGGGAAGGGTGCGAGCCCTTGTTCTTGGAGGAGCCATGGCGATTCGTCACGGATCCCCACGGACGGCGCCAACTGTCGTGGTATTAAGAATACCCCGGCAGGTTTTGAAGACAATCCTAGCGGAGATTACGCAGCGCGGGTTGACCGGGCGACCGGTCCTCCCCAGCCGGACAAACACAAGAAAAGACACGAGGATTTATACAGGTTCGGGTCCCAGTGGGGGCCCTAGTCCTGTCGACGCGCTCCCGACCGGAGTCGGCTGGGGAGGCTCTCTCCAGGGGAGAGGCTTCCAGAGCCCGTCTGTGAGATTAGCTATTCCAATAATAATGAACTCATCCCTTACAACAGAGGGGTACAAGGGCTATTTATAGCCCCAAAAAGAAGCAAAAAACCTAAACTACCCCGGAAGCCACCGTCGGATTGAAGGGTAGGACCGTCCTTCTCCCGGTCAAACGTCTTGGATGCTTGACAGGTGGTCGCTGATTCCCGAGGCGTCCCTCGCGTGACCTGCACGTGATAGACAAACAGGGGTTTTACCTTTTAGGAGGGCGATGACGTCCGGGACATACCCGGAGAGCACGGTCCCGGGGGCCAAATGGCGGCGCCCGGGACATGCCCGGGGGGCACAGTCCCGGGGGCCAAATGGCGGCGCCTGGGGCAGGCACCGGCGGCCACTGTCCCCGGACCAAATGGCGGCGCCCGGGGCAGGCACCGGAGGCCACTGTCCCCGGGCCAAATGGCGGCGCCCGGGGCATGGCCGGGGGGCACGGTCCCGGGGGCCAAATGGCGGCGCCCGGGACATGCCCGGGGGGCACGCTCCCGGGGGCCAAATGGCGGCGCCCGGGGCATGCCCGGGGGGCACGCTCCCGGGGGCCAAATGGCGGCGCCGGGGACATGCCCGGGGGGCACGCTCCCGGGGGCCAAATGGCGGCGCCCGGGGCATGCCCGGGGGGCACGGTCCCGGGGGCCAAATGGCGGCGCCCGGGACATGCCCGGGGGGCACGCTCCCGGGGGCCAAATGGCGGCGCCCGGGGCATGCCCGGGGGGCACGGTCCCGGGGGCCAAATGGCGGCGCCCGGGGCAGGCACCGGCGGCCACTGTCCCCGGGCAATCATGAACTTACCTGGACTTGACCGCGTGGAGATTTCCCCCAACACTAGAGAAGATGGACAAGCCCAATTTCCACATCTCCAGTTTGATCAAGAGGTCGCAACAGGGGTTGGCTCTTTCTCAACAAGGGAGTCATGATCTGGGAGGATCTTCAAATCGAGTTGCATACGGCTTCGTGACCTTAACCGTGTTCGAAAAGGTTTCGCGACCATGGAGTGGTTCGAGACCATGAAAAGGAATTCGTTTCCTGTTAGGAATTGTAATCCGATCCAAATATATATAACTAAGCCTATCCGTTTAGGATTAGTTAGTTATATGAGTCTAATAAGTTTAGGTTACTGAGTCTGATACGTACTCATACGATTGGACTATAAATACCTTGTAATAGGTCTAGTTTAGATCATCGAAAAGTCATAGAATTTATTTGAGTTTTAGACACTTATAATTTCTTCGACGTAGGCAAGTGTGTCTAACGTTCGACGTGTAAAGCCCTCTTTGAAATAAAGAGTTGTGCAATTACTTTGGGTTTCGGTATTTCCGAGTAAGATCCCGTTATTCCGCATATTAGAATCTGGGCGAGTCTAGTGCGAAAACCAAGGCTAGGTCTCAAACGGATCAACCAGAGATGTTTGTATCCGTCCAAAGGCTTTTGTCCGGTATGGCCTGACATTGTCTGGTCTGTACAAATTGTTTGTGCCTCGTCTTTGAAAGTGAAACAGAGACAAATGCATATGTCTGGGGCTTTTGTCCAGACATAAGATCATTTGTCCGGCCTTCACAAAAATAGCCCAACGGTAACTGATACGTTTGCAACGGTTGTATTTTGTTGTACTGGCCGGATAGTGTCCGACATGGCCAGACAATGCCCGGCCTGTACAAAATTATGTCAGTTTGTTGCAAACGGCTAATTTTGTTGAGAGGCTATATATATATTGTGTTGGGTTTCATTTGAGGCGGCTCAAATACTTGAAATTCCAATGCATAAGCTAGCCAAACTCTTTGGAATTAATCTATTGCATTTAAAGGCAAGATTTGAGCCAAATCTTTTAGAGAAAATTAGAGAAAAAGTTTTGGTGAGAGACAAAGAGTGTTTAGTGCACTTCATCCACCATTTGCAAGATAGTGCTAGTGTATGTGCATCCATTTGCATCATTTGAGTTTCTAGTACTTGATTCGTTCAAGTGAAAGGGTCCAACTTATTACTGTTGGCGATCGTCTTCACCTAGACGGTGTCGAAGGAGAGTCGCGATCTCTCCTGTTGAAGTTTGTTGGAGAGGCCAACAAACAGCGTGTGAAAAGTTTGGTGCTCGCCTATCCGGTGTGGAGAAGTAGTAACCCGAGTTGAGATATTCTTCGTGGATATAAAAGTGAGGCTCACGCATGAGCGCTTCAATGAGGAGTAGGGAAGACTGGGTGAGTCTTCAAGACCTTAGTAAAAATTGTGTGTCAATTGTCTCTTTTTGTTAAATTTATAATTACCTTGACACAATTGTTTGAATCACTAGTTGCATTTTGTATTGTGTATTTCATATTGATAGATTGCAACTAGATGATGAATTGTTAATAAACTCTTTGCGAAATCTAGATTATCCTAAACATCATTGAAAAATTACTTAGTCGAGAAAGAATTTTTAAAAGTCTCCTATTCACCCTCCTCTAGTCGGTATCGTTGATCCTACAGGTTTTCATGATATTTCTAGAAATATAGTATTTACTAGTGATATGGAGCAAAATATTCCCAATTTAAACTCCTATTTGATCTAATTTCAATTTATCTGTGTAGTAGAAATCCAGATAATATGGTTCAAAGGTGCTCTTAGGCACTTATTGGGATTAAGATGAGATTTTATACTGTAAGATGTAACAATTATACGAGATATTTATTATATGTAATAAAATATTATTATTTTATCAACAGATACTAAGTGATCATATCAAAAATAGTGTCAAACCGACTTCTGTAAACGAGCCGGGATAGCAGACTCATTCTCTGTTTTTAATTATACAGTTATCAGAGGACTCGTATGTAATTCTTTATTTTTTTCTCTTTTTTTTTTTCCCTAGTGCGAGCTCTTATAAAGAAAGAGAGGAGACGACGCCTTCAGAGACCCAACAGCATTTGTAGTAGCCGCCAAGAACACAAAATCCCAAAAAAAAAATTTCAAACCCAAACTACAAAAACCACTCTTGCAAATCCCAATCCACCCGGATCGAAATCGAAATCTCTGGATTTCTCGCCGCACATTCTCACCATGGTAATGCAGTCGAGATACTTCTTCTTGGTTTTTTGGTTTCTTGGTCTTGTTGGGGGGAGTTGGGATGAAATTTTGAGGGTTTAATTTTGTGGATGGATCCGTTGTGATGCAGAGGAATCAGAGGGGGGATACTGGCGGGAGGCGGGGGCAGAACCGGCGGCGGCGGCGGCGGCGGCTGCCGGCGCGGGACGACCGGTGCGTCTCGTGTACCACCTTCAACATCCTTGCGCCCATATACAAGCGGATGGACTCGGAGGTGGATTTCTTTCTTTTTTTTCCTTGGAATTTGGTTCTTAGGATTTAGTGTTTTTAGGGACTTTTTTGAATTTTATGTTCAATGATGTTTGCAGTGGATTTTTTTAATTGCTGGTGTGGTGGTGTTTGCAGTGGATTTCTTTTTCTTTGAATTTAGTATTTGAGTGGGTTCTTGAATGTTAATCTGATGCTATTTGCAGGGGATTTCTTTTTGTTGGAATTTAATATTTCAGGGAGTTCTTAAATTGTCGGTGTAGATTTCTCTTTTTTTTTTATTGGAATTTAGTAAATAAGTTCTTTGCATTGTGGGCAGAATTGCAGAGAGAGTCAGTACAGGGCGTACTGGTTCAGCCGGAACGAGAAGATCATTGACCGGTTGCTCGCTGATTGTTCCTCAATCATCTGTCTCCAGGTGAGGAAAATTCATCCCTTTCAGATTTTTCAGTTAAATGGTTCAGCATATAATTATAATTTTGTTGATTTGGTTTCAGGAGGTGTGGTTGGGGAATGATGAGCTGGTGGATATGTACGAGAAGAGGCTTGGCGAAGCCAATTACACGCCGTTCAAGCTCGCACGAACCAACAACCGTGGAGATGGTGAGCTTTCCTTCCTTGTTTCGGTTTGGCAGTGTGAAAAAAAAAATCTTGTTGTGGAACATGTTAAACGAGAAATGTGTATAATGCGTGCCACTGGCTGTTCTGGTGCCTCCCTCCAATTTGTTGTTTGTTGTTTGTTATGAGGTGTGCAGAGTCCCTTTTTTCAGTGCCATAGGAAAGTAAGGACATAAACAAGGAAAAGGTTGAAGGAGATCTGTGTGGACAAACGAAATTTCAACTTGCCTTTATACCTGTCCCTGTCAGTTATTCTCATCATTAATATTAGTGCGTCCACGTCGGTGTCCATAATCCGTGTTGTCAAATGCCACTGATGTTGATTCATCAGATGATTATCATTAACTATTGACCGTGTTTTTTTGTTTAATGATTTGAACAGCTAGATAGATACAAATTCTGAACTGGCAACTTTGTTAGAACATGGTTGCATCTCTCCGGCCATTTTGCCTCTAAAAGCTACATTTTGCATCTTGCCTTATGCAGGACTTCTGACTGCTGTAAATAGGAGCTACTTCCGTGTGTTGAATTACAGGGAGCTACTCTTCAATGATTTTGGAGATCGTGTTGCTCAGTTATTACATGTGGAATCCACCTTGCCATTCTGGCAGAACAGAAGCGGCCGCTGCATCCAGCAGCATAGTCTCATTGTGAATACCCATTTGCTGTTCCCTCATGACCACAGCCTTTCCATAGTCCGATTGAAGCAGGTAGAATTGATACACTGTTTTGCAAATGAAATGAGCATTTACTATTTGCAAAGGGTCGAAGTATGATTCCTAACATTAGAATTCTGTAAATGGCAGGTGTATAAGATCCTTCAGTATATAGAAGCTTATCAGAAAGAACATAAACTTGGTCCAATGCCAATTATCTTATGTGGGTAAGCATGTAGTATGCACGCCAATGTTTAAATTTTGTTGAATGTATATCTACATATGGAGATCATTAACGTTTGATCAGGACATATTTATTACAGTGACTGGAACGGAAGTAAACGCGGGCAAGTTTACAAGTTCCTTCGGTCGCAGGGGTTTGTTTCATCGTATGATACGGCTCATTGTTACAGTGACAGCGAAGAAGATGCACACAAGGTAACCATAGAAGCTTCTTTTGCTACTAGTGTTGATGATTAAGTCTAGAAACACTGTAAATATATATTGATGCTTGGATTGACTTATTTTTTTCTTTTCCCCCTTCTTGAACATAGTGGGTCAGTCATCGAAACCACAGAGGGAACATCTGTGGAGTTGACTTCATATGGCTTCTCAATCCTAACAAATGCAGGAAACCCCTGAAAACCAGCTGGAATGAAGCTGTCTTTGGTATCATCAAGGTACCAACGTGAAGCATTAGTGTATATCAATAAAAAAAGTATAAATTATGCTGCTAATGGAAAATAACAGTTGACCTTGAAGAGATTTCTAGCCTATTAACAATGGATTTAGTTTCTCTCTCTCTTATTTCATTATCATTATGATTTAAAGTCAACCCAAATTGCCTCCTTTGCAGTATTCTCTCCGAGTTGCATCCCTGTCAGAGGAAAATGCCTTTGCACTCCTTAAGGCTGAGAGTCCTGATGATCATATCACATATTCTAGCTTCTGCCAGGCACTGTGTCAGGTATGGACAATGTATGCTATTGCTTGCTATGCACAATTCAAAACCCCTTTTGGGATGATATTGTTGCTGATGTTGCAGTACATGCAGTTAGGATTGGTCCATCCTGATCGTCTAAATTCTCAAGAAATTGAAGATCTGTGGAGTGAAGCTGACCGTGATGGGGATGGTGTAGTCAACTACAAAGAATTTCAGGTAATTTCTTGTCCAATGTTTTGCTCAAGGTTGATACTGAAATTAAGTGGTCTCATGTACTCCAGTATACTAAAAATTAGAGAAACAAGTACAGGGAGTCGGTAAGATCTAATCAGGTTGAATATAAAAAGGAGAGAAACATAAGTGGGCATAATTGGAACTGCATAGAATTTTCCATACTAATTAAAGGATTCTTCGCTAAGTTAAGGATTAGTAGTTCTTTTTCGAAATCGATTTCGAAAAAGAATGGATTCAAAATAGAAAATTTTCTTTTTCAAAATCACTCGGAGAAGTGATTGATTGTTTTTAGGGTTAAAATTTCCCATGACTTAAGACACACCTGATGTCCAGGTCGTTGCTTGTTTTTTAGCTAGCTCAAATCTGAACATTTGACAGTATCCAATCAGTAAACTTTGTTGCACCTAACTTACCAGAGTAGAATTTCCACTCGGTGGCAGTATAAAATAGCTTAAATCACATAATGTTTATCAATGTCCTGTAGAGGTGCATATGGAGCCCTAAATGCTGCAATCAAGAAGAGGATACCGAAGTTGACAATACTGATGGAGGCCTCAGCGCGATTGAGGCGAAGCAGGAACAGGAAGCCTTCGGCTTTACTGTGAAGGAAGCTGTTCTCTTCCCTCCGGAGGTGGCAAAGGGAATGTGGCCTGAGAACTACAACCTTTCAGACCACGCTCCTCTTACCGTGGTGTTCTCTCCTGTAAGAGTGCCCTGTTCTTCGCAAACTTATTTAATCCCCACATTATCAAATGTAAACACTTGTACACATACAGATACAGATCCTGTACAACAGTAGGTATAATGTGAGATATACTGAGCCATACACCAAAAGATTTAGCTACCAAAAAATAGTAACAAAAGGCTAATGAATATATTTTTTTTTGTTCATGCCTTGAGTTGCTGTATGCTTGTCCGTTGAAGGTCAAGCAGCTTTCTGCTGTAAGCTATGTGTGTTATCTTTTCTCGTATGTGTTTATAACTGTAAATTTTGCTCTTTTGTGTGTAAGCTAAAATGGATTATGAACTCTTAAACTTGAGGTGCTGCAGCACTTTTGTTGAATTAAATTACCAGTACTTGACATTAAGATACAATACATAATCTAAATTTCTCTTAAGATATAATTGTGAATCGATAACCTTGTACTTGCATCTTTTGGGAAGCGGATAGTTTCAAGACTACTATTGATTGACAATTGGGAAAATTGGTTATTGTCAATTTGGAAATAGCATCTCAAATATATTTCACATCTATAGGGCACTTTAGAACAAATAATTCAACCATAAGACACTGTTGTTAAGTTTCAATCATTAGTTTGACAATTGACATTAATAACTTTTGATTGCACTCGTTGAGGTCACACTCCATACGTATCGAGGCTATTCTCACTACTCGTCATGTTGCCTCGGCTTCTCACCGCCGTACTCCACAACGTCTACAACTCAGACTTTGTCTGTGCTCTCCTCATTAAGGTCATTCTCCATCCACTTCACCGAATGACCAAAGACAAATATCAATTGTCCAACTAATGGTTTCAACTTAACAGGAGTGTCCTATAGCTCTAGAGTGTTTTGAGATGTTATTTCTCAAATGAATTGATTTTGGAGTATCCAATAACTAAATTTTCATGTCTTTTCTGTCTTTTTTTCACTTCTATAATATTCATTTAGACATCATTTTCTAGAGGGATAAATGCATTTTTGGTCTCAATATGAAAATAGGTCAAATTTGTCCTATTTTTGAGATCAACTTAATTTGATCCCTTCACTAATTTTTTTGGAGTGGTTATGATGGAGCACGGCATGAAATTAAGTTAGCACCGCATAGGAGCTAACTCGATGCCACACGGAAAGGGATAAATTTGACGAGGACATCACTAGCTCGGATATGAACAAGGCTCCATCCACTACTTCCACTACTTTTTTGTCGCCACGAGAAGATCAAGGAGAACGGCGAGTCGACATGAATCCATCTGCTGAGCCATTCACTACGCCCACACCAAAGGATCAGCGAGCTACATCAAAGGTGGAGTAACTCACGACGCATCAAACCCAGCCCAAGATCAAGCCCAATTCGTCCGCGAGTCCAGCTCGGCCATCTAGCAGCAGTCTAACTTCAAACGGATGCCTAGGCCATGTACGAAGTCCGTTTGGGGTGAATGAGCACTTTATGGAGAAGCCCACGACGCCACCTTTCCAATGGATCTGACCCTACTGCCAAATTCCGTCTGGATCGCCCGCAATCAACGAAATAATTCGCGGACAGATTCTACCGGGTGCTGTGCCACCTCTAATTTGGGCCCAAGGCCCGTGTACCCCTAGGATTTCACATCCACCTCCTTAGCCGCCACCCCTGTTACATATGGCCGTCACCCTTCCCGTTCTTCCTCAGGTTTTGTTTAGATTAGTTTTCCTCATGTGTGAAACTTCATCCTTGTATTCTTGTGTCGGTTAGATCAACAATTATAAGTTACACAACCTCAAATTTATCGTGTGCTTCATCCATATTTGCAATTTCAGATTGCTTTTATCTTGTTCTTGCTTGTTCTTCGGTTGCTTATAGGAATCGATCCTCGTGATCAGGTCAGTCGCATCTTGGCACGGTTGATAACGACTCGTGAGTGTGGTTTAGCGATTGCCAGGGCGTCCAGTCTTGTTTGGTTGGTAACCAGATCGCCAAGATCACTCTTCATCAAATCGAAATTATCCTTCTCACCAGAAGATCGGGCATTTGTGTATTCATCAGTTGGTATCAGAGCTTCCGGTTGACTGGTGAGAATTTATCTATCTTAGTTTATTAGATTGATTTCATACCTAGAGTCCAGAAAATTGCCCTACAAAAAGATTTATTTTCCGCTATCCAAACCATCGTCATTAGCCTTGCATCGTTCTTGTCAGTTTGCATTTTTGAATTTTCGTCCATCGTTGTCGAGTGCTGATTCTTTGTTTTAGTCTTGGTCTAGTTTTAGTCTTGCATCTCGTCACGGAGTCGAATTCCACATCGATCTCCTCGTCTTCGCGTCCAATTCTAATCTACCATTGTCCAATTCGTTGTTTTCATCATATCTTCTTCATAAGAACTCGGATTTTCACATTCTTATACTTGCTGAAAACATGAGATCGTGCTCTAGAACTTTGCTGTTGAGGTCGAAGTTAGATTCGGCTTCCATCTATGAGATATTGGGCAGTTAATGTCGACGGCGTAGAGTTTTAATCTAATAGATCTGTTTCGGTATTTTCATCATAATTCTTTCATCCGAACTCGGATTGTGATAAATTTATACTTTCTAGAATCGTTGCGAGAAATCCCACAAACAGTTAGTTGGGGTAATCTTCAAATTTGGCCGGTTTGATCACGCTAAAATTTGGGCAAAGTTAGTTGTGTAATCTTCAAACTCTAGTCCAATTTGGATTCAAATTACTCAATCTGAGCCAGTTTCGATAAAATTGTCATATCTTTTTATTTCCAACACCGTTTTTGATGTTCTTATACTTGTTGGAAAGATAAAACGATCCTCTACAGTTTTGGTGTTGACCAGATCCTCTAATTAGGAGTTCTTGGGGCTCAAAATTGCTAAACAACGTTTCTGTCCTAGTTGTGCAGCCCAAAAGAAAAAGTCAAAGTGCAACAAAAGCCGCACTATTCATAAAAAGAAAAGAAGTAAGAAAAAAGGCAAGTGCAAAAAAAAAAAGAGCGGCACAAAAAAAAATCAGAGAAGAAAAATGTGTGTAGCAAAAGAGGAGAATTTTCTGTGGTTCATCTTCTAGTTCTAGTCCTTTGTATTGCTAGTTGCTTGCTTGAGCTAGGTCTGAGTTTAGACTAGTTCCAGCACATTGACTATTAGTTTGGACTAATTTTCAATCTTGTATTATTGATCTTGAATTGTTGCTACACATATCCAAACTCCACCATCTACTAAACATACATGTACGGTACCTTATAATCGCTTTGGTCACACTCGAGTTTAAGTTATCACGAACCAGCCACCGGTTGCACCACCTGTTTGCTTCGGTAAGAACTTGTAAGAGCTAGGTAAGAAGCTTGAGCAAGAGTGACTTTTGTTCCTTGTCCGCCACCTAGTAGTTGATAGGGAAATATACTCTTGTGTGTTTTTTGTTTTCTACTAATCATGGCAGGTGATGAATTTAAGAAGGAGATTGAAACACAAATTGATATGTTCTACCACAGGGAGAGACTGCAAGAGAGCCACACCACCATTGTTGCATCGTTTTCTACGAGTACGGGTAAAATCATTCCAACCTATATTTCTTATAATGGATTTCGTTTTGATGCATATATTGATTGGGAAATAGCGGTAGACAAAATTTTTGCTCGATATAAAATCTGTGATAAATGAAAGATTAGGAGTGTCGCTAGTGCTTTAACTATTTTTGCATCAATGTGGTGGAAGGATTTGTGTGCATGTAATAAGTTACCTTACACTTGGAAAGGCATGAAAAGGCTTATGAGAGATAGATTTGTCAGTAAACTCTATCACTACTACAGAATTCATCATCACAGTCGGGTCAAAACAGTCATCACAGACGGTTCTTACCCATCAGTGATATTCGAGTCACTGATAATCATGTACTATCACAGACGGTTTTTGATGTTTTCAACCGTCTGTGATCTCTCCATTCACAGACTGTTATAAGATCAAAACCGTCTGTGATACTCATACTTCACAGACTGTTATAAGATCAGAACCGTCTGTGATACTCATACTACACAGACTGTTATAACATCAGAACCGTCTGTGATACTCATACTTCACAGACCGTTCTAACATCAGAACTGTCTCTGATACTCATACTACCACAGACGATTTTAATCTCAGAACCGTCTCTGATAATTTGAGTTTCGCAGACGGTTCTGATGTCAAAACCATCTGGGATCCTCACATTATCAGAGACGGTTCTGAGATAACAACCGTCTGTGATACTCAAATTATCAGAGACGGTTTTGAGATCAGAACCGTCTGTGATACTCAGATTACCAGAGACGGTTTTGACATCAGAACCGTCTGTGATACTCAAATTATCAGAGACGGTTTTGATATCAGAACCGTCTGTGGTACTCCAAATACACAGACTGTTATGACATCAAAGCCGTCTAAGATACTCATACTAACATAGACGGTTTTGATCTCAGAACCGTCAGTAATAATATGAGTATCGCAGACGGTTCTGATGTCCAACCGTCTGTGATACTCAAATTATCAGAGACGGTTATGACCTCCTAACGGTCTGTGTATTTAGAGTATCACAGACGGCCGTGAGGTCAAAACCATCTGCGATATTGTCATTATCAGCGACGGTGGTAATCTTGAAATCGTCTGTGATATTATACTCTTAGAACCATCGATCTGTATTAGTGAATATCGCAGACGGTTTTTAGGTTAGAACCGTCTGTGATAATGTTATAATATCAGAACCGTCTATGATAGTGTGATATCACAGATGGCTCTGAGGTCAAAACCATCTGAGATAGTGATAGTGTGATATCACAGACGGTTTTTAGGTCAAAACCATCTGTGATAGTGTCATTATCGGTGACTGTTATAATCTCAGACGGTTTGCAAGATCAAAACCGTCTGTGCATATTATGCATAGACGGTTTTGATCTTACAAACCATCTGAGATTTAACAGTCACCGATGTCCTCTGTACAAATTGTATTTCATATATACAGTTCATGAATTTCATACATGCACAGTACTCAAATATATACAGTCTCATATATACATGCACACAACTTAGAAACATGTACAATAGCATTTCATATGAACAAATAAATGTACAAATTGAACAAATAAATGTACAATTGAACTCAGAAATATG
Organism: Pharus latifolius; assembly: GCA_019359835.1. Classification (NCBI taxonomy): domain Eukaryota; kingdom Viridiplantae; phylum Streptophyta; class Magnoliopsida; order Poales; family Poaceae; genus Pharus; species Pharus latifolius. The sequence continues at coordinate 26,158,699 of CM033328.1, read as the reverse complement.
TACAATTGAACAAATAAATGTAATCGACAATTAAAGTCAGTGCGTTAGATGTACAAATAAATGTAAGGCCGCACTAATAGGAACCTTGCGGGTCCTTAAACTTCCCCTTGGTTGATATGACCTCCGCAAGGAAAAACTCAGCGAGCATCCCTCGGACAATACCAATCTGCCGAGGGTCAAGGCTTTCTGAAGGGAAGTCGACCCCCTGCAGCAAGAGTTGGTACATAAAAAATTAGCTGCAGTTGTAAATTCTGTCAAATCGATACAAAGGGGAGCAGTTGTATACCTCGGGGAAATCTAGCCGGTGAGGGGTGATGATCAGGTCATACATGTGGCGCATCACGTAGAACCCACATGTATTGTCGTCCGGCTGCTGATGACACTGCCAATTTACAGACCGAGAGTTAGGTGGGGACAAGTTATAAAGTAAAACAGATGCCAGTTGAAATTTGTACCGAAACTTGTAACCACTGAAACTTATCGGCTCGCTGCTCGTGTTGTCTCCCTACCTCGGCAAAGTACTTCGTGAAAGCCCTGTAGATAGTCAAAATTGACAGTTTGAGGATAGCCGAAATTGACAATTTGAGGACAGTAAATCTAGATGCATGCAAGACAGGTCCACATCACCTTTCGAATACATCTCATGCGCCGCAATACGAGTACCCTTTCCTCTGCAATGAGTCAAGGCAGAACACCTTGTTGCTTTTCGGAATAAGTAGCAGCAGGATCCAGTGGTAGCTACATATTACACGTAAAGAATTAAAAATTTAATCTAAATTTGGGGGTGTGCACATGGAGACACTAATTTACGAGTGAAGTACTGATGAAAGCACTCACCTCTGGTTGTAGGGTACAAGTATATACTCCTTGTCGACCTGAGCAAGCAACCCTCTTTTGATGTAGTCGACAACGAAGTCTGCGTCGGTCCTAAACATCACCTCGGCGACTATCTGGGGGTCCAAGAAACCAACAGGTATGCCCTTAGATTTGGCATAGTTGGTCATGCAGCTGCACGGAAGTAACCAATTAATAAATGATATATATCCGTATATGCATGGATAGTAGGATACTTACAGCACCCAAGACCGTAGGATTGACAAGTCGAGCGCATCTTTGTTCAGTAAATTGTGCAGGTCTTCGAAGGTCACCGAGTAGGTCCCAATGTCGTTATGGAACTCTGCCACGGTGTACTTGACCATGATGTGCGTCGGACGCTGCGTCCTGGTCTGGTTTGTCCTCTTCATGTACCATGCATGCAGGCTCTGGCATGCTAACCCCATGGTCAAAATTGCGGTATCGGAGGCCATGGGCATCCCCAGAGCGAACGGTATAAGAGCTAGCGCACTCTTCTCGCTCTCCTTCGCCGGGCTCTTCTTTGCTTTTCCCCTACAAGCCAGCTTCTTGAATGCTTGCCTCTTAGTCGGAGTCAGCTTCATCATCGGAGGGGTATGCTGGCTAGTAGGCCGTGTGTCGGTCTGTGATGTCTGTGATGTAAGAACCTATGTATTAGGACACTAACTCTAAGGGCTATTATTACAGTACGAATTATGAAACTGGTGGGGGAATTACCTCATACAGGACGATGTCTTTCTTGGGCCATTGCACAAACGTGTGCACCGCATCCCCGAGAGTGGTAATCTCGTCGTTCGGTGGCTTCTCCAATGGAAAACCCTTGCAATGGTCAAAGACACTGTCCACATGGACCCGTGCAAAACCCTCACATAGAGGGGCACCATGGATTGTGGCCCCCGCTGTGCATGGTTGCGCCATCCCACGGGCAGCCTCGATCGGGAAGAGACCGGCCAGCACCATAAGCTTGCAGGAGGCGGGTTCCTACAAACAGTGCGCATTAACATGTTGAATTTCACCGCTTTTCACTTTCGAATGAATTAACATAGACAAATGGTCATTACCTGCAGAAAGTCCACCGGATACTTTGGAGAGGGCTCCGTCTGCGAAGACCCCGGCGCAGATGCGCAGCTACTACGGTGGCCAGGATGGGGGTCGGTACTTCCGCTGCTAGAAGGGGGGTGCCCTGGGTCGCCTTTCTTAGCTCTTCATACATGGACCGCATCTCCAACAACTGCTACAGGAGTGCTTTGTCCCGAACAGCGAACTCCGATCGCATCTCCTCCTTGAGCCGTTCATCGCGGGCTTGGTGGGATCTCTTTCTCCTCTTAGCCGCCTCCTCATCATCAGGGAAACCATGCCTCCAAGGCACAGTGGCACCGAGGCCGCGCACGCGGCCTGGATGCTCCTTGTTTCCTAGCGCCGCTGTGAGGATATCCCTGTCCCTCCTCGGGTTGAACTCTCTGGATGCCGCCTGCGCACTCAGCGTCACCTGCAACAGGCGAACTTAGCAATATAGCCCGTTGCATGCGTGTTACGAGGATAGTACGTGATCGGACAATCTTACCAGCCGGTCGATCACTTCCCTGTTCGCAGGGTTACTCACAGAGACGCTTCCGGAGGAGTTCATCGTCAATCTTGCTCGGCACCAATTGCGGGCGCGCACGTCCGTTATGCCCGCATAAGGACTGCCGGCCAAAGACTGGGAAGCCTCCTCGTCCTGCTTCCTCTACAACGCCTTCTTCCCCACATACTCACCACTGCCTAGTCTGTGTGGGTGGGTATTCTTGGCCTGGTTAGCCTGGCCCTTCGCACTAAGCTCCTGGAACTCTGGCTTGGCCTTCATCTCGACGAACTGCTGCCATGCCTCGGGAGTCACGAAAGGGAAGTCATCAAAGGGGGTCTTCGACTCCTTCACATAGAGCCTGACAAGGTGGCTCCTGAAGTTCCTCCACGCCTTGTTTATTGACATCAGTGTACTCCGGCGGATGGTGAAGTGGCGATTCTCGGGAATGTGAAACGCCGCCTGCATTTCTTCCCACAGCGCATCCTTGCACTCTGGGGGCACTTGACCCCAGTCGGAGGTGGTGATGGGCACCCGCTCCCTTGCCACTTTGCCGCATAGTGAGCGGTACTGACCGACAAGTTTGTCCGGAGCTTCCGACACACCATTGTCGTCGAACTGGACGTGCTGCTTTTCCCGCTTGTCCAGACGCGCGCATGTCGTCCGGCCTCGCCCCTTTCTCTTCTTCTGCGGGGTCACGGCGGACGAGGCGACCTCCGGCCCAGGCGTCTCATCGCCAGCGAGGTCACCCTGACTCCCCGAGTGGTGCATTTCGTCACCAGACATAGTTCCTAACATAAGTGAAAAGAGAGAACAGTTTAAGTAAATCTGCAACTAATAATTCTATAACAAAACCCATATACTTATAATTAACCAAGAATGACAGAAACGGTGGGGAGGTGATGAAGGTGATCACGTCGGAGGCGGGAGGGCGATGGAGGTGATCGCGACGGACGGAGAGGAGGAGAAGGTGGGAGGCGATGGAGGTGATCGCGACGGACGGTGCGAGGGCGGAGAGAGCTAGGGCAAACAGTTGCGAAGACTGGAATGAGCGGGACAAACCCCGCCTCCCGCCTTGAACTATTAACAGCGACGATATTATCACAGTCGGTCCAACGCTCACAACCGTCTGTGATAATATTATCACAGTCGGTTCTCGCATCAGAACCGTTTGTAATAATCGACATAGTGATAGTCACCAGAGAGATTATCACAGACGGTTTTGAGTTGAGAGCCGACTATGACTCTGATTATCACAGACGGTTTGGAATTGAGAACCGACGGTGCACGTCAAGAACTCGAAGAGTCGGACAATGTTGAAAATATCACAGTCGGTTCTATATATATAACCGTCTGTGGTAATCTACATAGTGAGAGATTATCACAGACGGTTGTGAGTTGAGAACCGACTGTGACTGAGATTATCACAGACGGTTGCGACTTGAGAACCGACCGTGCACGTGTACACTTGAAGAGTCGGAGACGCTGTTGGGAATATCACAGTAGGTTCTATATTCATACCCGTCTGTGATAGGTCAAAACCGTCCGTGATAATCTCTCTATTGAACATTAGTTTTACAACTTGAAACTGATCTGTAGCTTTCAACTCTGAATGCTCGAAAACTTGTTTTAAATGAACACTCAGATATTTCAAATGTAGTCCAAATGCTCTGTAAATTGGTTACAGTGTACGTAGATCCGATAATTGGTTACAATGTGGAGCATGCTCAAATAAATTTAACATACAATGTACGTGGAGCATGCTGAAGTTAATGTTACATACAAATGGGAACTTTCACCGACAATTTCCACGTACACAGCCATGTTATCCTCAACTTTCCACTTGCCGCGGCCCTGTAAAGACGAGAATTACAGGAGATATAAGCTATACCGATGGAAACAGAGAGATAAGGACGTACAGTTGATTACCTTTAAAGTATAACCCTTCCTGGTGATCCATACGCACGTAACTGGTTTCGTCGGTGTCTTCAGTATCGACCTGTACGCCATCTCCAAATGGAGGAATCTCATCAAATTGATTGTATTCCTCCTCGTCTACGACATTTTCAACTCCAACAATCCTTCTCTTGCCATGAAGGACGACGTGGCACTTCTTATTGGCCGGGTCAGTGACATAAATGACCTGAATGGCTTGATTTGCAAGTATGAATGGCTCATCTTTATAAGCAACGCGATCGAGATCCACAGAAGTGAAACCGTCACTGTCAACCTTCACACCCTGTGGGATTTGGACCCATCGGCATCGAAACAGGGGAATCTTGAACAGTACGTAATCGAGCTCCCAAATTTCTTCAATGAACCCTTAGTACGAGTTCAATCCACGTACTACCCTTGTTGGGCCTGTCTTGGTGAACCCCTTATGGAAAGCTTCTACGCTCACTCCACTATTTTGCACAGTGCTCTTTCGATCTTGAGCTTTCGTGTAAAATGTGTACCCATTGATGTCGTATCCCTGCCATGTCTGTACAGTAAACGTGGGCCCTTTTGCCAACCATTTAAGGTTCTCACTTGAGGACTCTCCGGTGATTCGCACCTTCATCCACGCGTTGAATCGACTGTTATGTTGTCCCGTGATCCAAACCTCGGATCGGCGAGGATTGTCTTGTCGTAGCATCTCCTTGTGCTCGTCGATGTACGGAGACACCTCCGTCATGTGTTGCAAGACCCAAAAATGAGCTTTCGAGTACATATCGAAATCAGGAGTGATGGCTCTCCGTACAATAGTGCCAACACCATCAAGCCTCCCCTCGTGACGAGACACAGGAACTCCTATTGCTTCTACCTCGGCAATGTAATCGACGCAGAACTCAACATCCTCTTCCGCTGCATAACCTTCGACAATGTTACCCTCGGGCCTGGACCGATTCCTCACGTAGGCCTTAAGTACACCCATGTACCTCTCGAATGGATACATATAACGTAGGAACACGGGTCCACATATCTTGATTTCTCTGACAAGGTGGACGGTGAGATGGACCATGATATCAAAAAACAATGGAGGAAAATACATCTCAAGCTGACAGAGAGTTCGAACCACCTCGCTCTGCAGAGAATCCAGTCCATCGGGATCAATGACCTTGAAAGAAATTGCATTGAAGAAAAAACATAGCCTCGTGATCGTCTCTCTGACCTTATGCGGCAGAATACTCCGGATGGCAATAGGAAGCATTTGTGTCATCAACACGTGACAATCATGAGACTTCATACCCAGCAATTTCAAATCGCCCATGGACACAAGATTTTTCATATTTGCGGAGTAACCCGATGGAACTTTAACACCACAGAGACATTTACAGAGTTCTGTCCTCTCAGCCTTGCACAAAGTGTAGCATGCAGGGGGGAGGTATATACGGCCTTTATCGTCCTTTCTCGGTGCAAGCTCAGGCCTGATTCTCATTTCGATCATGTCACGCCGCACATTGACGCCATCCTTTGTCTTCCCTGGAATGTTCAGCAATAGGCCGATTAAACTGTCTCAAACATTCTTCTCTACATGCATGACATCAATGCAATGACGAACCTCTAAATGCTCCCAATACGGTAAGTCCCAAAATATCGATCTCTTCTTCCAAGTGTTCTTCGTGCGGGGTTTCAATTTACCACCCTTTCCAAACACAACGTCTATGTCCTTCACCCGTGAGTAAACATCTTTCCCGCGCGTAGGCTTCGGGGCTGAACCATCTTCCTTGTGGCCGTCAAATTCCCTCTTCCTCTTACGATACACGTCATTCTTCGGAAGAAACCTACGGTGACGCATGTACACTGTTTTCCTGCAATTCTTCAGCCACACGCTCTCAATCTCATCTTCGCAGTGGGGGCAGGCTTTGGCTCCTTTCGTAGTACGGCCCGAAAAATTTCCAAGGGCAGGGAAATCGTTGATGGTGCAGAATATCATAGCACGTAGGATGAAGTTCTCTCGTTTGTATGCGTCCCATACCTGCACCCCTTCGTTCCACATTGTTAGGAGATCCTCTATCAATGGTGCTAGGTACACATCAATATCGTTTCCGGGTTGTTTTGGTCCTGAGATAAGTAGAGACATCATGATGTACTTGCGCTTCATACACAACCAAGGAGGAAGGTTGTAGATACACAAAAGAACCGGCCGAGTGCTATGCCGACTGCTCATGTTACCAAAAGGATTAATTCCATCGGTACTCAACCCGAACCTTATATTCCTCAATTCTGCTCCGAAGTTAACAAATTCCCTGTCGATGTTTCTCCACTGCGAAGAATGAGTGGGGTGTCTCAGCTTTCCATCCTTCTTCCGGTCTTCCGAGTGCCAACGCAGTAATTTTGCCTCTTTACGGTTTGCAAACAAACGCTGCAAGCGGGGAATGACTGGCAAATACCACAACACCTTAGCAGGAGGTCCTTGCTTTATCTCAGCGTAGTCGCCGTCGTCTGTTCGGTCCTTAGTACGCTTATAGCGGGATGTGCTGCACACCGGACAAACATGCGTATCCTTGTAGTCGTTACGGTAAAGGATGCAATCATTAGGGCATGCGTGTATCCTTTCTACTTCCATTCCCAAAGGACACAACAGCTTTTTGGCTTGGTAGGTGTTTTTTGGCAACTCGTTTCCTTCCGGGAGCATGTCCGCCAAAAGATCTAATAGTGCTGTGAAACTCTTGTCGGTCCAGCTGTTGCTTGCCTTCAATTTTAATAGTTCAAGCACAGAGGCCAACTTTGTGTACTTCGACTAGCAACCAGGGAACAACGGCTTTTCTGAGTCCTCAATCAAGCGCTTGAATTTGCCAAACTCTCTTTCACTGTAATTTCCTTCCACATCACGCAACATGTCATCTAAATGGTCATCCTCTGGCATATCCTCGTCGAAGTCGTTGTTCGGATCCGACATGTCCTGTTCCTCAACCTGAGTGGCACTTGTTTCTGTAGTTGGCTCTTCTCTATGGTGGACCCAACACGTGTACCCCTTTTTGAAACCACGTCGGATCAAGTGGGCGACAATTTGAGATGAGTTGGTAAACATCTTAATATTCTGGCAGTCTACACAAGGACAGTACATATATGGTAAACCCTTCTTCGCCATGTCTTTCTCAGCAACCTTTTCGAAATCAAAAACACCTTTCATGTATTCCTCACCCACTCGGTTGTCATTATACATCCAGTCTCGGACCATCTGCAATTAATCAAATTCATACACATGCTAATTAGTAAATCAATGGAGATCGATATTGATGATGAAATCAAGTAATGTGTATGTCTTGGGAGCAAGTACCAACCTTGGTTCGATCCTCAAATTTTTGCCCCCAAATGCTCCCCCGGCCTTTTGAGATTTCGCTCTTCCTTGCCCCAAATCTCTTCGAACTGGACAGTGTAGGTCGAGCAAGAGAGAACAACTAGCTCAAAACATCCGCCAAAAGACCTTTTATACCAGGTTCAATACAGACCGTTCTATATAATACCGTTAGCAATATCGGTGCATTTTTGAAGAATAGAATATCACTGACGGGTTTCACTCTATTAACCGTCGGTAATATCGGCGCATTTTGTAATACTATGGCAGAAATATCACAGACGGTTATGAACTCCAAACCGGCCGTGATAATTACAATATCACAGACGGTTCCTAGGTCAAAACCGTCCGCTTTACTATCACAGTCGGTTTTTACTTCAGAACCATCTGTGATTATCACTGTCGGATTTTACATCAGAACCGTACGTGATTATCACAGTCGGTTTTTACCTCAGAACCATCTGTGTTAATTATAAAATCAACAATCTGCAAGATTATCACAGACGGTTTTAAGGTCCGAACCGTCTATAATATCCCAGATTGTTTGTTTGCATTCGACTACTGGTCATCAGTTGTTCCACTTATTTTTCATATTTGGTTCTATCTTTTTTCAATGTTAGTATTTAAAAAAATGAACGTTCAGACTATTTGGTTTTATCTTGTTGTTCATATTTGTTGTATATATGTCTGTGGATCTTCAAAGAATTTTGAGACTATTACAGTTGGTCCTGAAATTAAAACCGTCTGTAATCTTACAATCAGAGACGGTTTTGAGTTAAAAACCGTCTTGTTCGCAGCAGTATTTTCTTGTTAACATTTTCACACAGAACATCATTTGGTGATTATCAGTTACATAATCAATCGAAAAGCCAGATATGTAAGGAAAAGAAATTTCTTATTTCTTACAATCTTTACATACATAAGAGATACCATTAAGCGACCAATTAATTAGCGTCGACCTGTTCCGAAAGCAACTTACAAAGTTCTCCTAGGGATGTATTGGCATCAGTAGGATCTACACTGGTCGCCCCAGGAGAACTACCAATGGCTCTAAGACTATCAACATCATCTCTCAGCAAAGGAGTGGATTTGGCATCAGTAGGATCATCCAAGAAATTAAAGTTGATACAACAAAGGTGGAGATGAAGCTGCAACTCAAAGCACTCTGCCAAGTGCAGAATGGCAAAAGACATCCCCTCAGAATGCTTCTCCAGCGCCTCTTTTTTTTTTGGAGAGTTCTGCACAAGGCAGCTTTCTCCTCCTGCACATATGCTTCTCCAGCTTCTCCTAGGGACGTATGCTGGGAGGGTGAAGATGATTGCCAACACTACTACAGAAATGCTTTTCACTATCGGTTAAAAATCCACTCTACTATCGGTTCTCTTACCGATAGTGGTCGGCACGATAGTAGAGGGCAGCACACTTCTATCGGTTCAAAAACCGTTAGTAAAACATCTACAATCCCAACGTTCACTAATCGCTATCGACTATTTCTTCTATCGGCTCGGTTTTAAACCGATAGTATTGTATAAGTTTTTTCTATCGGCTCGTATAAAAACCGATAGTATTGTTTAGGCCTTTTGTATCGGCTAGGATCTAAACCGATAGTAATCTAAACATTTTTTTCTATCGGCTCTTATATAAACCGATAGTATTGTTTAGGCCTTTTGTATCGGCTAGGATCTAAACCGATAGTAATCTAAACGTTTTTTTTTATCGGCTCTTATATAAACCGATAGTATTTTGTGGACACATTTAGTACTGGAAACTTTATTCTATCGGTTGTTATATATAAACCGATAGTATTGTGTGGACACAGTTAGTACTGGGAACTTTATTCTATCGGTTGTAGTATATAGCCGATAGTACTGAAAAATTTATTCTATCGGTTATATTATATAACCGATAGTATTTTGTAGACTCGTTTAGTACAGGAAACTTTATTCTATCGGTTTCTAAATATGAACCGATAGTATTGTGTGGACACAGTTAGTACTGGAAACTTTATTCTATCGGTTATAGTATATAACCGATAGTAATATTAGTTTTTCCTATCGGTCATGTAGTGGTACGGTTAGTACTAAATATTTACAAATATACATACAGCAATACAGAGATACATACAGCAATATACATACAGCAATACAGAGATACATTGGATCATTCACAAATACACCAATATTTACAAATATTCACCAATATTCACATATTGAATTTGTTCACAAATACACTAATACAGTAATATACACATGCATTGGACAGACTGAATTTATGCACATATTGATCGAGTTTATTCACAAATACATCAATGAATCTATTCACATATATTCACATATATTCACAAATCAATGAATCAACACATTCAATATATATTCACAAATACAACAATAAACACAAGTCAGTTACTATCGATCGTTGATAGCCACTTCTTCCATAACATATTGAGCCCAAATTGTTCGCAGCTCCTTCAATTGAGGCAACTCATATTGCTCTTTCAACATGGTGCTCTGCATATATGCGTGTATGAAGTTAGGATCGTACGTCACATCCAATTAAAGTTCGACTTTGAGTCAGGAAAAATAGTTACCTTAGGGAATTGGGCAAAGTTTCTCCTGATCAGGTCATACATGAATCTCATGACATAGAAGCCACATTCCCACGATTGTGGCTGCTGATGGCACTGGAAAAATTGCATATGCAAAGACATAAACCCACATTAACTCGAAAGAACTAATTAAGCTTAAATTAAAAGACTCATCATGAGTACTTCCATCCGTATTAATTACCTCATATTCTTTCCAAGAAATTGTTGTGCCCTTCGACGCGTCATGCCTCACTCCAGCACTAGCATAATTTTTGAAAGCCCTGTATTTAATTTAGCATTGTCGATTAATATCTTATCATTAATTAGCTAGTCAGAGAAAAATTTAAGACAACTATGTTACTTACGCGTCTATGTGCCATGTGAGGGTGAAACATGCGCCACCTTGTCGCTCATCGAATAGAGGTAATAGACCTCATTCATCCATGGGCAAATGACGGCGAGGACCCAGTGGCCCCTACATTGCATATATAAGCGAACCGTTTCATACATATGTTAGGCGTAACATACAAGAATGAGTTAAATTAGTAGGAAATGCACTAACCATTGGTGGTACGGCGCAAGGATGAACTCTCGGTCCTGCTGCGCTAGTAGTGCCCTTGATATGTATTCTTCCGCATGTGCTTGGTCGTGCTCTAGCATCGTGAGGCTTATTTTCTCTGGGTCGAGGAAACCCACCTTGTCACATGCCCTCATCGACGCCAGCCTATACATGCACCTGGATGCAAAGTAGACATTAGTAAGTAGTGCATACAAAAAGTGATTAGATTTATGAAACGAACTGTGATAACTTCAGACAACAGCACACTCACAGGACTCCAGTCCGTATGATGGACATATCAAGCTCCCGCCAGTTGAGGAGGTCGAACAAATCCTCGTGGGCCACCGATATGCTCCCGGGCTCACGGTGAAAATGGGCTGGCCTGAAGTGAACCAAGAAGTTGATGTGGCGCCTAGACCGGGTCAGGTACCACTCGTGGAGACTTCTGGTTATTTGATCCATATTGCGCAGAAGGTACTCCGACACGAGTGGGGACCCGTTCTTGAACGTACCCGGCTGGCTTTGTTTGGCCTTGCCTTTGGCCTTGCCCTTGCCTTTGGGCGGGGAGCGAGTGTATACCTTCGAAGGTTGGGGTGTGGTGCCGTCGGCCTCATTTGATGGCGAAGGGTTTGAGGCCGTCGGAGGAGGCATGGGGGCCGAAGGAGTTCGCTCATGCGTTGTGGCAGGGCTGGTGTCCTCAGGAAGTGTGCTGGTATCCATCGTCCACTTTAAGTACAAACGCTTAAATTAGATTTTGAAAATTAAGTATATTAACTGAGTTGTAAGCTAGAATGGCTAGGGTTTACCTCCTGTAGTCTAACACCCTTCTTGGGCCACTGTATGTACGAGCCCAATGCCTCGCCAATTGTCCGCATTTCGTCCGTTGGGACGGGCAACGGAAAAGAGCTGTAGCCCGGGAGGGCCATGTCCACCTGTACCTTTGCGAATCCAGGCTCCAGAGGTACGCAGTGGATCCGGACATCCTCCCAAGACTGGTATACGACCCCGTTTGCAACCGCAACAGGTTTGTCGCCTATGTTGATCAATAGGGTACAGCTCTCCGGCTTCTGCAATTTGCAACAATTATAACAAGTTAGCGAAACAATTCTAACGTAACGGGAGTGGCATCAGCCGAACTGCATATATAGCTCAAGAGTTGCAATACCTCGATCAGGTCCACCGGATCCACGTGAACCTTCGAGCCAACACTACTCGGCCTGGCAGCGTCGACCTCGGCAGCTGGATCTAAACCCTTGGACTGCACAACTCGGCTTAGGCGTTCATATTTCTCGTTCATTTGAGCGAACATGTCCGCGAATTGTGCAGTCACATCTGCCCGTATCTTCTGAGATAGCTCCACTTCCCTTTCCTTCCAGCTGCCAGGCTTCTTCGCCTTTTGCCCGGGGTCCGAGAAGCCTTCCTTCCATGGCACCACAGCCCCCACGGTTAGCGTCCGCCCTGGATGCTCCTTGTTCCCTAGAGCCCGGGTAAGGATGTCGTTCTCCCTATGGGGACTGAACAATCCCTCGGTCGCCTCCTTCGAGCAAGAGATCTGTTACATTGAAAGCTCTCCATTGTGAGGAAGAAATATATACAAAGTTGTGCGCACACTAGTGATCATAGTTAGCCAACTTACGAGTCGCTGCACGACCTCGACGTCCCTGGGGTTTGGGAACGCCACAGTCCCCGTGGCCGACACGGTCCCTCTGGCCAGCCACCAGCGCTTGCATCGCTGATCGCGGATCTCGGAGAGTGGTAGGTCAGGGGAGTCGACGAAATGAGATGCCTCGTCTTCACCCTTCTTCCACTGCTCCTCCTTCCCCGCATAGCCGCAAGAACCGAGCCGGTGTGGGTGGTCGTTCCTCCTCTAGATTGCCCTGTTCTTCTCGCTGAGGGCCTTCGTACCAGAAACAAGAAAATTAATGCACCACTGCTTACTACATACAATGGTGTAACCAAGCAAAGGAACCATTCATACCTTGAACTCAGGAGTCCCCTTCTGTTGGGCGAATTGCTCCCATACCTCCTCCGTTATGAAGGGGTACTTCTCGCATGGAGATTCGCCTTTAGAGAGGAAGGTACTGACGAGGACGCTCTTGAAGGTTTTCCACGTGTTGTTCATGTCCTTCAAGCAAGCTATCTTGGGACCATCGTCCGGGATGTTCCACTTGGCCTGTTTCAAATGGTGCATATAAGTAGGACTTACCTAATCTCTAGGATAAACCAAGGGAATGTGATTACTCAAGAGTTCAGTGATTTTGATTAATTTTACCTTCACTTCCGCCCACAGCCTATCCCTCTCGTCGGCCTTGACGTCCTTCCAGCTCTGGACGGTGATCTTCACCCTTTCCTTCGCCAACAAGCCAACATAGGCAGCATAGTGCCCGGCGTTCTTCCCGATCGGTCTCCCGAACTGGTTGAACTCACAGGAAAGATCCGCGCGTTTGGCCAAACGACCCAACATCGTCGTGCCTCGCGCCTTCCTCTTGCGCTGGGACGAGGCAGCGCCATCTACATTCGCCCTCGCCGAATCACTAGTATCAGCCGAGGAAGATGCCGACATGGCTTTACCTAAAATACCATAAACAAACCATCCAATTGATATGAAGAAAGGTACATGACAAAGTAATTCACATAATATTCAGATGAGCAGTGCAAACTAACAAATACTATATTTCCTATTGGTTTTGAAAGGAAAACCGATAGTACTAAGGTCTATATTCAGGAAAATTTAAAAGATTAGCAGTGCAAACTATGCTAATCTCTCTGCTGGAAAATAAAGTCTGTTAAAATTTAAATGAACCTAAATTTGAGATGAAAATTAGAAAATGGGAAGTAATTCACAGAAAATTCAAATTAGCTGTGCAAACTATGATGGCACTACTATTTACTATCGGTTTTCCAAGTCAAACCGATAGTAATCAAGTCAGCATTAGGAAAAATTTCCAAAATTGCTCAGCAGGAACATAAAGTAATTGCTCAGCAGGAACATAAGGTATGTTAAAAAATAAATGAACCTAAATTTCAGATGAAAATTAGAAAATGGGAAGTAATTCACAGAAAATTCATATTAGCTGTGCAAACTATGATGGCACTACTATTTACTATCGGTTTTTCAAGTCAAACCGATAGTAATCAAGTCTGAATTAGAAAAAATTTCCAAAATTGCTCAGCAGGAACATAAAGTAATTCCTCAGCAGGAACATAAGGTATGTTAAAATATAAATGAACCAAAATTTCAGATGAAAATTAGAAATGGGATATAATTAACAGAAAATTCAGTTTATGGTATTTACTATCGGTTCTGAGTAAGAAACTGATAGTGAACTACACTGTATGACAAATTGCTATGATTTTCATCAATTCTGTCATTCTCATAGCTATCAAGTTTGTAGTTCATGAATTTTACTGTAGGTTTCTATTTGTAATCCATGGAACGGGATATGAACCATTGCATACAAAATTAAGCAATACACGCGAGCGATTTGGTCAAGAACACTTACAGTGGATCGTGGAGTGGCCGGAGGCGGTGGCGCAATGCAATGCCGGAGGCGGTGGCGCAATGCAATGCCTGAGGCGGTGGAGAACCAGTGGCGCAGAGGAGCGAAGAAGCGAACGTCGGCGATTCTAGGGTTTTCCGCGCGAGTATTTTTCGATTTGGAATGTGATCAGTTGCACTGGAGGGAAAATCGTGCAGGTTAATTATAACCTATTGAATATTTACTATCGGTTCATCACCACAAAACCGATAGTAAAAACATGTAAGTTAGGGTTTTCGTAACACAGTGTAAATCACTATCGGTTGTGAACACTAAACCGATAGTAAACTAAGAACAGGGGATCATAACATAGTGTAAATCACTATCGGTTGTGAACACTAAACCGATAGTAAACTAAGAACAGGGGCTAATAACACAGTGTAAATCACTATCGGTTGTGAACGATAAACCGATAGTATAGTTTAATTTCATATCAGTTTCACAGTTATAACCGATAGTAAAATACAATGCTATTGACCCTAAAGGATTTCCCTTAGAAGAATTACAGAGGATCTCAGTACATCATTTTGTATTGTATTTACTATCGGTTATGACAATAAACCGATAGTATATGTTAATTTCATATCGGTTTGGAGGTTGAAACCGATAGTATAATACTGTTAAATTAATCTAAAGGTATTTCCTGAGAACAAATACAGATGGGTCTCAGTACATCATTTTGCACTTGTAAAGACACCTGAAACCCCATGCAAATGGCTTGCAATAATTTTGAAATAAAATAACAGTAAAGACCAATCATGGAATGAAAATTTGCAGTTTTCATATATATTTGTGAAAAGAATCAATTATTGCTCAAATCAAGTATATACTCCAATTGAAATGAAAATTTGCAGAAATGATTCTCAATGCATCACGTATGTTTTCCCAAAGAATTTTTGAAAATTGATTTGAACATTCTTCGATCCAAGTAATATACGTCACTTACATATTGCAAATTAGTCAAGAATGGTTGTCCACCCATAATCCTTCTTCGTGGTCGTCTCGCAGGTAACTTGTTTCGTCAATATCTTCGGTAGGGACAGATTGAAGTATTCCATCTAAAAATGGAGGTAGTTCGTCGAACTGATCGTACTCTTCTTCATCCACAACGTCTTCGACCCCAACAATACGTCTCTTACTATGAAGGACAACGTGCAACTTTGGGTTGGCCGGGTCAACGATGTAGAACACCTGTGTGGCTTGCTCAGCAAGTATAAATGGATCATCTTTGTGTGCGACTCTACTGAGATCGACTAGAGTAAACCCATAATTGTCGACTTTAACACCTCAAGGGATTTCGACCCATTGGCATCGAAACAGAGGAATCTTAAGTAATACATAATCGAGCTCCCATATTTCCTCAATAACACCGTAATATGAGTCGAGTGCTCTTACTGCCCTGGCATCCTCCGAAATAGCAAGTAGTGTCACTCCACTACATTGCATAGCACTCTTCTCGTCCTGAGTTTTTGTGTAAAATGAATAGTCGTTGATGTCATACCCCTGCCAAGTCCCTACAGTAAATCTAGGCCCTCTGGCCAACCATGTAACATCTTCATCTACATCGCCCTTAGAAGCTTGTAGGACTCTATTTTTGATCCACCCAGCAAACTTCCTATTATGTTCTCTGGTGACCCAAATCTCTGGCTTCGAGGGATTCTGTTTCCGTAACATTTCCTTGTGCTCGTGTATGTATGGCTCCACCCCCCGTCATGTGCTGTAAGACCCAAAAATGGGCTTTTGCATACAGATCACTAGAGGGGACGACTGCTTTAAATCCAATCGTTCCAATGCCTTGAAGCCTGCCCTCATGCCGAGACGTAGGAACGCCAATTGGGTCAACCCCGGCCATATAGTTGGTGCAAAATTCGATCACCTCCTCGGCGGCATAACCTTCAATAATACTGCCCTCAGGCCGATATCGATTCCTTACATATCCCTTCAAGATACCCATAAATCTCTCAAATGGATACATGTAGCGCAGGAACACGGGTCCACAAAACTTAATTTCTCTGACAAGGTGAACAATTAGATGGACCATAACATCAAAAAAGGATGGAGGGAAATACATCTCCAGCTGACAAAGAGTGGTAGTCACATCGCGTTGCAAATCGTCCAGTCCATCCATATCAATTACCTGCAAGGACACAGTTGCAGCAAATATTCAGATCCAAAAAATCTGACAAGTTCCACGAATGGAGCTAATTAACTTGCTAGGAGTACACGCTTACGTACCTTGCCAGATATTGTGTTGAAGAAATAACATAGCTTTGTAATTGTCTCTCTGACTTTGACTGGGAGAATGCCTCTGATAGCAATGGGAAGCATTTGTGACATCAGTACATGACAATCATGGGACTTCATACCAACCAGTTTCAAGTCTTTCATGGACACAAGTTTTTTCAAGTTCGCAGAATACCCGCATAGAACTTTGACACCATGTAGGCATTGACAGAGTTCTGTTTTTTCTCTTTTTGACAAAGTATAGCAGGCCGGGGGGAGGTATGTCCGCTTTCCCTTCTCCAACGGTGCAAGCTCAGTCCTTATGCCCATGTCGAGCATGTCACGGCGAACGTTGATGCCATCTTTCGTCTTTCCTGGAATGTTCAACAACAAACCAATCAAACTGTCACAAACATTTTTCTCTACGTGCATGACATCAATGCAATGTCGAACTTGTAAGTGCTCCCAATATGGCAGATCCCAAAGAATCGATCTCTTCTTCCAAACATTTTTTCCTGGAGGTTTAGAACATTTACCGAACTCAACTTTAATGTCCTTCACGCGCAAGTAAAGCTCCTTACCAGTCACAAACACTGGGGCTGATCCTTTCTCAGGCTTCCCATTGAATGACTTCCTCTTCTTACGGTAGGCGTGATGCATCGGAAGGAATCTGCGGTGACCCATGTACACTGTTTTTCTGCAGTTCGATAACCACATGCTTTCAGTTTCATCCAGGCAAATAGGACAAGCCTTGACTCCTTTCGTACTATACCCCGACAAATTTCCATAGGCCGGGAAATCATTTATGGTACAAAATATCATGGCCCGCAACATGAAATTCTCTCGCTTATGTGCATCCCACACCTGCACCCCTTCGCTCCACAATTTTTGTAAGTCCTCGACTAACGGTGATAGAAACACGTCAATATCATTCCCGGGTTGTCTGGGTCCTGAAATTAGTAACGACATCATGATGTACTTACGCTTCATACATAACCAAGGAGGAAGATTGTAGATGTATAAAAGAACCGGCCAAGTGCTATGTCGACTGCTCATATTTCCGTGTGGATTCATACCATCCGTACTCAGCCCAAACCTTATATTCCTCACTTCGCCGCCAAACTCACCGAATGTTCTGTTAATGTTTCTCCATTGAATGGAATCAGCTGGATGTCTTAGTTTTCCGTCTTGTTTTCGACCTTCAACATGCCAACGCAAGTACTTCGCATCTTTCGGATTTGCAAACAGCCGTTTCAATCTGGGAATCACAGGCAAATACCATACAGTTTTGGCCGGAGGCCCTTTCTTTACCTCATCACATCCATTGTGATAAATTTTGTCCCCATACTTATACCGCGATGCACCGCATCTTGGACAAACATGCAAATCCTCGTACTCGTTACGGTACAGAACACAATCATTTGGGCATGCATGTATTCTTTCGATTTCCATTCCCAACGGACACAATAGTTTTTTGGCCTGGTAAACTGATCTTGGCAACTCATTTCCCTCTGGAAGCATGTCCGCTAACAGATCCAATAGCGCCGTGAAACTCTTATCGCTCCAACCGTTGCTTGCCTGCAAGTTATATAATCTCAACACAGAAGACAACTTTGTAAATGTTTCACATCCGGGGAACAAAGGCTTCTCAGAATCAACAATTAATTTCTGAAATTTAGCTAAATCGTTTTCGCTGTAGTCCTCTTCTACATCATGTAACATTTCATCTAAATTGTCGTCATCTACATGGACTTCCGAATGAACATTATCAATGTTTTGATCATGATCATCATTACTGCAATCCACTTCCGGGTGCTGCTGAGTGGTAGCGGTAGTGCTCGTTTCCTCAAGATCTTCACCATGCCATATCCAACGGGTATAGCGTGCGTTAAAACCACGACGAATCAAATGACTCCTAATCTGATCAGAGTTGCCGAACCTTTTTAAGTTCATACAACCTATACAAGGACAATGCATATCTTTCTCTCCCTTCTTCGCCTTCTCTTGCTCAGTAAATTTAATAAATCCATTCACACCCTCCAAATACTCAACAGTAGTACGTTTTATTCCATACATCCAATATTCTCGGTCCATCTACAATTATTTCACAAAATTGACAAATTCAAATAAATAATTAATGACTCAGGGCATGCATATATGAATGAAACATAATTAGCTAGGCCATATGTGTGTACATGAGCTGTTTAAGTACATTAAATGGATTTGTATATATGAAACCCTAATTAACTTGATGCATGCATTAATTGGAAGAGCCAGCTAGCTAGCTGCTTAAATTCAGCAAGCTATAGCTAGCTAGCCAACCCAGCCTTCTAGCTAGCTTGGAGATACATGTATCTAGTTTAATGAATTGCAAGTAGAGAGAGAGAGAGGGAGAGTGTGAAAGAGTGATCGAGAGAGAGAGAGGTGATGAGAAGATGACAATACCGAGGGGGATGGAAATATGACCAACCTCTCAGCTAGCTTCTCCAGATCATTCTAGCTTGGAGTTGTGCGCGGCTGAAATGATTCCAACATGTAGAGCGCAGAGCAGGGGTCGACCTAATTAAGTTGTCCAATTTTACTATCGGTTCAACAACACTAACCGATAGTAAAATAAGGTCCCCACTGTCATAACCATTAGTGTATATGAAGTCATTTTACTATCGGTTTGTGTTGTTGAACCGATAGTACTATTTAATATATTGTATCGGTTAGTACAGTAATAACCGATAGTAAAAAGTCAGTAATTTCACTATCAGTTACCCGAGAAAAACCGATAGTACTATTCAATATATTATATCGGTTAATACAGTACCAACCGATAGTATAAAGTGAGTAATTTTACTATCTGTTACGAACGAAAAACCGATAGTACTATTGTAATATATTATATCGGTTGGTACAGTAATAACCGATAGTAAAAAGTCAGTTATTTCACTATCAGTTAAAAATGGAAACCGATAGTACTATTTAATATATTATATCGGTTTATACAGTAATAACCGATAGTAAAAAGTGAGGTAGTTTTACTATCTGTTACGAACGAAAAACCGATAGTACTATTGTAATATATTATATCGGTTGGTACAGTAATAACCGATAGTAAAAAGTCAGTTATTTCACTATCAGTTAAAAATGGAAAACCGATAGTACTATTTAATATATTATATCGGTTTGTACAGTAATAACCGATAGTAAAAAGTATTTGCATTTCACTAACGTTGGATTAGTGTATAACCGATAGTAAAATGATGGTTTTCCGCCGATAGTAAAATGATTAGTGCATTCCACTAACCCTTATTTTCTAACGGTTGTAAGCAATCTAGGAAAAATCCAATAGACTTTAAAGTGTGGTAGAAAAAACTATAAGCTTCAGAGTGGATTTGGACGTGGAAGTGTGAGCCTTACCCCAGAAAGTTGATCATCCAAGAAAAGCTGATGATACAAAGGTGTTGAAGAGGGGATATTAGAAGGATTGTTGTAGATCTCCAAAGGTGGAGTCGATGCAACTGGAGGGGTTGCAAGGGGCAATGTGGCAACACAGGCCTCAGCACCCTCTAGAGTCTTCGCTGCAGCTCCACTGGAGGATCTTTCATCATTTCTAAGCCTCTTCTTTGGAGGGAGCATTTTCTCAGGCACCTGTGGATTTCGAAATGCATTTGTTTCGAGGTAATCAAGTTATAAAAGAAAGATCTGCATTAGAGTTTCAGAGAGGACTTACTTTCTGAAGATCCTGATCGAGTTCATTCCTTATCTCTTCCTCATCACTCTCAATTTTAATAACCTCATTGGAATCTCGGCTCGCCATCAAGGTGAGAGTTGAGGAGGGAATAAAGACAGGGATTTAGGAGCCTCGCTATTTATAGAAACAGAAGGTGACGGTTCATATGCGCGGGTGCCTCGAGTTTTAAAAAGCGCACTACTGGTTTTCAAGGTCAATAAATTCATGATAACTTCTCGGGAGATAAACTGCAACACGGAAAAGGAAGTTGAAGAGTCAGATTAGATAATTCGATGCAAATTAAATTTGAAGTAAATAATTAAGTCTCTTCATCGGCTCAGTTATTATGTGCGGTTATCAACAATTGCATGTAGATAATTCGAAGGGTGGGCACTGTTGGGACTATCACAGATGGTTGGGATATCAAACCATCTGCTTTAATATTACAGACGGTTTTCATATCCAAATCGTCTGTAATATGACTATTACAGACGGTTCTGATGTCCGAACCGTCTTTACTATGCCTGGAATATTGAACTGTTCGACTTCTTCAAATACTTGTTCCCTCCCTGGAGTGTTTTGCTTCCAGTCTCGAACCGCTCCACTTCTCTTTCTCCAAGAAATGAGGGAAAATTGCAAAATTTACATAAGAAGAAATTTTTAGTTCATTTTTTCAACATTAATGAAAAACAATTTCCAAGTCGACGCTTCGTGTCCCCAGGTTAGTGCGCCGCGCAAACATCAGAAATGGAAAAGACACAACACACTGTTGAGAATTTGAAGTGGAGCGCACTACTTTCTTTTCAAGATCAATACCGTCATGATAAATATTCTCAGGAGATAAACTGGAACACGGCAAAACAGTAGTGCCCACTTTGGAAGTTGAAGCGTCAGATTATATAATTCGATGCAAATTAAATTTGAAGTAAATAAATAAGTCTCTTCATCTGCGCTGTTATTATGTGCGGTTATCAACAATTGCATGTAGAGAATTGCACTGTTGGGACTATCACAGACGGTTGGGAGATCAAAACCGTTTGCGTTAATATTACAGACGGTTCTGATGTCCGAACCGTCTTTAATATGTCTGTTGAATATTGAACTGTTCGACTTCTACAAATACTTGTTCCCTCCCTGGAGTTTTGCTTCCAGTTGAACCACTGAGAATTTGAAAGAAGTTGAGAATTTGAAGCGTCGATAACTGTTCGACAATCACAGTCGGTCCTTACATAAAATCCGTCTGTAATATTACTATCACAGACGGTTTGGAGTTAAAAACCGTCTGTGATATTGATAGAAGTTGAGAATTCGAGGCGGCGGACACTGTTGGGACTATCACAGTCGGGCCTTACATAAAAACCGTCTCTAATGTGACTATCACAGACTTTTTTTTACCTTAGAGCCGTTTGTGATATTCAAAGCACATTGATATATAACTTCTATATTCTTTTTATATTATTTGCATGGGACCTGCGACTTCTATATTGTTTCTATATTATTTGAAGAGCTCCGATGGACTGCCCTCACAAGCCAAAGATCGCGATAGTCGTTCCTTGATCACACACAGTGTACATACCTTTGTATGGTCGAATGTTCGACAAAAGCTAAAGAAAGATAAAGAAAGAGGGAAGATTGCATGCAGTCTAAGAATGTGCTGGAAAATTAGAAAGTTGACATAAGAACAAAGTTTTCAATAATTTTTTTCATCACTTACAAAAAAAAGTAAAAATATAGAATGCTAGGTCAAGGAGTGGTCTTAGCCCTGGTTGCATCTAGAATAAAGTCAGTTTGACTTACAGCCAGGACGCAGGACTCCTCCAGCGACAAGTTGTCCTTCTCAGGATCAACTACTACAGCGTCGAGAAGGCCTGCGACCTCCCTCAACTTCGCGATGGTATCCTTCATTGTCAAACCGCAGCCAGCGATGGTCATATCCGCGGCTTTCTTCTCCTCGCGAAGACGCCTCGTCCTCGCCCTAGCATTGTCACCATCCGTCTTCATGCGCTCAATGCACTGGAAGAGATCGTCAAGGTCAAGCCGTAGCCGAGTGTGCTTCTCCGTGAGGAGGTTGTGCTCCTCCTGGAGGGCCCTCAGCTCGGCCTTGACTTTGCCAGTGTCTTCCACGGCTCCCCTTCCCTGTGCAAATCAACAGGTCAAGAATGTATTGAACAGGGATTAACAATACAGGGGTAAGTCCAAAAGATTGAGAGTTCTTACCGGGGAGGGTGAGGCTGACGATGCCATCGAGGATGCCATTGGCGCAGAGAAGCTAAGGAGTCAAACAGTTTGAGAACTATAAAAACTTGTAAAGTAAATGACAATTTTTCCACTGTCAATTTATAGAACTTCCAAAGTGATGCTTCGTGTTCTCCTAGGCGCCGCACGCTAAGATAGGAGACAGAAATGATCACAGTTGAGAATTCGAAGCGCCAGTACTTTTCTAGTCGGTTCAGACATCAGAACCGTCTGTGATAAGTAGACTATCACAGACGCTTCGTAGTTCACAACCGACTGTATAAATCACAGTCGGTTTTGAGTTCCGAACCGTCTGTGATAGTCTACTTATCACAGACGGTTCTCAGCTGGGAACCGATTGTATATATCACAGTCGGGTTTTAGGTTAGAACCGTCTGTGATAAGTATACTATTACAGACGGTTCTCAGCTGGGAACCGATTGTATCTATCACAGTCGGTTTTTAAGTTAGAGCCGTCTGTGATAAGTAGACTATCACAGATGGTTTTGTGTTCAAAACCGTCTGGTTTACTGTCACAGTTGTTTTTGACATCAGAACCGTCTGTGATATTTGAACATATTCTCCCGACAGGCCTTCGCAGACGGTTTTCCATTGAACAATTCATACCCGTCTGTGATGTGCCGTCTAGGATGTCTGTTTCTGTGGTAGTGTATGCTGAATTTTTGTTTAAGAAACTACAATACGTAAAACAGGGTAATAACATTGTAATAGGATACTACCGAGAATTAGAAACATGCTTGTTGCGTTGTGGTTTAGAGGAAACTGAGGAAGCTAAAGAGATTAGATTCATAGGTGGGCTTGATAAGGAAATTCAAGACATTCTTGTTGCTAAGGAATATAATTCTTTGTTTCAATTGTTTAATTTTGCTTGTGGGGCTGAAAATCAAATTGAACATGAAAGACATATATCTGAAATTAATGTCTATAATTGCAAGGGTGAAGAATTTTCTTTGGAAAAACGGCCTCTTGCCATGTCCCCACTTGTGACTAATCTTTTGCAGGAAAGTGATAACAAGCAACAATGTGATCAATTAGAGGATTGCCATAGCACTAATCATTTCACGTCAAGTTCCTCTAGTTTTCCTTTGAACCTACATGATAGCTTTCAAGAAGGGGAGTATATGCATGTTGTTTTGCCTCGTGTTGGTACAACCTTTTGCAGGAGATTATGCTTGAGTCGAGGACGACTCAAATACAAGAAGGGGAGAATGACGAGGACATCACTAGCTCGGATATGAACAAGACTCCATCCACTACTTCCACTACTTCCTCGCTGCCACGAGAAGATCAAAGAGAACGGCGAGTCGACATGAATCCATGTGCTGAGCCATTCACTACGCCCACACCGGAGGATCAGCGAGCTACATCAAAGGTGAAGCAACTCACGACGCATCAAGCCCAGCCCAAGATCAAGCCCAACTCGTTCATGAGTCCAGCTCGGCTATCCAGCAGCAGTCCAACTTCAAACGGATGCCCAGGCCATGTATAGAGTCCGTTTGGGGTGAATGAGTACTTTACAGAGATGCCCACGACGCCACCTTTCCAATGGATCTGGCCCCACTACCAAATTCCATCTGGATCGCTCGCAATCGATGAAACAATTTGTGGACAGATTCTGCCGGGTGCTGTGCCACCTCTAATTTGGGCCCAAGGCCCGTGTACCCCTAGGGTTTCATGTCCACCTCCTTGGCTGTCACCCCTGTTACATATGGCCATCACCCTTCCCGTTCTTCCTCAGGTTTTGTTTAGATTAGTTTTCCCCATGTGTGAAACTTCATCCTTGTATTCTTGTGTCGGCTAGACTAACAACTACAAGTTACACAACCTCAAATTTATCGTGTGCTTCATTCATATTTGCAATTTCAGATTGCTTTTATCTTGTTCTTGCTTGTTCTTCGGTTGCTTGCAGGAATTGATCCTCATGATCAGGTTAGCCTCGTCTTGGCATGGTTGATAGCGACTTGTGAGTGTGGTTTAGCGATTGCCAGGGCGTTCAGTCTTGTTTGGTTGGTAGCCAAATTGCCAAGGTCACTCTCTATCAAATCGAAGTTATCCTTCTCACCAGAAGATCGGGCATCCGTGTCTTCATCAAAGTTAGTTCCGCATGATAATCAACTCCACATGATGTTAAAATAGTTTCACACTATACTCTGTCGTCTGTCTTCATGACATGTTGTATTATATAAAAAAAAAACATAAATAGAGATATCAAATTTAGTAATGAGTTGATTTGGCATGTTTTAAAATAGATGGACCAAACTAAACTGAGAAGAAAAATTAGAAGGGCCTACCATATTTCCCAAACACATGTGTAGGAATACATCTTATTTACTTCAGTTTTTTGTATGACCAACTTTTTTCAATAGGTCATAATACATGACGTTGATATTCCTATGTATCTGCCATTATTAGGCACTTCTTTTGGTTGTTTTGATGACTTGTATGTCTATGTTGTAGTATTAGCCTCTGGTCCTAATGTTGTATAGACTCATCAATAACTAGGTGGACGGCCCGCGCGTTGCTGCGGGTATTAAGGCAACATATTGCATGTAGATGATAAGGGGGGTGAGGATTAGGATTGATACTGATTTATCTAATGGTTTAAAGCTTAAGTGTATAATTGGTGGCTGCAGTGAAAATATTAGTTGCAGTAATAAAAGAGTTGATCGAATGAGTAGTAAACATACTTGGTAGTGACAGTAAGAAAGGTTGGTACGTGGTATTGGAAAAGAAGTGATCGTTTAAGTAAAGTCAAAACTGATAATAGCAAACCAAGACGCGGTCATGGTTGTTGAGTCAAAAATTGGTCTCTGTGTTGAATCAGTGAAAGATTTGATGGAATCAGTAAAACACAAAGTTGGATGAGGCAGTAAAAAATCTTGGTGGTAGTACTAAAATAATAGGTTGAAGTTGTATGCATTGTTGCATAACTTGACCAGTTTTCAAGTGCACGACTATGATCAGTTTTTGTCCTAACTTTAGCAGGTCTGCACTGAACTACCATAAATAGGGTTTGTATTTTTCAGGATTGGACGAGCACGACTAGGTGTTGATCGGTACGACCAGGTTTGAAATAGTTGACTATGACCAGCATTGTTAGGGTACGAACACTTTTTGCATCAGACGATGACAACCTATTTTGAATTGAACGACTATGACCAGCACTTGTGCTGACTAGTTTGGAATGCATGACCATGACCAGTTTTTTGGTCTGATTTGTTTAGTTTTGTAGTGCATGATGAGGGTCGAAGCTTGTATCTTTTTTGAACTATGGTGTGTTCGATTATGATCAATTTTTATATGGACGAGCATGACTAGGATTGTTTAAATACGACCATTTTTTCAACATGATTAGCACGACTAGGCTTCGTATTTACAGTACCAATTTCATCCCGTACGGCTCAAGCAGAAACATACAAATTTTCAATGGACATAGAAAAAGGGCTGTTCAATTTATTAGTTATGAAATACCATTAAGTTTTTGTGTGCTAGCAATATCTCTACGTGTGATTCGTTAAAATAGCATCTCTTTCTTCTAAAATCCATTGAATATCTCTATTTTCCTTTTCTTATTTCAAAATATTACGGATAGATACACATTAATAGATAATACAAAAGTGAGGTTTTTTATATTGAATTTCTTAAAATAGAAAGATATATAATCAAGATTGAACTACCATGAATAGGGCTTGTATTTTTAGGACTGACCAGATGAGCACGACCAGTCTTGGTCAGTATGACTAGGTTTGAAATGGTCAACCATGACTAGCGCTCTTTGGGTATGAACATTTTTTTGTATCGAAGGACCACAACCAGTTTTGAACTAAATGACTATGACCAACTCTTGTGCTGACTAGTTTAGAATGCACGTCCATAACCAGGTTGTTGGTCTGAGTCGACCAGTTTTGCATTGGACGACCAGGGACGGAGTTTGTATCTTTTTTGAATTGGACGAGCACAAGCATGGTTTGTTCGACTATGCCCAGTTTTTATATGGATGAGCATGACCAGGAATGTTCAAATATGACCATTTTTTTCAACACAATTAGCACGAGTAGGGTTCGTATTTATACTACCAATTTCATCTTGTATGGCTGAAGCAGAAACATACAAATTTTCAACGGATATAGAAAAAGGGCTGCCCAATTTATTAGTTTTGAAATACCATTAACTTTTTTTGTGCTAGCAATATCTCTACGTGTGATTCGTTAAAATAGGATCTCTTTCCTCTAAAATCCATTGAATATCTCTTTCTTTCTTTTCTTATTCCAAAATATTATGGATAGATACACCTTAATAGATAATACAAAAGTGAGGTTTTTTATATTGAATTTCTTAAAATAGAAAGATATATAATCAAGATTGAACTACCATGAACAGGGCTTGTATTTTTGAGGACTGGACGAGGATGACCAGGGCTTGATTGGTATGATCAGGTTTGAAATGGTCGACTACGACCAGTGTTGTTTGGGTATGAACATTTTTTGCATCAGACGACCACAACTAGTTTTGAACTGAAGGATTATGACCAGCTCCTGTGCTGAGTAGTTTAGAATGCACGACCATGACTAGTTTTCAATTTTTTGACACGACATTTTATGTGCAAATTTTCATCATTTCTACAAAATTATTTCACAATTGTGTTCTATGTGTTTCAGGGATTAAGCATACAAAATTTGAGCCAATTTGGAGTTCGTTTGACCCCTATTTGACCACATTTAAAAATTGGACAGAGAAAACTATCTACTGGTCAAAATTAGGGCAACAGCGGCCTAGTCGAAGAAGGATTGGTCGAATGAGAAGCCCTGGTCGAAAGGAAAATGCAGGCCGTGTTCGAATGCGGTTCGAACTCAACCAGTTACTCACCCGCAGTCGAATTTTACTCAAACTTGAATACAAACACGACCCGCGGTCGAAGGAGCCACTTGTGGTCGAAAGCTTGGAGTCGAACATGTCTAGGGCCGTTGCTTATCGTGGCTCCAAGATGGAAAAGGTGGCTATCACAGTTCCAGGGTTGAAAAGATAACAGACGCATTTCTATCGTGTTTCAGACCCGTGATAATTTGCTAATCTCACCCCACCAGGTTAGTTTTGCAATTTCAGTAAATTGTGAGTTATTTTTCAAATTATTCTTTTACTTTGGGTTATTTATAAATAATATTTGGTGATAAGGTGGTGGCTTGATGATCAAAAGCGGTTGAGGGGGGACATCCGAAGTGTTTGTGGTCGAAGGCGGGGTGTGAGAGGTCCAAGACACTGTGTATATTTGGGGGTTTGGTCACCACGGAGCCAACACACGCAGGATAATATCCCGTTGTGTGTAGGAAATATATGCTAAGTTGTTCAAACTAATTTGTTCAATAGTGAGCGGTGCAATTGACTGCATAATTAAACGCAAAGTAAAGTATAAAGTTGGGAAAAAAATCACATGTAGCACAAAACACACAGATACCAGTGACCATCTTTTTGACTAAGTTCATGGCCACACTCAAATTGGTTTCATGTCGCTTCACTGCTATATATATGCACTGAGAACAAAAAAAAAAAGGAAAAAGAGTAGGTTTTAGTTGAAGTTTATATGACCATTTCCGCATTGTTTGTGAGTTGTTTGTGTGTTGTTGTGGGTATTTGTTACGTGCTCGGGTTAACGAACGCGTAACTGGACAACGAGGGCCGCTGTGGCTCACCTCGACGAGGGTAGTAGTTTTAAGTTTCCTTGGCATAAGATGATAATCTTCATTAATGATGGTGGCCTTATATAGGCATTACGAGAGAACTTAATTGGAAAGAAAATATCTAATAAGGAAATACCTAATAAGGAAATAAACTAATAAGGAATCTTAACTATCTAATCCTAATCCTAATCCTAACTTGTCTGACGTTTGTAAACCCGTCTGACCATAACATTACTTGATGAGGACATCACTCCTATGGATGCGTCAACTTCTCCAACACCGCTTGTGCAAAGATCAATTACAAGGGCACGCGCACGTCAGCTAAATTACCAGGTGACCTCGTTCCTAAGTTTATGTGAAACTACCATAGAGGGTGAGTTACTACCTAATGATATTGTTCTTGTACTTAGGAATCATGATTTGGATCAGCGATGATGTCACGATGCACCGAGACGAGCCAAGGTTCGAGTTGATCCCGAGATGGACGTTGGTTCGGACTGCAGCGACACGTCTGTCTTCAAACGGACGCGCAGGTCACATACGAAGTCCATTTTCAATGTTCTACCACTTCACGGAAAGCTTAGGAGATAAGATTTCCAACGCATCTGATCCTGCTTCCAAAATCTTTCTAAGTCACTGGGAATCGTTCAAACAGTGCGTGCGAGACAGAGTCGGACTGGTACTGCGTTCGGACTGCAGCGACACGTCTGTCTTCAAACGGACGCCCAGGCCACATACGAAGTCCGTTTTCAACGTTCTACAAATTCACGAAAAGCTTAGGAGATAAGCTTTCCAACGCATCTGGTCCCGCCGCCAAACTCTTTCTAAGTCACTGGGAATCGTCCAAACAGTACGTATGAGACAGAGTCAGACTAGTGATGCGTCACCTCTTTTTGGGCCTTCCGCCCATGTATCTTAGTTAGGCTGCAACCTAAACCCTAGCCGCCACCTCTCTCTCTCTCTCTCATATATATACTCTGTAGCCGTCACAGGGAGACTTGGGTTTTGCTTAGATTATTCTACCTTTGCAGTTTCATCGTAGATAGGTTTGTGGAACCCCAACTTGTGAGCTTAATTCAATTTGATTTGCAATTTCCAGATTGCTTCTTCTACGTTTTTGCTTGTGCTCTAGATTCGCTTGCAGGAATTAGCCTTCTTGACGAGGTCAACCGCGTCTTGGCACGGTTGATAACCAACGGAGTAGTGGTGTAGTGATTGCTGGGTTCGATCAGTTCTGATCGGAAGCCGGATCGTCAACGTCGAGATCTCCACCAAATCGACTTATCATTTACCTGACGGAAGATCGGGCACCCCGTGTTTCATCAAGTGGTATCAGAGCCAAGGATGCCCGTCAGGTATCCCCTCTGTTCGTCGTTCACCTTCTACCTAGAGTCCAGAAAAAGCCAAAAAAAAATTTGTGATCATAGTCTTCCGCTGTCCAAATCACTTTGAGCCTTTCGCAATTTTCGTTTTCAGTTTTGCATTGTTGAATTTGTGTCCGTGGTCATCGTCGTATTGCTGGTCAATTCGTGTTTTTGGTCTAGGTCGAGTATCAAATCCCAATCCTAAACCGAAACCAAATTCGAGTCGCAATCGGTTCGGATTTCCCTTTTGCGTTGCTGTTTTTATAAAGACAATATCTTTGTCGTCTGAACACCAATTTGGGCGATTAAATAGTCTAAATTGTATTTCTGGAAGAGATCTACAACTTTGTTCATTGTACCAAATTCCAGAAACGCCATATTCTTGGCAAAAATCATGTTGGAAGTTAATCTGTTTCATCTCGGAGTAATATGTAAAGCCTGTATTTCGGGGGCCATATCTCCTAGTTCCAAACTCCAAATTGGGTGTTCCATATATTCAAATTGATTAGAAAGAAAAGGGCTACAATTTCCTACTTATAAGGTTTTGCGTTTGAGGTCTCTAAGAACCCCAAAGTATTATTGGAAATTTCTGCAGAGCATCTTTGCTAAACTGCCGAGAGTATTGTGATAGGTTTTGTGCGTATTTCCTAAGTTTTGAGTTGTAATTCATCGTTTGCAGCACTCTTGTAAAAAAAAAAGAAAAAGGCAAGTTCAAAAAAAAAAAAGATTAGCAAAAAAAAAAAAGATCAGAAGTGCTTGCATCCTTTCATGTCCATCGCCTTTACCGATCACTTTGCTTGTTTGAACTTGTTTTAGGAACGTGTTTAGGTCAGCAACTGTGACATGTACTTTGGACATTTATTCAGCTTTGTTATCTGATTTCGGTTATTGCTAATCCTTTGCTTATATACAATTGCCTTCCGAGCTCCACTTTCTTCTTATCAGATCAGGATTCAGTCTTGCAATCGCCTCACTCACGCCCCACAGTATCACGAACCAGTCACCGGTTGTACCTTCTGCAGTGTTGGTAAGATCCTTGCAAGAACGTGGTAAGACACTTGAGGGCGATTGAATCCACATACCACCACCTAGTAGTTTATAGGCATAATACTTTGTGTTATCTTTGTTCCTACTAACCATGACAGGACCGCAAACCAGAGCTAGAACTGCTACTGAGGAGGATGACCTTTGTAAGCTCATTCTTGATATGAACGAAGCCCTCAACAAGAGCATCCAAGAGCTCATGGACAAGTTCACGAAGGACAAACAAGACACTCAGAATAGTATCGAGGGGCTAGATCGTTGTGTCTCTGATCTTGCTGGCAGGGTGGAGAATGTGGAGAAACAACAACCTTCTAATGAAACAATGATCCAACAAGACAATGAAGTCGATGAGGAGTCCAATGTGGGGGTTCACCGCAACGACGCCGCCATGCGACAAGTTGCACGAGATGCACAATTACAGGAGCGACTGAGCCCCAGCCATCAAGAAAAAGAATTGCAGGGATGGCAACAACGGTCAAGGAATAGCTTTGGTAACTCCTTCACTCAGAGGCAGACGTCGGCGCGAACTAACTCAGCACCAAATCCTGCTTTTCGGTCTACTGCCCCCTCGGCAAGTAGGGCGCGTTCAGTAGCACCGTCACCACCACCGCGAGCATCCGGTGTGAGCAAATCTTCTAATGGGCAGACACCGGCAAAGTCGGCTTCTTCTGTAGCCTCCACGGGACAATCTACAAGTATAGTGTGCCACCGTTGCAAAGGAATGGGCCATGTCATGAAGGATTGCCCAAGTCAGCGAGCCTACATCGCGACGGCCGACGGTGGGTACGTTAGTGCATCTGATGTAGAAGAAGAATTTGTTTTTGCAACTAACTATGCAGGTAGCGATCTTGATACGGACAACAATGCGGAGGAGTTTCTTGGGATTGACGCCACAGAAGATCACAGCACCCTCATTGTACAGCGGGTGTTGAGCACCCAAATGGAGCAGGCTGAGAAGATACAACGCAATAATTTGTTTGAAATGTATCTTGTTGTCAATGATCGACGTGTTCGTGTTATTATTGATGGAGGAAGTTGCAACAACTTGGTAAGTTCAGATATGGTCAAGAAGCTTAGCTTGACTACATGTGATCATCCTCATCCTTACTATATTCAATGGTTCAACAACAGCGGTAAGGTAAAGGTAACACAAATTACAAAAATTCACTTTTCGATTGGATCATACCATGATTCAGCTGATTTCGATGTAGTGCCTATGCAAGCTTGTTCACTGTTGTTAGGCCATTCATGGGAATTTGATACTGATGCAACCATCTTGGTAGAAGTAATAGATACACTCTTGTGCATAAAGGAAAGAAAATCACTTTGCTTCCTATGACCCCTGCTGAAATTGTTCAAAGTGATAGGGAGAGAGCTGAAAATGAGAAGAAAGAAAAGATGCTTGAATCTGAAAATCAGCAAGTAGCTAAAACTGTTTTTCCACCTAGAAAAGATAAGAACACGAGTTTTAGGTCAGCGGGAATTAAATTAAAGGGTGGTGTTATGCTTGCTACAAAATCTGATATTGCTGAAATTAATGATGAAGATGCTTTGTGCCACGCTTTATTTTCATTTGATAATATTCCTAGCTCTTTACCCCCTGCTGTTATTAACCTTTTGCAGGAGTTTGAGGATGTGTTTCCAACTGAGATACCCCCGGGACTACCAACTATTCGAGGACCAACCCGGAAGAGACTAAGGAAATTCAACGACAAGTCCAATAACTTTTAGGTCGAGGATTTGCGCCCATACTTGGGAGAAGAAGATGAGCTTGAGTCGAAGATGACTCCAATTCAAGAGGGGAAGGATGATGAGGACATCACTCCTATGGATGCGTCAACTTCTCCAACACCGCTTGTGCAAAGACCAATTACAAGGGCACGCGCACGTCAACTAAATTACCAGGTGACCTCGTTCCTAAGTTTATGTGAAACTACCGTAGAGGGCGAGTTACTACCTAATGATATTGTTCTTGTTCTTAGGAATCATGGTTTGGATCAGCGAGGATGTCACGATGCACCGAGACGAGCCAAGGTTCGAGTTGATCCCGAGATGGACGTTGGTTTGGACTACAGCGACACATCTGTCTTCAAACGAATGCCCAGGCCACATACGAAGTCCGTTTTCGATGTTCTACCACTTCACGGAAAGCTTAGGAGATAAGATTTCGAACGCATCTGGTCCCGCTTTCAAACTCTTTCTAGGTCACTAGGAATCGTCCAAAGAGTAAGCACGAGACAGAGTCAGGCTGGTGCTGCATTCGGACTGCAGCGACATGTCTGCCTTCAAACGGATGCCCAGGCCACATACGAAGTTCGTTTTCAACGTTCTACCAATTCACGGAAAGCTTAGGAGATAATCTTTCCAGTGCATCTGGTCCCGCAGCCAAACTCTTTCTAAGTCACTGGGAATCATCCAAACAGTGCGCATGAGACAGAGTCGGGCTAGTGCTGCGTCACCTCTTTTTGGGCCTTCGGCCTATGTATCTTAGTTAGGCTGCAACCTAAACCCTAGCCACCACCTCTCTCTCTCTCTCATATACATACTCTGTAGCTGTCACAGGGAGACTTGGGTATTTCTTAGATTATTCTGTCTTTGCAGTTTCGCCGTAGATCGGTTTGTGGAACCCCAACTTATGAGCTTAATTCAATTTGATTTGCAATTTCCAGATTGCTTCTTCTACGTTTTTGCTTGTGCTCTCGATTCGCTTGCAGGAATTAGCCTTCTTGGCGAGGTCAACCGCGTCTTGGCACTGTTGATAACCAACAGAGCAGTGGTGTGGCGATTGCTGGGTTCGATCAGTTCTGATCGGAAGCCGGATCGTCAACGTCGTAATCTCCACCAAATCGACTTATCATCTACCTGACGGAAGATCGGGCACCCCGTGTTTCATCATTACTCCCCGCTGGAGAAACAGCTCATCCTCGAGCTGAAAGGAAGGAAAGGCGGTGCGAAATTCCGGTATTGACACCCACGAAGAACGGTTTTTCCAATGCACTAATACCTCCTGAGATCCTCTGTTGGTGTCTCCTCGTCTGATGCATCCGCCACATCGATAAGGAAGAGGTGCTTGCAATGATGCCCCCTTGACCAAGGTTCGTCGCAATTGTAACATAGTCCCTTGCCGTTCCGCTCCTCACGTTCGGCTCGGGAGAGCCTTCTGATGAAGGCAGATGAAGCTGCACTACCCTGGAGGGTTGCGGCAGTTGCCCTAGAGTTGTCGAGGCCTAGGAAGAGCACGAAAGAATGGTTCCTCCTGACCGTGTCTCGCGAGCCAGACCCTGACGGAGGGTCTCTACTACCTTAAGCTTTGAACGTCGCTCAGCAGCTTTCGCCAATCTCATTGCGTCATCCAGCGTTGCTGGTCTATCCCGTTGTACTTCTACCTTGATCGCGGGAAGTAGGCCAGCAATGTAGAGATCGACGTCCTGGTATTTTCCGAGATCAGTGATTCGCGTGAGTTGCGCCTGGAACTTGGCGTTATGTTTGTCAACTTGGCCTGTCTGTCGGAGCTAGGCCAGATCCCCCAAAGGTCCTTCCTCGTCGTGAGAACTAAAACGGGTCCAGAACGCGGCAAAGAATTCGTCCCAGGGAATCCAGATCCTGCGTTGTTGCCACTTGTCGAGCCAATCTTGCGCTTCGCCGTCTAGAGACAGACCGGCAACCTTGACACGGTCATCAGCGTCGATGCACTGCACTATGAAGTAGCGCTCACATCGGCGGAGCTAGCGTAAGGCGTCTCCCTTTCCATCAAACCGGTTGAGTTTAATGCGGACAAAACGCGGGGCTCACCCGGTGTAGTCGCCGCGAGCCTGCTGCCCGTGGTAGCCCGTGTAGGCGCCGCCGGGGGAGGTGGAGAGGAGGCAGTGGTTGTGGCCCCCGCGGAGCGGAGGGGATCGGCCTGCGCGGCTGGCGGTGAGCGATCGCCCTACTGCGGCAGGTGTGGAGTCCCGTCGATGCTGGAGGTCGTCGTTGTCCACTGGGGATGCTTTTGGATCTCGCCAGGTGTTGTCGATGCGGGGGTGGCTATGGTAGGGTTGCACGGACGGCCGGCGGAGATGAGGCGGGGAGGTGCATCACTGGGTAGCGGCGGACACAGCCACGGTGGCGGGTTTGGCGACAATGGTAGCCCTCGGCTGTGGCGGAGCCACCGAAGCTCTGCTGAGTGAACCGCCTGTGGGGGCGATGCGGCTGGTCTCGACCGGCAGAGTGATGCTCTCCACGGCGGCGGTGAGGCGATCCAGCGCATTTTCAATCGTCGGGAGGCGGCCAACGGAGTCGCAGAGCGCGGGGATCTGGTCGACCACTACGGCAACGCGGTCCATGCTCTTCTCGAGCGAATGATGCCTCTCGGCGTTGGTTTTTGTATTAGACATGAGTGTGGGTTGGATTAGATCCTGGATCGTCGGCTCTGATACCAAATTGTTACGTGCTTGGGTTAACGAACGCGTAACTGGACGACGAGGGCCGCTGTGGCTCACCTCGACGAGGGTAGTAGTTTTAACTTTCCTTGGCATAAGATGATAATCTTCATGAATGATGGTGGCCTTATATAGGCATTACAAGAGAACTTAATTGGAAAGGAAATATCTAATAAGGAAATACCTAATAAGGAAATAACTAATAAGGAAATAAACTAATAAGGAATCTTAAATACCTAATCCTAATCCTAACTTGTCTGACGTTTGTAAACCCGTCTGACCATAACAATATTGAGGAAATAGGTTTTTAGATAAATAGAGATTGTAGAAAGAACTAATATAATCAATCTTGGAGTGTACCAGTTTGACTAGCTTCTTGGTTGTGATTGTTTCTGGACTGATTCGACCAGTTTTTGGTATGGTTGATTGTGAATAGGGTGGGTATTTTTTGAACTGGCTGACTTGACTAGGGACGTGGGTTGGTATGATCAAGTTTGAAATGGATTACCATGGCCAAAAGTGTTCAGGTATGATTGTTTTTGATTGGGCGAGTATGATTAGGGATTGGTCCTAGATGATGAGTTCTACGATGAGGGATTTTGACCAGGGTTTGTGTTGAAAGCTAAAATATTGGGTGCGATTGTAAAGATGGTGGTTGTGATAGTAAAAGGAATGGTTGAATAATTGAAATAGTGAGTTTAATGGGGTCGTAAAAGGATTTATTTGGGCACATTGCAGGACGAATTGTTCTATCTGTCGAAGAGTCATTAACAGATTTTGTATCATTTGAAGAACACGAGCGGTTTTTCGAGGTGAGACGATCAGTTATCGTATCACAAGCTGTTATTACATCATGAATAGGCTTTGTATTTGTAGGAATTTAAGGAGTACGACCACGGATTGGTAGATATGACCAGTTTTAGAAAGGGAAGCATGCACAGGGTTGTTTGGTAGTAACAATTTTTTTAAGCTAATGGTGAGGACCAGTGTCAGCGTAAATGGTTATGATCAACTGTTGCACCAGCCAGTTTAGAAGGTTGTATTTTTTTTAAGTGGTCGAAGTCCGTATTGTTAGATAGGTTGATTAGTTTTGAAATGCACGACGATGATGAGTTATGGGTGAGTCGACTAGATTTGTGCTGAACTACAATAAATAGGGTTGCATCTTTTAGAATTGGAGGAGTGTAAGGATTGGTTGGTATGACCGCTTTTTGAACGGGAGCATAACTAGGGCTGGTCGGCTTGAGTATTTTTTTGAGTTGACGTCCACGATTTGTGTTGCAGGGAACAATTATGAGGACTCCTTGTACTGCTAAGTTTAGAATGGGGTGTTAATGACCTGGTCTAGGCTGATTTGATCGAATATTATTTATAAATAACCCAAAGTATAGTTAAAAAATCTTATTATTTCATGCTTGGAAATTCTTTGACATGACATTTTATGTGCAAATTTTCATCATTTCTACAAAATTATTTCACAATTGTGTTCTATGTGTTTCAGGGATCAAGTATACAAAATTTGAGCCAATTTGGAGTTCATTTGATCCCTATTTGACCACATTTCAAAATTGGCAAAGAAAATTATCTATTGGTTAAAATTAGGGCAACAGCGACCTGGTCGAAGGAGAAGGATTGGTTGAATGAGAAGCCCTGGTCGACAAGAAAATGCAGGTCGCGGTTGAACGCGATTGGAACTCAACTAGTTACTCACCTGCGGTCGAATTTTACTCGGACTCGAACACAAACACGACCCACGGTCGAAGGAGCCACCTGTGGTCGAAAGCTTGGAGTCGACCATGTCTAGGGCTGTTGCTTATCGCGGCTCCAAGATGGAAAAGGTGGCTACCGCGGCTCCAAGATGGAAAAGGTGGCTATCGCGGTTCCAAGATTGAAAAGATAACATATGCATTTCTATTGCGTTTCACACCCGCGATAATTTGCTAATTTCACCTCACCAGGTTAATTTTGCAATTTCAGTAAATTGTGAGTTATTTTTCAAATTATTCTTTTACTTTGGGTTATTTATAAATAATATTCAATTTGATCAAGTCTGTAGCGGAGGATTATGAACGGAGGTTGTATTTTTTTTAATTGGATGAGCTTTGCTTTGCTGCATAACTTGAGTGGTTTTGAAATGCATGATGACGACCAGCTTTTGTTTGGGTCGAGTAGGGTTGTGCTAAACCATCATGAACAGGAGCAGCATTTTTTAGAAGTGAAGGAGCGCGACCAAGGGTCGGCGTGCACTACCAGGTGTGGAATGGGAACACGACTAGCCTTGTTTGGCATGAGTATTTTTAAATATTTTTCTAGCTTGTTGACCACGATCAGAATTGAAGCAAATAACTATGAGTAGTTCTTGTAGGGACCAGCCTAATGGAATGGTCACGACCAGATTTTGATATGATTCGAAGTGGTTTGTGCTGGAGCATTATGAATGGAGGTTGTATTTTTTTAACTGGTTGAAGCTCGTATTGTTGTACAGATCTCCCAGTTTTGAAGTGTAGGATGATGACCATTTTGGGTTGAGTGTGGTATCTTTTAGTAGTGAAGGAGGAAAAGCAGGGAGATGGGCATTTTTTAAAGGCGATGACTATAACCATGATTAGCGCTGCAGTGAATGTTCATGATTAATTCTTGGACTGCCAGCTCAGAATGGGGTGTTTATGAGGAGATTTTGGTTTGATTTAACTAGGTTTGTATTGGAGGATTACGCAGAGAGGTTGTATTTTTTTGAACTGGATGAATTTCGCATTGTTGCAGAGCTTGAGCAGTTTTGAGATGTAACAATTATCAGTTTTAGGTTGTGTTGATTAGGTTTGTGGTGAACCTGAAGGAGTGTAACCACAAATTGGTTGATATGACCAAGTTTGGAATGAGAAGTATCAGCAGAGTTGTTTGGGACAAACATTTTTTTAGTTCGATGTCTGCAACTACTGTGGAAATAAAGGAGCATCATGAGTTATTTGATTGATCAGTTTACAATGTGCTGCTTATGATCAGTTTTTGTTTTGATTTGAGTAGTTATGTATTGGAGAATTATGGACAAAGGTTGTATTTTTTTGAACTAGAGGAGTCCAAGCAAGGTTTGTTTGAATAATATTAGTTTTGCACGGACGACCATGATCAGATGTGTTTAGCTATAATGATTGAGTTGTATTTACAATATAATAATGCATGTAGGTGAATGCAGTGGTTGATTGAATCAGGGGAATTTGTTTTGGTACTAAATATTTTTGTATTTGACGAGAAAAGAACCCAGGAGTAGGGGGGGTATTCATATAATGCGTACAATATGGTAGATACAGCAAAATCGTGACACTACTACAGAATACATTATCACAGTCGGTTCAAAATAGTCATCACAGACGGTTCTGAGCCGTCAGTGATATTCGAGTACTATCACTAACGGTTATGAACTGTCTGTGATAACTTACTATCATAGGCAGTTTTGACCTTAGAACCATCTGTGATAGTCTCCTTTTCAGAGACGGTTGCAAGTTCAACACCGTATGTGGTAGTGTCATTATCAGAGACGGTTATAATCTTAGAACCGTCTGTGATAGTGTCATTATCGGAGACGATTATAACCTCAGAACCGATGGTGATAGTATGAGTATCATAGATGGTTTTGAGGTCAACACCATCTATGATACTCATACTTGTTGCATCTAGTGTCGACGATTTGGACTCGGGGTTCTTAGTCGATCTTATGCAAATTTGTGAGTTGCGGGACCTTTCAGGGCGCTCCTTCGGAAAGGTAGGATGAATCAAGTCTGTAGAGGCACAAAAGATTTTATATAGGTTCGGGCCCTCAATGGTGGGAGTAATAGCTCTATGTCCTGTTGTGATTTCACTATATGTAATAAGATGTTTTACAAGAGGGAAGAAGAGATGATCATAGGCGATGATCTCTTCAATGTTAGTGTCTCTCTAAGTCTTCAGGTTTGTTGAACGCCTGGTAGTGCTTGTATGCTTGACTGAATTATCCACTGTCCTTAGAACGTGCATTGACTACCTTTTTATACTGGACAAAAGGGCGCCAATGCGAAATGGCCTTGGACAGTTGTTAAGATGCAGTTTTGTTAACCGCATTTAACTTCCATGCAGGCTTAACACGTGCAATCAAGGGATAACCTCACATGTCAACCTCCTGGCAGTTGTCTTCATACGTGGAAATATCTTCATGATTCTCGGGATATGCCCATTCAAAGAGTTAGGCCTTCCTGGATTTGTTCTGGTCGCAGATAATCAACAACCCTCTAACCGCGTACTATCCGCCGTTTCTTGATCGCGCACTGTCTGCGACCTCACGATCGCGCAAGGACTGCGATCATGCGATATCTCTGTGTCCGCGCCCTTTAGGCCGTCTGAGACCATAGCGACGGATTTATAGACACACGTCTAATCTGATTCTATCTTAAATCAGACGTGTATTACTTCGAACTAGCTTGGGTGATAATCCTCGTCAGCTAGCCCCCAAATTTGAAGAAAATGAAAGAACATTTTTACCTCAAATTTTTATCCTACATCGAATTATGAACCCGACGTTTTAACTTCAACTGATACTGTTCCGCCGTGTGATGGTTCATATACCGAGAAAAACCCTGAGTCTCTCTTGGCTGGTAATGATGACTTAGGCGACTCTTCGTGATGGCAACTGTAAGTGCGGTTTAAGAACCCGAAACGTGTGTGGAAACGAACCGACGCCCTCTGGCTCTATAAATTGAAGAGCTTTTCAATTCTTTGAACTTACGAGTTTTTCACTAAGTGTTTTCCAAAGCAACTTCTTTTCTCCA
The DNA here is from genome assembly GCA_019359835.1 of Pharus latifolius. NCBI lineage: Eukaryota > Viridiplantae > Streptophyta > Magnoliopsida > Poales > Poaceae > Pharus > Pharus latifolius. The sequence goes on along the minus strand of CM033328.1, from coordinate 26,118,820 downwards.
GTTACTCCCTCTGAACCTCAGTTCTTGTTCCTATGGCAGATCAAGATCCCAAGAACGTCATTGAGATTGAGAGTGATGAAGAAGAAAAAGCGATACCCGAACTCGACCAGAACTTCCAGAAGGTAAGACTTTTCTTGGAACTCTGGTTCGGGTCGTTATTGCACCTCCTGATTGTTTTTCAAATGCATTTTGGGAACTTATAGGTGACTAAGGAGCTGATTCCTCCAAGGAAGAAATCGAAGGTTGACGAGGGATCCTCCAATGGAGCTTCATTCATGGGTGCAAAGGTTGGGGATGCATCATTGCACTCTCTTTCCTTATCCCATATAGTTCTCCCTGTCCATGCAATTCGGCAGGTTGAACCTTCATCTCCACATTTGGAGATCCATAACAGTCCTTCCAAGCTTTCTTCTTCTGATCAACTTTCTCCATCACGATCAAGTGATCCCCAGCTTTTGTTGGGTGATCAATTTTCTCGTGAGAAGGTTACACTCCCGAGACCAGATGGTCCTCGACTTTTGTCGGGTGATCTACTTCCTGGGGGAAGCGCTTCATCCTCCCGTCCAATCTTACTGCGAGGATTGGTAATTATTTTCATTCTCTCTGCTGGTCGTTTTATCTTGTAAAACTAACTCATACATGTGCAGGAGACGAAAATCTCTGGAGCCCCCAGAGATCAGCCTACAGAGGTCCAGTCTCTTTTTGGTGAGAGTGTTTCCCTCAAGCAAACTCTCCAAAAAGACAAAGAGGCCCTGGAGAAGAAGACCGAAGAAATGTCTTCGGCATTTTGCATCTGGCAGAATGTTATGACAACTCCCGTGAAGAGGCGTGCCAATTCCGCTTGGAGAGGGACTATGCTCGGCAGCAGCGAGAACTCTCCGATATAATAAGGAATAATAGCGCTTCTTTGATTCGTGATAATGTAGATAGGCTTAGAACCATAGCCAGTTCTCTAGGGGCAGCTAGTGTTGATCCCACTGATGTTAATATGTCCCTGGGAGAACTTTGTAAAATGCTATCATACCAGGTTGACGCTTTGGTCGCCTGTGTCCCTTTTGTATGTAAAGATTGTCAGAAATAAAGAATTTCTTTTCCTCACATACTTGATCCCTTAAAAGGATTATGTAGAACTTATAATCCGAATTAAGGTTCTTTACATTCTGTGAGCAATAGTTACACGAGAATGCTTCTGAGATCAAAAATACACAAGTAAACTTCTGTTCGAAGCTGGCTCAGTTCTTCGGTCTTAGAATAGCATTGAGGCCGTAGACTGCGATCAGAACTAGAGTAACGATCAGAAAACAACTCCCAGGTCTCAGAATAGCATTGAGGCCATAGACTGCGATCAGAACGATCACAGAACAACAGTCTTTTGACCATACGGCGACCACAGCTGTTATGATCACAAGATTACGTTGCGATCAGTATAGAGACTATAAACTTATTCCACAGCCATAAAGAATTATTCCCATAATAAAGATTTAGGAATTTCCAATATTTTTATCTGTACCATAGGCCCCGAATGCGAAATAAAATGATAAAAACACATTTCATTTCGGATTCATTACTGGGTATGGATAATGGGTTCCAAGAGAAAAGACACCAATTATGGAAAATTAATAAAATACTCGGCGAAAGGTTGTCTCGGACATATAAAAGGAAGAGGTAGCTTACTGGAGAAGCCAAAAACCCTTCGTTGCCTTAGGCCCTCCTGCCGCACAAAAACCCTCTTTTGCATTCCTCGTCTTCGTCGTCTCCAAAGTCACCACCTTTCTTCTCAATTCTTCATAAGAAATGGTGTCCTGGAGCCGATCCGTCCACCATACAGAAGAGAGCCTGGTGGCACTAGAGAAAGAAGAGATTCTCCCTCCACGTCTACTGATCAACTGGCTGCCATTGGAAAAAGATCAAGAAACACCAATCGTTCAAGAGGGCGAATTGGTGATCTTCGAGGAATACTTGCTCTGCGGGTTCTGATTCCCAGAAAGCGAATTTCTGAGGGGAATCTTGGACCATTACGGGTTGGAGTTAGTAAATCTCCACCCAAATGCAGTCCTTATCTTGGCGATTTTCCAACACCTTTGTGAAGCCTTTGTTGGAGTGCTTCCAAGCGTGGAGCTTTTTCGAAGCTTCTATTTTTTGGCAAGGTCAAAAAGTGCCAATGCCTCTCGGTGTATCTACTTCTGTATACGGGAGAAGGAGTATCCATTCCCACCCCTATGGGACTCTGTTCATGGGTGGTACCATAAATGGTTCTACTACACCCCTCCGTCGGAGAGTGGACTATAGTTCGCGAACACCCGACTGGAGAAAGCCAGTGAGTTAGACTCCCTTCTCGTCCTGAGTGCAGAACAGAAGAAACAGGCTCAAGCTATTCTTCACCTAGTCCAGCAAGGCTTGACCGCGTGTGAAATCATATGCGACTTCATGAAGAATAGGATAAGCCCCCTGTGTGAAAGGGCACATCCAGCTTGGGAAGTGGAGTCCATGGTGGACAGCACCCTGGACTACAATAACAGTATATCCTTTAATCAACAAAACATACATTTTTACTGATTAAAAGACATTGTATTTATTGACATGCTTGTTTGTGATACAGCACTATCCTTGTCCAAGATTGAAAAATGAACAAACTACCTCCTTCGGGCATATAGCGCCGCTGTGGAGGGAGCTAAAGGATCACCTCGCCCCCAGAGCTTGATTAACGCCGATGATGATCTTAAGCAAGAACGCCAAAAGGTATGATTTATTCAAACAAGCTCTGCTAGAAACCATCCATTTGTTTCGTATTACCAAAAACATGTTGAATAATCCAGCTTCTGGGAAAATTTGCTGAGGCAATGCATCCAAGTGAGGACATTGGTCCTCTAGGAAGACCGACTGCGAAGAGGATGAGAAGGACCCCCTTCAAAACATGAAGCGAAGGAGTCTACCCCCAAAAAACCAAGAAGATCCTGGGAAAAACTTCTTCGCGAAAGAAAAACATTACCGCGAAAAATACTGTGGTAAGATTTTCGATACGTCCTGTAACCCCAAGTACGAGCGGAAATTACTTCTTCGTCGTACAGGGCGAAGGGAGCGAGGACGAGGAAGACGACATTCCTCTGGTTCGTCGCAAGAGAAAATCAACTGACCTCTTGGGAACAAGCGTCCCAGAGAGGTTGACTTCCCTTCTGGTCGACGAACCCTTGTCCCTGACCGTAGGGACAGAAATGGCTATAATGGGCCCCATGACCACTGACAATCCTATGGTTTCAGGTGGAACCCTGGTGCCCGGAGCTCATGAAGCCCCAAGGCTTGTAACACCTCCCCTACCGATAGAGGGAGCGACTGTGGTAAGAATCCTCACAATCTTGCACGTTTTCGTTCCTCTGTCCAACACCATTGAATTGTGCTCATACAGGAAGAAGAGGATACTGTCCTTTTTAAGAGAAGGAAAACGAGGATAGAAGAAAACTCTTTCCCGAGAGCAGCCATCAAGCTTCTCTCTTTTGGGAGCACATCATCGAAACCCAAACCATGGGTGGGGTTTCGAGTAAAGTGAGAATTTTTCCTATCGCCATCTAAATATGACTGACAGGAGGCATCTTCACCTTACAATATGTTTGTCTATTGGTGCAGGCAGGCTGCACCTAGTACCTCGACGACCTCGACAAGCCATGGTACACCCACTGCAGGGGTCACGGGAGAGCCATGAACATCCCTCTTTTTTATATATTTTTTTAAAACCGAAAAAATCCAGGAACATTCAAGTCTTAAGAGCAATTTCTTGTCGTGTTCTAGGACTTGACCCGGGTGGCGACCAAGTCGACAGCTATAGCAAAGCATATTGAGGTCGCACAACAGGAGATCAGCCGGCTGCAACAGTAAGTATAGTGCTCTTCATTTATGTTAACTTGAATCCGTAGTTAAGCGTAACTGATCGTCCTTCTTGTTACAGAGAAAATGCCTTTCTGAACAAGAGTATGGCTGATCGTGAGAATCAAGAAGAAACTGCAGCTGCGAGATATTCTTCTCTGGAAAAGGAACTTCGCAAAGCGCAGTCAAAGCTTTCTTGTAAGTATACTCCCAACCAGAAGAAATCTTCTCATCATATGAACTTGTTTATAGTAAATGTTCACTGTGTTCATACAGCACAAGAGGATCAAATAAGTCGTCTTTCAGAAGAGAAAAGAAACCTTCAGGCGACCATCGAGTTGCAAAGCTCAAAAATCGATACCAATAGCCTGGAGAATGAAGGTCTAAACGAAACAATTTCCTCCTGTAGCGGTACTCAATCGAATATCTTCGAAAACCTGAAGATGGTGGCTACTCTGGTCGTGGCCCAAGCCTTAGTGAGTTAGCCACACTGTTCATGGCCCAAGCTGAATCACTCCTCGAGTATCTTCCTGAAGATACTAAACGGAAAGAAGAGGTACTAAGGTCAAATGTTAGATCTATAGCCTCTGCCATTCTCTGCAGATTACGATTTTACCATGGCCCAAATTTCAACCTATAGCCGGCGGTGGAAAATACAGAGATCGAGAGTGATCGTCTTGAGGCCATCTCTGAAGAAGTCAAGCCTCTAGTCGAAGACCTACTGAAAGAGCTAGGCCTTATTTGATTCCTTGTAATGATCTCTCCTAGTAATTATACCTGTGAAATTACATTTATAACATGCAAATGCGTGCCTTAAATTTTTGGAAAAGAGTGATACTTTCTTCGTTTCATAGTATGACCATATCCTCTTTAGCCCCCTCCTGAGATCATAAATACTAAAGATCTAGTATTATAATCTTTGAAAAAATATGGGCATTACGAACATCCAAGAAATGTTTTAACTTAGATATGATCATACGATCAAACCGATACTGACCTCAATACAATATTTGACCTTATTACGAACTGGCAGCCACCCGAATGATCTGGAACATGCCAGTAAGTACCGTGTGCGTTGAGAAACGGCTTATTGAGGGATGTCTTAGTTGGATGTGATCACGAGATTGGCCAATGAATCCGGTTAAGATATTTGTAACAAGATGATCATCGGCGATCAGCCCCCGAGCCAGGCTCAGTATAGGTATGAAAAATAAAGAAAACGGACATAACATGAGTCGAAGAAAAGTACTCACAAAGTTTTTGTTAAACCATGCTAATTGAACAAGAAAAAGGATTGGCAAACTTACACGTAAAACTTGCGCAGTTGATTAATGTTCCACGTATTGGATAAGATTCTACCGTCCTCCATCGCTAACCGAGCCGATCCTGGTCGCGGTACTGAAAGAACAACGTAAGGGCCTTCCCACTGAAGAGAGAACTTATTGCGGTTAGACTGGTTTTGTACTTTTCGTAAAACAAGATCACCCACATGTAGACTACGCGGCCGCACTGATATTTTCGCAAAGCCTGCAAATATACTGCCGACCGTATCAACGCTCCATCACGCTTTTCTTCGAGGACAGTTAAATCCTGGGTATGTTGTTCGATCTGATCAATCTGGTCGAATTGATCTGTTCGGACAGAACCAATACGGATTTCTGTAGGTAGCACCGCCTCGACGCCATATACCAACTGGAAAGGTGTCTCACCAGTGGCCCGACTACAGGTAGTGTGTAGTGCCCACAGAACGGAGTAGAGTTCATCCACCCAAGCCCCCGAGCGCATCTTAAGGCGATTGAAAACACGTTTCTTGATGCCTTGTAATATCTGCCCATTGGCACGTTCGACAGCACCATTGCTCTATGGATGAGCTACAGAAGCAAAGCACACCTTGATTCCAACATTATTGCAATAGTCCAGAAAGAGGCCGCTAGCGAATTGGGAACCGTTGTCAGTGATGAGACGACTTGGAACACCAAATCGAGTAACAATGTTCTTATGAAAGAACTTCTGTACCGCAGCAGCGGTGAAATTACGGACTGGCTCAGCCTCAATCCACTTTGTGAACGTGTCAATGGTTACAATCAGAAATTTGTAACCATTAACGGCCTGTGGCATAGGCCCCACAATATCCATCCCCCAGACAGCAAAGGGCCATGTTAGTGCGATGGTTTGCAAGGCATATGCGGGCTGATGAACCTTCTTGGCATGAAATTGAAACTGGGGGCATGTCTTGACCAAATTCTTGTCATCATCAAGTGCTGAAGGCCAAAAAAACCCTGTCGGAAAGCTTTGCTGACCAGTGTGCGAAATGATGCGTGTGCACCACACACACCGTCATGGATTTCTTTCAAGAAGGATTTACCTTCCTCTTGAGAAATGCAACGCATGAATACCTCTTGAGTACCCTTCCTATACAGAACTCCTTCTATGAGTTTGTATAGGCACGCTTTTCGAATCAACTGATCACTTTCGGTTTCATCCTTGGGCAAGGTCCCATGTTTGAGATAGGCCCTCAATGGATGGACCCAATCCCCTTCTTGTCCAAAGTTGGTGACGAAGACTGTTACCTGGTCATCTTCGACTGTAGTCATGATCGAAGGATGCTCTAACTGTTCGACGAACACCCCTGCCGGATGGTCTGCGAGAATATTGTCCTTTCACGGGATGTATTGGACTTCAAAATGACTAAAGTATTTTTTCAATCTCCTCACCTCCCCCAGGTAATGAGCCATTGTCTCATCGGAGGTGCTGTACTCCTTATTTACCTGGTTTACGACTAGCTGTGAGTCTCCCCTCACCACTAATCGATGGACTTCGAGGAATTTCGCTGCCCAGAGCCCTGCAATAAGACCTTCATACTTTGCTGCGTTGTTAGTCGCAACAAAATGTAATTGGATGACATACTTGAGTTGGTCGCCTTGAGGCATTACTAAGACAACTCCAGCCCCCGAGTGTTGGAAACTTCGAGAGCCGTCAAAATACATCGTCCAATGGAAGGTACACGACAAGTCTTCGGATTCTTGCCTTGGAGGATCAAGGTTAGTCCATTCGACCACAAAATCTACAAGGATCTGAGACTTGACCGCAGTGCGAGGGGTGAAATGGATGTCAAATGCTCCAAGTTCCACAGTCCACTTCGCAATTCGACAAGATTTCTCCAGGTTTCGGATAATATCTCCCAAGGGGAAGGATGAGGGCACTGTAATTTTATGTGCCTGAAAGTAATGTCGTAACTTGCGAGAAGCCATCAGTAGCGCGTAAAGTATCTTCTAGACCTCAAGGTAACGCTCCTTAGGGCCATGAAGTACCTCGCTCACGTAATAGAAGGGTCGTTGCACACCTTCTCTTACTGCGATCAGAACAGCGCTGACCGCATGAGGTGTGGCCGCCAAATAAAGAAGTAGTTGTTCCCCTGTGACCAGGGAAACCAACACCGGTGGACTAGATAAGTATGCTTTAACCTCTTGGAATGCTTTCTCGGCTTCATCTGACCAGGTAAAACCATGGTGCTTGCGGAGAGCTTTGAAGAAGGGTAATCTCCTCTCGCCTAGTCGCGATATAAATCGACTTAAAGTTTCCATGCGACCTGCTAGGCACTGGATGTCTTTCATGGTTGAAGGAGACCTCATTTGCTCGATAGCCCTGATTTTCTCGGGATTAACCTCTATTCCTCTAGAACAAACGAGAAAGTCTAACAGTTTACCAGATGAAACCCTGAAAGAACACTTTTTTGGGTTTAATTTTATTCCAAACCGGTTTAAATTACAGAAGGTTCCAGCAAGATCATCTAAATGAGTCAAGCTTTTCAAGCTTTTTACAACCAAATCATCTACGTAAGCTTCAAGATTACGCCCCATCTGGGAAAGAAAGGTCTTTTGCATCAAGTGCTGGTACGTGGAACCGGCGTTCTTAAGACCAAATGGCATTCTGACGTAGCAGTAGGTGCCAAATGGTGTGATGAAAGCAGTCTTCTCTTCATCTTCTTCTGCCATGCTAATTTGATGATATCCTGAGTAAGCATCCAGAAAACTCATCAGTTTGCAACCCGCAGTAGAATCGACCAAATGATCGATGCGGGGAAGGAGAAAATCATCCTTCGGGCAGGCACTGTTTAGGCTGGTGTAATCGACGCACATGCGCCACTTACCATTTGACTTACGGACCATGACTGGATTTCCAAGCCATTCCGGATATTTGACTTCTCGAATAAACCCGGTTGCTTGGAGTTTGTTTAACTCCACGCGGATAGCTTCTTGCCAATCAACAACAAAGTGTCTAAGCTTCTGCTTTATTGGTCGCTGTCCAGGTCGAATTGCTAACCTGTGCTCGATTACCTCCCTTGGGACACCGGGCATGTCGGACGGTTTCCACCCAAACACATCTGTATTAGCCCGGAGGAAGGTAATGAGTTCGAGTTTCTATTTGTCATCTAGGCCTGACCCAATCCAAATTGTCCTATATGGATCATCTGGGTATAATGGAACCAGTTTTAGCTTCTCCTCTGGTCGAGGGGCGACTTTGATCGTATCCGCACCCGTGGTGGTAATCTTGACATCCCAAAGGGGAAGTTGATCCACGAGCTCCAGTGATAACCGATCGCAAGTCAATGCCACATTGCGGCTACCTCAGACCGAGATTATACCTTTGGGGCCAGGTAACTTGCTGCACTGATAGGCGTAGTGCGTCGCCATCATAAATTTAGCGAGAGTTGGCCTGCAAAAATCGCGTTATAAGCCGAATCACAATCAATTACATCGAAAGTATCTAACTCTGTTCAGAAATTATCCGATTTACCCAGCGTGACTGGGAGCACCACCTGTCCCATTGGCATCATCAAGGGACCAGGAATTATCCCATAAAATGGATGGATTATGGGTTTGATTTTTGAATGAGGGATTTGCATCTCGTCCAATGCCTTGACCAGTAAAAGGTCCAAGGAACTATCTCCATCGATCAGAACCCTTTCGACTCTCGCGTTACTGAATATTGGGGTAATGACCAGAGGTAATCTTAATGGTCGAGTAAGCCCAACGGGACAATCAGAGCGATCGAACATCAAAGGAGTGTCTGACCAATGGGGGTATTGAGGTTCGCCAAGGGGAGCTCCCGCTTGGTTAACTTCTCGATGAAATGCTTTAAACTGTCGTTTAGAAACAAAAGAGGAGGAACCTCCAAACATGACATTAACATAATTACGAGGTACCTGGTAGGACATTTCTTCATCCTTGTCGACGTCTCTAAGCCAGCAAGTCTGCTCTTTCGATGGCAAAGTTGGCATCAGGCCAATTCCCTGGTAGAAGTCATCTAGTTGCTTCAACCAGCTCCATCAATTTTTGAGGTCGTGTCCCGGAGAGTTGTGGATCAGACACCACTTCTTGCCTTCATGCGAGTTAGTTTGTTTTTCTGGCTAGTCGGAATTGCGATCACCAGAGGCATTTTTATTTTTAAACAAAAACTTATTACCTTTCGGCGGCTTTTTCGCGACTGCGACCCCCCGGTACTGTTCGGTTCGATTCTTTTTGGTTTTCTTTGACTTCCCGCTCGACGAGGACTCCGGCTTCTTGCCTGCGTCCTCTTTTTTCACGTCCTTGAGACCTGGTTGGGGCGGTAAATTTCCTTTATCGACCATCCTATTCCATTCAACGGCCTCAGCCGCGTCTGAATAACGATCAGCCATATCAAAGAGATCGGCGACTGATCGAGGGGGGTTGATAAGTAAATCTTCCATAAATCTCCGATATCAAACAGCGTGCTTAAACGCCCTGATAACAGAGTTATCGGATATGTTTGGGATGGTATTTTTCACCCCGACAAACCTTTTGACAAATTGTCGGAGAGTCTCTGTACAGGTTTGTCGTAGACGATGAAGATCGTCTTCTTTCCTGGGTTTTTGATAACAATTCTGGAAATTGTTGAGGATAGCATCGCACAACATTTCCCAGTTATATATCGAACCCTTGGGCTGATTGAATAGCTAGGTCCTTGCCGGCCCCTCAAGAATCGTCGGCAAATAGTTGGCCATGACGCGATCATCCCCGCCTACCGCTTGGATAGCGGTAATGTAAATTTGAAGGAACTCCGACGGATTCTGGGTCCCATCAAACCTCTCAATAGCCCCCGGCTTGAACTTATCTGGCCAGACAACCGCACGGAGACCTCGCGAAAAAGCCTTGCAACCTACATAAGGACTATGGAGAGTTCCGCAGTTTCTAGTATATTCACGAGTGATTTCGCGCGATGGGGATGCGCCACGTGGTCCCAAATGAGAATGCACAGGAATTCGATCTCGATAACGAGAACTTCCTACGCGTCTGGATTTGTCATGCCGAAGTGATCCGGATGGTAATCGATTACGCCTACCATGACTAGAGTAAGAATACTCCCTTTCATGGGAACGTATCGTAGACCGGGAGGAAGCTTTAGGGATTGCATCAGATGCAACCTCATCTAGTTTCTCCACCAGGATCCTAGCGAAAGCCGGTTTGTCCACGTCAGTGAGGGTAGGAGGAAAATTACACAAGACCTCAGCGATAGATCGAAGTTGGCCATGCGTACTCCTCTTTGGTGCGCCAAGTGTAATTATTTCTTCATCCGCCGGTAAATGCTCCGGTGGTAAAGAAGACGTCTGGTCATGCCTGCAACCATGTGGGCGACGGGAGGAACTAGGGGCGGCGTCATAACGAGCCTGCGCATTTTGCAGAGCCTCTAGGGCTGTCCTGCGGAGTTCGTTATCCCGTCACTTGCGGTCTTGATCCTCCTTCTGCTTGCGTTCTTGTTCCTCCTTTTGTCTGCAAACCTGTTCTTCCCTAGCAATCTGCTGATCAGGATTTTCTTCCGACAAGGCAGCGAATTCTCTGGGGAGCGAAGCTGCAGAAGGAGTGAACATCTCTGTTTGCTCCGAGTCGGATTCGAAATAAAAAGAGAGTGGAGGTTGCCAGGATCAAACCTCCCTGAACTGAGTTCCTGATCGTTGCCATCCTGGTTCCTGATGGGCACTTATGGTGACCGAGGCTCGATTTTGCATATGGTGGAACTGACATCAAGTTCCGGACTTGTCTCTTCCACCCCCTGGTCGATGGACATGTCCCGGGTAGGGGAATATGTGTCCTCTTGACATCCCTTCGGAATGTCTTCGCAACTGACCTCTTCCATTGGAATGGGGTTGCTAGGCGAAGGCATTTGTATATGGGCATAATCGTCGAGATCGAAGTCGTTCTCGGAATCATATGCTCCAGACATTGCTCACTAAACCTCCGGATGGAGGGAAAGCACCTTGAGAAAGGCCCCACGGTGGGCGCCAGCTGTCGACGATTTGGACTTGGAGTCCTTAGTCGATCTTATGCAAATTTGTGAGTTGCAGGACCTTTCAGGGCGCTCCTCCGAAAAGGTAGGATGAATCAAGTCTGTAGAGGCACAAAAGATTTTATACAGGTTCGGGCCCTCGATGGTGGGAGTAATAGCTCTACGTCCTGTTGTGATTTCACTATATGTAATAAGATATTTTACAAGAGGGAAGAGGAGATGATGACAGGCGATGATCTCTTCAATGTTAGTGTCTACCTAACTATATCTAAGTCTTCAGGTTTGTTGAACGCCTGGTAGTGCTTGTATGCTTGACTGAATTATCCACTGTCCTTAGAATGTGCATTGACTACCTTTTTATACTGGACAAAAGGGAGCCAATGTGAAACGGCCTTGGACAGTTGTTAAGATGCAGTTTTGTTAACCGCACTTAACTTCCATGCAGGCTTAACACGTGCAATCAAGGGATAACCGCACATGTTAACCTCCTGGCAGTTGTCTTCATACGTGGAAATATCTTCATGATTCTCTGGATATGCCCATTCAAAGAGTTAGGCCTTCCCGGATTTGTTCTGGTTGCAGATAATCAACGACCCTCTGACCGTGTATTGTCCGTAGTTTCTTGATCACGCACTGTCTGCGACCTCATGATCGCGCAAGGACTGCGATCATGCGATATCTCTATGTCCACGCCCTTTAGGCCATCTGAGACCATAGCGATGGATTTATAGACACACATCTAATCTGATTCTATCTTAAATCAGATGTGTATTACTTCAAACTAGCTCGGGTGATAATCCTCGTCATCTAGGCCTTTATGTCTAACCTGATTTTGATGATTAATGAAAACAAGCGTTTCAGACTAATTGTGTTTTTAAGCTATTTGATACAGAGTTGTGTTGGGAAGACATGGAAGATGATCAAGATGAACCCAACATGAAAAAGGTAAAGCACAAGTCGCAAGGTACAAAGATGAGACGCAAATCGCAAGATTGAAGTTGCAAAGGATCTAAGGTAAAATCTGTTTTTATTTTTACTGATCACGGTGTTCTGGAGTTTGATCGGTCTTGAAATTTATATTTTCAACCATACTATAAATAGGGGTTGCAAGTCCTCTCTACATTTCTAGCATAAACCGAGAAACTGTTAGGTCACTGCATTTCATTCTTTTTGGTTGGATTTGATTTGGTTTTTCAGATGAGTTTTTTATAGCAAAAGTGTTTTTGTATTTTCTAGAAAGATCTAGGCTAATCTGGGTTCTACTTCTGTTGACAAAAATATAGCCCTATAAATTATATTTCAAACGAGCTATAAAACACTTCAATCGGACCTCTGAATCAAAAGATATGGCTATTTTTATCTATGCTAACTATCAGCGTACTATACTGGCTGTCAACATGAAATGTCAGTTTTGTTTACTGACATTTGCCTAGAGAGCGTGTTTTTTGAGCTGAAATTTTTTGACCTATGCTGACTATCAGCATGAGCATGAGTTTCGACCTCGAGCTGATTTGTTTGAGAGTTTGTTTTAACTGGTCATTTTTGTGATCGATGTTGACTGTCAGCATGTGATGCTGACTGTCAGCATGAGCTGACAGTTTCCATATACAACCACAAACGTCTAGCTAAGTTTTATCCGTGATTTTTATCGAGCTGTGGTTATAGACGCTGACTGTCAGCATGTGTTGCTGACTATCAGTTTGTGCTGTTTTGTTTCCTTTTTGACCTCAAACGGCTAGCTGAGTTTTCTCTGAGATTTACTTCGTACTGGTCGTGACCTATGCTGACTATCAGTATGCACTGTCACTTCTCAGCTCGTGCTAACGGCTCTTTGCTCTTTTGGGCTATAAATAGAGGCTTTGAGCAGATGTTTTATACACCAAGCAGCCTCATTCTCATACATACACTTGAGCATTTGTTTTTAGAGATAAAACCTTGATCTTTTGATCAAGTCGTGAGTTTTTGTGATCCACCGAGTTTTCTGTTCACATCATTTTGCATATATAGAGTTTCTCGGTGATTGTTGGAGGTCTAGGAGAGACATTGCAACCTATTACTCTTGGTGAACGCTCTCACCTAGACGGTTTGGAGACATGGTCGTTGATCGCTCCTGTTCGAAGATTGTTAGAGAGGCTCGGCGTGATTGTAAAAGGCATCGGTGCTTGCCTTTCCGGAGTGGACAAGGAGCAACCACTAGTGAGAAATATCCTTCATGGATATTGAAGCAAGACTCATTCATTTGAGTGCTTCAACGAGGAGTATGGGAGATCGAGCGAGTCTCCGAGACCTCGGAAAAAATCCTTGTATTTGTCTTCTTCTCTCTTACTTTTATTTGTGCTATATTGTTTTTGTTCTTATTCTTCGCAAAAGTTGTTTTAATTAAAAAGTTTTAAAGCCTCATATTCACCCCCCTATAGTCGGCATCCTCGATCTTACATGTGGTATCAGAGCGTGGTCTCTCAATTAATAGGCTTTACCACCTAGAGAGAGGATGACGTCAAATGAGGGATTTCATCTCAGTCATACCGGTCGTGCGCCTATATTTGATGGGACTAACTATCCTTATTGGAAAGTGCTCATGTCGGTATTTCTAGAGGCTATGGGGCTTGATGTTTGGGACATTGTTAAGCTTGGGTTTACTCCTCCGGTTGATCAGGCAAGTCACTCTGATGACGATAGCAGAAAACTCCACTTAAACGCCCGTGCTAAAAATGCTCTCTTTGCCGATTTGTTCTTAAATGAGTTCAACCGTGTGAGCAATCTTACCACCGCTCACAAGGTTTGGACTACCCTCGAGGAAATATATGAGGGCACTACTAAAGTCAAAGAGGCAAAGTTGCTCATGATAAGGCAACGATACGAGACATTCACCATGTCATCAACTGAATCCGTGGATTCCATGTTTACTCAGTTGAACAACATTGTGAATGAACTCAAGGGACTAGGAGTTGTTTTTACTAACATCGATATTGTGAGGAAAATGCCCAGGGCTCTTCCAGAAAGTTTTGACTCTCTAGTGACGGTACTCACTAACTCCGACCTGTCGACCACCACACCTACTGATCTCTATGGGAACCTCATCACCCATGAGATGCATCGAAAGGAGAAGAAGGAAGCGGCCGAACCTTTGGAGACAAAAAAGAAGGCGTTGGCTTTCAAAGCCGGCTCCAAAACTGACTCAAGTGATGGCTCCTCCGATGAGGATCTAGCCCTTATGGTAAAGAACACTCAAAAAAACTTCTTCGCAAGTTGCACAAGAAGGGAGTCAACATCGACACACGACCAAAGGGGTCAAAGAAATCAAACTTCAAGGACATCATATGCTATGGATGTCACGAAAAGGGACATATAGCCTCAAGATGTCCAAACAAGAACAAGACTTATGACAAGAAGAAGAAATTCTTCAAGAAGAACAATGGCGCAACCAAAGAAGCCTGTTTCGGAGAATGGATGTCTGGAGGAGAGAGCTCTGATTCCGACTCCGATGATGGAGGTTGCTCCAAGAAGCTAGTCGGACTAGCTCTCGGCAACATTAACACATCAACTAGTCCATCCCTTTGTCTTATGGCTAGAGGTGATGAAAAAGTACATTCTTCTGACCCTTCATATGATGAACTTGTTGAAATGATCACTGAATTAAATGAGGCTTTTGGAGTCACAAAGAAAAAATATAGAGCGCTTAATGAAGAATATTCTTCTTTGTGCACTCAATACTCAGAGTTAAAAGATTCATATGAAAGTCTTCTCATTAAAGATATCACTAATGCACCATCTAAGATAGATGTAGCCACTTCTTGTGATCTAGCTTCTAATGTTATCCCTCAGAATAATATGACTATAAGCTGTTATAATTCTCTTGATATACCATGTGCTTCAAACGAAATAATTTTAAATGAAATAATGAACTTAAGGCACAAATTGAGAAACTTGGAAAAGGGTTAGAAAATTGTTACAAAGAAAAAGTATCTCTTGATCTTATTCTTAGCAAACAAAAATGCTCATTTAGAAAAGGACTTGGATATTTTCCAAAGAAAGGAAAGAAATTAAATACAAAAACTGTTTTGTAAAAGCATGCAACACATTTTGTTTTAAATGCCATGCACAAAACTCAGAAATATATACAGTTCATTTCATACATGCACAGAACTTAGAAACATGTACAATAGCATGCATTTCATATATACAGCTCAAAATTGATCAAATTGTAAGTTTCATGCAACATTTCAGAAACATGTACAATTGAGATTGAACAAATAAATGTAATCGACAATTAAAGTCAGTATGTTAGATTTTTATTACTATACTAATCTCAGTTAGTAAGTGACACCGGTCTAGACCGTCTCGCAAGAGAACGAGGACGATGCAGTAAGATGAGTATTCTATATCGTTCTTTCCACAGGGACTAGAGAAGCAAAACGTATAAAACTAGACTAAATCGGTGAATAATAAAACCAAAATGGACGAGAGAAAGAGAGAGAATGTCAGAAGAAAGAAAAGAGGTGGTCGCCTCGACAAGCAACTAGTGTTCGTTCTGGACTTGCGTTTCGTAATACAAGTGATAGAAAGAAATCGTATAGTGATAGCGCGCGAGGCAGCACAGACAACCATCATCGATTGCAATCTACAGCAAGTATAGGCAAATCACGCGTACAAAACAAACACCAATCATCCACAATTCTCCTCAGCCACGACTTAACAACAAGCACACGCAGCGAATCCAGAATTCAACACAATTCAGCTCAGAGATGTAAATAGTCAATGATGTATCTCAGAAACTAAATAAAAGTGCAATTAGGACCAAGGAGCAAACAGGCAATCCAAAGACCCAGCAATCAAATCAACAGAGTTACCAAAATACCAAGATCAAACCTCTAGTTTCATTGGAAATAAGCTTGTAGACCAACTATGTAGCGATTTACAATAACAGCCACTCGCAAGAGTAATCAATCTCTGAATACAGGATAATGCATTTAAGTTTCTTGGATCATAGAAGAATGCAACAGCACACTTCAGAGATGATTGTGCCTCTAAACAAAATAGCCAGAAGACAACAGGGATTTAGATAACTCAAATGAACAATTCAGTACCTCACTCCGTGTTCCAGTATTCAAAATATCTCAAAAGACCAATTTTCAATCACAGAAGAACCATCACAGGAAGAATAGTGAGCAAACCAATCTAACCCAGACAGGAATTACAGGAATGATTGAATAAAATATGAGCATAAGGCACCAATGAATTCATGCAACCAACCAGAGATGAAAGAAGCTAATTTCAACGAGCTAGTTTCAGTTCAATATGATACAACTCCATACAATCCCAGTACTGCAACAGCTCAGACCATCATAACAGAGAAATAGGGGATTCAACAATCCACAACAAAATGAGAAATCAATCGAAGTTTTCATTCAGCAATCATATCACAGTTATAATTTAACTTCTGTTCATTCATTTCTCCATCTTTCATCAGACAAGTGTTGGAACTCAAGCAATTTCATCTATTATCTCAGACAAAATACACATAATTTCATCTCAGAACAGATAATTCAAATCCATCTATCTCATACATGCATACCATCATCAATTCAGTTTGAAATTCGAAGAACAAGAGACAGGGAATGAGAATGCACCACTAATTGCTTGCTGTCGAGATGTTCTAGTTGTTGGTGGAGATGACCTAAGCCGATGAAGCTGCAGCTTGCCGTGGTCGTTGAGGAGGTTGCTCCTGGTTGCTGGAGAAGAGGTGGAGCAGAGGCCGATGAAGCTACAGATCGAAGAAGACGGCTGTGGAGAGCTTGAGGAAGTGGTTGAAGTCGCGGGATCAGGGGCGGATCCGAGATGGAGGAGCGGATCGCCGGCGTCGGGAGGCTGTGCGGCGGGACGCGAGACCGAGGGCGGCTCGAGGTGGATCGGACAGATCTGCCCGGCGGCGGCTCATCGGGATGATGGCGCGCGGTGGAGGATGTCGTGGCCGAGGGAGGCGCCGGAGATGAATGGCTGTGGCGGCGCCGGCAAGCTCGAGGCAGATCGGCATGTGGCGGTGTGGACGCAGCTCCGGCGATGGCTCGATCGGTAGATCCGGCGCGCGTAAGGTGGAGAGGCGGCGTCGGGTGGTGGCGCGGCGCGGGATCGGCCAGATCCGGCCGAGGAAGGTGGTGGCGCGCGCGAGAAGGCGAACTCGGGGACGGCCGTGGCGCGGATCTGGGCGGCGGCGGCCGGCGGGATCGGCTAGATCTGCTCTGGCGGCGGCAGCTCGTTGAGTGGCAACGGCGGCATCGGGTGATGTAGCACGGGAGGTGCGGCCGGCGGGATATGGTCCGACGGCACGGGATTGGAGCAGTGGAGAGAAATAGGAGGAGAGGAGTACAGGAGGAAGTGGTGAGGAACCAGGAAGAAGAAGAAGAAAAGGAGGAGAAGGAAGGGAGAAGGAGGAGCAAAAGAAAAGGGGAGCAGCCGGCGGTGAAGACGAACGGTGATGAGAACATGCCTGACACGGTTGCACTTTTCGCTCCTTTCCCTACTACTTCTTCCACACATGGAGGTTTCAATTCACAAGTCGTGCCTTTCAAGACTTCATCAGTAGTGCAGAGCCTCATGCCAGAAGCCTCAACGCCCCAAGGAAGGTCCAACTCCAAGCCCAAGTCGCCGTCGAAACCCAAGTCGCAGAAAAGCCCGTTTCGGGAATCCAGGAGCAGTCCAACTTCAAACGACCGTAACTTTCGCGTCCGAAGTCCGTTTTCGATGATGCACCACTCCACGGAAAACTTATTTCGTAAGATTTCCAATGGTTCTGGTCCCACTGCAGGATTTGGCCAGGAGCGACGAGAATCGCCAAAATACACCACGGGACAGAAACTACCCTGTCACCTCTTCTTTGGGCCAAAAGCCCATGTATTCCTAGGGTTGCGTGTGTGTGGGTACCATCATGGCCGGCGCCTCTCCTTTGGCCAACGCTCTATTTATGGCCGCCGCTACCCTTCTTCTTGCTCAGATTTTGTTTTGTTTAGTTATCCACTGCGCGTGTGAAACTTCCTCGATTCCTTTTGTATCGGCTAGATCATCAGGTACGAGCTCGGAACCCCAAATTGTATGAGCTTAATCTAATTCCAACAAATTTAGTTGCTTTTATCTTGTTCTTGCTGTGTTTCTTTGGATGCATCGTAGGAATCAACCTTCGTGGTCAGGTCAGCCGTGTTTGGCACGGTTGATAACAAATTGTGATCGTGGTTTAACGATTGCCGGTGTCTACGCCTGTCTGGATTGGTAGCCGCTTCACCTAGGTCACGTTCCACCCAACCAAACTTACCCTCTCACCAGAAGATCGGCATCCATTGGCGCATCAAACGGGAGCGGAGGAGACGAAATGTGGTGAGAGAGGATGAAGGGGGAGAAGACCGGCGGCTCACTGGAGGGGGAGAAGAGGAAGAAAAGGGGAGATAGCAATAGGGAAGAAGACCGGCAGCTTACCGTCGGCGTGGACCTGGCCGTCGACGGCAAGCTCGCCGGGGTTGGGAGAGAAGAACAGTGGGGGAGATTGGGTGTGTGCCAGGCCGAGGAAACAACAATGGCGGTAAGGGCATTTTGTTGATTTTGGCATTTTTGCATAAAAGCCCTCGACCTTTGAAGAAATTGCGAAGAGATCCTTATGTGGCGGCGACTAGGGTTTATGTGTCTTGGCTGTTTTGCAAAGGGAGGTTCTAAGGTTCTAGAAATTGCAAACTGGCTCTTGGCTGCTAGGTTTGGTTGAATAGGACTCCCGTAGACTCCAATTTTGACACGGTCAGCTCCTACGTGTCCGTAACGACGCGCACTTCTGTATGGATTCGTCCGTTCGCCAGATCCACTTGATGAAGCTCATCCATTCAGCCATAAATTGCCCGAATGCGTTGACCTGCGATTAAAATAAACAAAACACACAGTTGAGGTCGAACGACAGCCAATACAAATATATTTGAGTATTTGATGATCTTTATGACAAATGAGCATGAATGAGGGAATACAAATATATTTGAGTATTTGATGATCTTTATGACTAAAATGAGCATGAATGAGGGAAAAATATTCAGAAAATATGTACAAATATGAGAATTTTCAGTAAGGCTGGACTAGTACGAACCGAGCGGGTCCCAAAACTTCCCCTTGGGTGATATGACATCCGCCATGCAAAACTGAGCGAGCATCCCTCGGACTAAAGCAATCTACTCAAGGTCAAAGCTTTTTGAAGGGAAGTCAACCCCTGCAGCAAGAGTTGGTGCAGAAAAAATTAGCTCAATGCAGCTGTATTTTGCCAAATTGATACAAAGGACGGCAGTTGTATACCTCGGGGAGATTTGGCTAGTGAGGGGTGATGAGGTCGTACATATGGTGCATCACATAGAACCCACATGTATTGTCATTCGATTGCTGATGACACTACTAATGTACAGACCGAGAGTTAGCTGGGGACACGTTATAAAGTAAAACAGATGCTGATTGAAATTTGTACCAGAAATTGTATCCACTGAAACTTAGCGGCTCGCCTCTCGTGCTGTTGCCCTCCCTCGACAAAGTAGTTCGTGAAAGCCCTGCAGATAGTCAAACTTGACAATTTGAGGATAGTAAATCTAGATGCAAGACAAGTCCACATGAATATCATAAAACATGTTAGCCTTTTGAATACATCTCGCACACCGCAATACTCGTACCCTTTCCTCTGCAATGAATCAAGGTAGAACACACCTTGTTCCTTTTCGGAATAAGCACCAGCAGGATCCAGTGGTAGCTACATGTTACACGTAAAGAATTTATAATTTAATCTAAGTCTAGGGTGTGCATATGGAGACGCTAATCTACGGGTAAAGTACTGATGAAAGCACTCACCTTTGGTTGTAGGGTACAAGTATGTACTCCTTGTCGACTTGAGCAAGTGATGAAACACGGGTGCCCGATCTTCTGTCAGGTAGATGATAAGTCGATTTGGTGGAGATCTCGACGTTGACGATCCGGATTCCGATTAGAACTGATCGAACCCAGCAATCGCTACACCACTGCTCCGTTGGTTATCAGCCGTGCCAAGACGTGGTTGACCTTGCCAAGAAGGCTAATTCCTGCAAGCGAATCGAGAGCACAAGCAAAAACGTAGAAGAAGCAATCTGGAAATTGCAAATCAAATTGAATTTGTTGATCGAAGGATGCCGACTAGAGGGGGGTGAATATGCGGTTTTTCTAATTTTAATTGATTGATTTACAACCTAAATTGCAATATCAATACTCAAATGATATGGATGACGACACAAAGTAAGTTTTGCAATTACTAAAGAAACAAGAGCAACAATTCAATCTCCAGAAGTATAAGCAAGTAATAGAAGTAACCGAAGAGATCAAATTTTTCCCGAGCTCTCGGAAATTTGCCGATTTCCACTAGTCCTCGTTGAAGCACTCTTCACAAGAGCTTTTGCTTCGATTCCACTAGGGGTAGCCCTTCTCCTCTCCGGATAGGCGAGCTTCGAGCCTTTACAACCAACTGTCGGGCCTCTCCGACACACACCGTCGATGGAGAGATCACCGGACCTCTCGGGTCGTCTAGGTGACAGCAATCACTAAGAGTAATGAGCCTAGCACCTTGCTTGATCAACCTCAAAGCTTGAAGAACAAATATGCAAATGCAAATGGCTCAATTTCAAATTCTCTCAACTAGCTCTCAATACTTTGCTAAGGAATTTGCTTCAAATGCAAGATAATGAGTATGAGAGGCTTTGCAAGCTGTTTCACAATGTTTAGGAGATGAAATTCGTGTGTATACAGCTTCTCCAAATAGAAGGGTATTAATAGTTTCAGAAAAACGGTCGTTTTCAAGAAAATTGGGCGAATGTTGTACTAGCCCGGACATTGTCCGGCCATTTCGGACAATGTCCGGTCAGTACAAATAAAGTGACCGTTGCTCACGAGATTTTCGAGTGTCAGTAGCCGTTTGAAATTATTTGTGAAGGCCGGACGGATGGGATTTGTCTGGACAAATGGTCCGGACAAATGTATATGTCTCTGTTAACACTTATGTTTAATAGCACATGTACAGGCCGGACAAATGTGATTTGTCCGGACAAAAAGTCTGGACAAATGCATATGTCTCTATTAACACTCTCATTAGCACTTCACAAAAAATATATAGGCCGGACGTATGTGATTTGTCCAGACAAAATGTCCGGACAAATGCATACGTCTCTGTTAACACACGTTTACATCTTCACAGAAATTTTATATAGGCCGGACATTGTCCGGCCACTTCGGACAATGTCCGGTGCGTCTCGGACAAAAGCCCCCTGACGGATTCATTTGTCTCTGTTGTTTGCAAATAAGCTTGCCATTAGAAATGTATTGGCCGGACATTGTCCGGCCTAAATCGGACAGATGCTCCGGACAAGTTTATTTGTCTTTGGTTTTTGTTTTGCAATTGTCAGAAGAAATTTGTATTGGCCGGACATTGTCTGGCCATTTCAGACATTGTCCGGCCAGTTCAAAACGACAACAGAGTTTCTGAATTTTTACCCAATTTCAATTAGGAGCTAGATGCATATGCAAATATATTTCAAAAGACTTCAAAGTTGATCAAATGACTTGTGCTAAAACCCCTCTTAATAGTACGACCATCTAAACTAGAAATTTTCAAAAATAAAAACTCTAGATTTAGATACTTGTACTTTTGTCGGAGTTTTCCGTCATTCTTGCTTCATGGAGTTTTGATAATCTTGATTCTCACTTTTGTGATGCTTTCTCCTCTTTTTAACCTGAGTCTCAAGTACATAGGTTAGTCGCATATATCATGGATGTCATTAATCACTGAAACCCTAATCAGGGCTCAAGATTCAACAGAATTAAGCTCACAAGTTGAGGTTCCACAAACCGATCTACAGCGAAACTGCAAAGGTAGAATAATCTAAGCAAAACCCAAGTTTCCCTGTGACGGCTACGGAGTATGTATATGAGAGAGAGAGAGGCGACGGCTAGGGTTTAGGTTGCAGCCTAACTAAGATACATGGGCCAAAGGCCCAAAAAGAGGTGACTCAGCACCAGTCTGACTCTGTCTTGCACGCACTGTTTGGACAATTCCTGGTGACTTGGAAAGAGTTTGGCGGCGGGACCAGATGCATTGGAAAGCTTATCTCCTAAGCTTTCCGTGAAGTGGTAGAATGTCGAAAACGGAATTCGTACGTGGCCTGGGCGTCCGTTTGAAGACAAACGTGTCACTGCAGTCCGAACTGGCGTCCATCTCGGGATCAACTCGAACCTTGGGTCGTCTCAGTGCGTCGTGACATCCTCGCTGATCCAAACCATGATTCCTAAGTACAAGAACAATATCATTAGGTAGTAACTCGCCCTCTACGGTAGTTTCACATAAAATTAGGAACGAGCTCACCTGGTAATTTAGCTGACGTGCGCGTGCCCTTGTAATTGGTCCTTGCACAAGCGGTGTTGGAGAAGTTGACGCATCCATAGGAGTGATGTTCTCATCAGCAAGCAACCCTCTTTTGATGTAGTCGACAAGGAAGTCCGCGGCGCTCCTAAACATCACCTCGGCGACCAGCTAGGGGTACAGGAAACCGACAGGTTCCCGGTTAACTTTGGCATATCTGGTCATGCAGCTGCACAGAACTAACCAATTAATAAATGACATATATTCGTATATACACGAACAGGCGTATGATAGTAGATACTTACAGCACCCAAGACTGTATGATTGACACGTCGAGCGTGTCTTTGTTGAGTATATTGTGCATGTCTTTGAAGGTCACCGGATAGGTCCCGAAGTTGTTATGGAACTTTTCCACGGTGTACTTGACCATGAAGTGCGTCGGACGCTGCATCCTGGTCTTGTTTGTCTTCTGCACGTACCATCTATGCAGGCTCTGGCATGCGATACCCATACTACAAATTGCGTTATCGGAGGCCATGGGCATCCCCAGAGCGAACGGCATGGAAGCTGACAGCGCGCTCTTCTCACTCTCCTTCGCCGTGCTCTTCTTTGCTTTTTCCCTGGAAGCCAGCTTCTTGATGCCTTGCCTCCTAGTCGGCATCAGCTTCATCGTCGGGCCCATTGGCTGGCTTGTCGGAGGGGTCTGCTGGCTAATAGGCCGAGTGTCGATGTCCGTAGGGGTAAGAACCTACGTATAGTAATGGTCACTAACTCCGAGGGCTATTATTACAGTACAAAATTATGACACCGGTGGGAGAATTATCTCATCCAGGACAATGTCCTTCTTGGGCCATTGCACGAACGTGTGCATCGCAGCCCCGACAGTGGTAATCTCGTCATTCGGTGGCTTCTCCAACGGAAATCCCTTGCAATGGTCGGAGACACTGTCCACCTGGACCCGTGCAAAACTCTGAGATAGAGGGACACTGTGGATTTTCGCCCCCGCCTTGCATGGTTGCGCCATCCCACGGTCAGCCTCGATCGGGAAGAGACCGGCCAGCACCATAAGCTTGCAGGAGGTGGGTTCCTACAAACAGTGTGCATTAAGATGACATAAGGGTACGTATTGAATTTTACTTCTGAATGAATTAACAAAGAAAAGCTGTCATTACCTGCAGAAAGTCCACCAGATACTGTCAAGAGGGCTCTGGCTGCGAAGACCCCGGCGCTGACGCGCAGCTGCCACTGTGGCCAAGAATGGGGCTCGGTAAGTCTGTTGTTGCAGGGGGGATGCCCTGGGTCGCCTGTCTTAGCTCATGATACATGGCCCGCATCTCTGCCAAATCCTGCCTGAGTGCTGTGTCCCGATGGAAAAACTCTAATCGCATCTCCTCCTTTAGCTGTTCGTCGTGGGCTTTCTGGGATCTCTTTCTCCTCTTAGCCGCCTCCTCATCATCAGGGGAACCTGCACTCCAAGGCACAGTGGCACTGAGGCCGCGCACGTAGCCTGGATGCTCCTTATTTCCCAGCGCCGCCGTTAGGACATCCCTGTCCCTGCTAGGGTTGAACTCTCCAGATGCCGCCTGCGCACTCAGCATCGCCTGCAACAGGAGAACTTAGAAATACAACCCATTACATGCGTGTTACGAGGATAGTAAGTGATCCTACAAAGTTAGAGATCTTACCAACCGGTCGATCACTTCCCTGTCCGTAGGGTTATTCATTGAGACGCTTCCGGAGGAGGTCATCTTCGATCTTGCTCGACACCAATTGCGGGCGCGCATGTCCGTTATGCCTGCATAAGGAGCGGAGGCCGAAGACTGGGAAGCTTCCTCGTCCTGCTTCCTCCACAACACCTTCTTCCCCATATACCCACCAGTGCCTAGTCTGTGTGGGTGGGTATTCTTGGCCTGGTTAGCCTTGCCCTTCTCACTAAGCACCTGGAACTCCGCCATGCCCTTCATCTCCACGAACTGCTGCCATGCCTCAGGAGTCACGAAAGGGTAGTCATTGAAGGGGGTCTTCGACTCCTTCATATAGTGCTTGACAAGATGGCTCTTGAAGTTCCTTCATGCCTTGTTTATTGACATTAGTGTCGTCCAGCGGATAGTAAACTGGTAATCCTTGGGAATGTGAAATGCCGCTTGCACTTCTTCCCACAGCTCATCCTTGCACTCTTGGGGCACTTGACCCCACTCAAAGGTGGTGATGGGCACCCGCTCCCTTGCCACTTTGCCGCATAGTGAGCGTTATTGACTGACTAGTTTATCCGGAGCTTCTTGCACCCCGTTGTCATTGAACTGTATGTGCTGCTTTTCCCGCCTGTCGAGACGAGTGCATGTCGTCCGGCCTCGCCCCTTTCTCTTCTGTGACTGGGTCACGGTGGATGGGGTGACCTCCGGTCCAGGTGTCTCATCACCAGAGAGGTCACTCTGACTCCCCAACTGGTTCATTTCGTCACTGAACATATCAATTGCTAACATAAGTGAAAGAGAGAACAATGTAAGTTGACCAAGACTAGCACTACTAAACATTTATAACTAAATCAAAAACAAATATCAAATCAATATCCCAAAACTGTTTGTAAATTGACCTAGACTAGCACAACTGATGAGCATAGTTTAGAAAATCAACACTAACTATTCATAAATTTGAAATTGACTAAGATTATCATAAAATTGTGAGCAATAGCAAGACAAATTATTGATAAAACCCATATACTTAAAATTCACCAAGAATGGTAGAAACGGTGGGGAGGTGACGGAGGTGATCACGTCGGAAGGTTGGGAGGCGATGGAGGTGATCGTGCCGGATGGTGGGAGGCCGGAGAGAGATAGTGAGCGCAACTGCCAGAGAGCTAGGGCAAGTGAAGTGAAGAGTCGCGAAGTGTGGAAATGAATCCTTCCTCTAAATTGTTTGTAAAAGCAAGGGTGAGCACATTGTCCACATAGTGCTCAACAAGTCTCAAATAAGAATGCAGATACATAGATGAGGGGGAACTTCCAAAGGATGGGCTCTTTGGTTCATAGATAAGGAAAGAGTAGTTTTTCAATCTAAGTTTTGAGGAAAATATTTTGCTTTCAAAAAGCGGGGCTTTTAAAATCCTAAACTAGATTTCCAGAAATTGTTATGTGTGGCGGTCTTCCATGAGTCACCACTTTAATCAATATTATGAAAAACCTTCCCAAAAGCTACTTGTGCTGCATCGAAGTGGATAGAATCCACCGCACGCAGACTCCATGACCTGGGAGCTCAGAGTATCCGATACTTTTTATAACTTTGCAAAGGTGTACCACTTTAATCCACCGATCACTTAGCTTTCAAGTTGGTACCTCTCCATGCGAATTTTACGCATGTGACAAGGCCGATATCACACAACAGTTTACAATCCTAGCATTAACAATTCCCTGCCCGGTAAATAGACATTCCAGTCCTTATTACCGTTGTGGGTACTCCTCACAGCTAATTCTTCCTAGCCTTGGCCTATGGTCTCGCAAGACACATAGCCTATGGATTCAGTCGCACACGACTCGAAATCCTGGCGTAGGGCGTCTTCCTTCAATATGCCTGATTCACTCATTAGCTCAGATCACTCGTGGCCCTCTGTGGCCCACCAGTTTCCTTTCGAGAAACCGGACCGACAACCATTGTAGGGAAAAGCTAATACCGAGAAAGCTACTATGTTGCGCCCGTCCCATACCGGGCAAGTGGTTGTAACGTTTTTCATGTCACATAGAAGTACAACACAAGGTTCTTGTCCTTATGAATCTTTAGTGAGGAGTCTTTCACATTCCCAATGCGCACACAGCAATGTTTCCTTCAATAACACGATGTGTTAATTGTGTGATTATCAATCTTGTTCCATTACAGAGGCCATGTGATGAGTCCAAATTTTGAAGCAACATTATTGGGACACCTATTTTGAGATGGAGATGATGTTCTGGTAATCCCTTAAGAGATATCATATTTAGGAATTCTGGAGGATATAATGATTCAATTTCTTAATAATTAACGGTTGCATTGTCAATGCAGTCGTAGCTGTAGTATGACATCTGTTCTGTGGATAGCCGGTCAATCATGTGGTCATTAATGCTGGTGATGATTTCATTTGTCAGGGCCAAAATAGCTCGATCACATAAATGAGACGGCGCATTATATGAATCAACAAATGAGTCATACACGAAGGAGATTAGGCCTTCAAGATCTCCATTTGCTGGAGGCAAGCGCAAATATTCAGGAATTTGGATCCAAGGATCATTAGTAGTATTGGATGCAGACACATAAGGTATAACACCATCACCAACAACAAGCTACCATTGAGAAAAATGATTCAGTTCATCTCTATCTGCTATCGATAGATGTGCTGATTTGAGCCTCATATTATCAACCAATTCGAGAACAAAGCAGTGATGCCATAAATATGAGTAAACAATGGATGAAGCAACTATTTGCTCTCTTGTGCCCCTATGTATCACTGGAAGCGTTTGACGAAAATCGCCACCTAAGACCATAGTTATACCACCAAACTGGTGCTGTTGAGAGTTTGGGTACACATCAGACAGTATGTCCCTAAGCGTTCTGTCTAATGCTTCAAATGAATACTTATGAGTCATAGGAGCTTCACCCCAAACTATAAGAGATGTTTGCTTAATCAATTTTGCCAATTGTGTGTTCTTCTTAATAACACACATTGAATGATTATGTGTATCAATTGGTATTTTGAATCGAGAATGTTGAGTTCGACCGCCAGGCAGAAGGAGTGCTGCTATACCTGATGACGCAACTGCCAAAGCGATTTTACCTCGTGATCTAATAGTATTTAGCAATATGGTCCATAAAAAAGTTTTGCCGGTGCCACCATAACAAGACACAAAGAAGGTGTGACCAAGTTGAGCATCAACAGATGTGATAACAGCATCATAAATTTTTTTTCTAACCTGTGTTAAGAGCAGAAGATTCGATCGGTGGTTGCAAACAATCATCATGCATTACAAAGGCTAATTCATTGATAATGAGGCTATTATCTATGAAAGAGGCTTGTTCATCCGGCACCGGAAGCTGAAAATACGAAAGAGAATACCCAGAACGCTTGAGTAATGTATCTATTTCAATCAGGAGAGTGTTGTGCTATATCGATCCACAAGGTCACTAGAGAGATTGCTGTTCGTTTGCCTCATGCGATATGTTATATCTTTAGACATTATGGGCGCATATTGTCTAAAAAGCGCTGCTGGATCAGTAACTTCACAAAAGAGAAGCAGTGTGACATAGAATTGTCGGAGTTGATAAGGAAGAGCCCAATGTGAAGCATCAGCAAGTGCACAGGACCACTCACGATCATCGCCCAGAAGACCTAGGGCCCCACATGCAGCTCTGTAGGTCGGGTGCTCATGGGCCTCAACAGTGCGTATATCACTGAATGATGTAGCACCTTTAACAATATGGAGTAGCATCCACAAATAATATAACTCACCCTGATTTGGGGCAACATGGGCAATTCGGCCAATTTTTTTAGATGCTTTCTGAGGAGCCCAAGATTTACTATTCGCATGCCATGTCCAAAATTTTGGAAACTGAACGTATGTTTTTCGACATGCCATTGGGTATTGACGATTTGCATCAAACCATGCAGTCAACTTTGTGATTGCATTGCCAGGATTGTCAAGCAACTGCTCAAGATCGTCATCTTCTGTAAAAACAACACTATTTAGGAAAGGCAGATGAATAGGGAGTCGCTCAATAGAAGGGTCCATGTGATGTATAGCATATTGCAGCAAGCACCAAGCCGCCTCACTGGGAGTAATACAGCGGCAATTTAACTAGTTTGTGATCTCATTAACAGGCTGTGTGTTTTGAGTAGAAGTAGATCGATGAAATCCTATTTTAGCAGAGTCAAAGCCTTTTGTGATATATTTAAAGAGATATTTATGCATGCCATCATGATTCACTCGCTCCAAATTTATGTGTGCTTGATATTTGACAAGGAGGTCAATATTGTGAGGCACAACAAACCGATTGTCGAGATGTATCCCATTAACCAAAGTAGTGATGCCATTATTTGGACGAGCATATTGCACATGCACATTGTCTAATATAATAGTTTGGGCACAAAAAGGTTTAGGATAAGACTTAGAGCATTTGCCCTGCAACATACAAGGTTATTGCAGATTTGCAGTACCGCATGGGCCATGCATCATGAAAGCAGTAACAGCCTTATATCCAATGGGATCAACAATAGGATCTGGTAGTTGAGCAGAGATCATGGAATCAATTTCCGCAACAGTTAATGTAGCGGTTTTTTTAATCCATACGACAATATGGACATGTGGAAGACCACGCTTCTGGAATTCAATAGTGTAAACCACTACAAGAGATGGAAAGAGAACAAATAGACAAATTTAGAAAGAAAGCAATCAGAATAATTATTGGTATCAATAATGCATGTAGATGAGGAGTAAAACGAATGAGCATAAAAAGATGACCTACATTTATAGGTCCAAAGAAGTGTTCCTTTTTAATATCATCCATCAGTATGTTGAGCTTCATTTTGAAAACTCTATCCATGAGGTCAGGTCTGTCTGACGGACGCTGGTGTGGTATATGGGATAAAGCATCCGCAATTTCTAGCCATGATGCATTACACGTAAACGTGATGAATAAATGAGGGCAGCCATATTTGCCGCAGACAGCTACACAATCTTGATAGTTTTGGTAAAGTAGCGAGGACCACCAATGAATGATGCTGGAAGAATGATAGTTGACCAGCAGATGAAGTAGAAGTAACACCTCTACCAACAAAATCGACCAAAGATTTGTATGAGATTGATCTATACTTGTGTTGGAAAGCCTTGCTTCCATAGTGAGTTAAGCGAGCCTCTTCAACACAGCAATAACTATCAACAATGTAAGTCTGTGTCAATGCTTTACAGCACTGAGGCGTATTGACGTCAGAGGATCTGTCATGTAATCTATAAGCATAGTATTCAACCATTGTGAAAGATTTTCGCTCTATTGAGGCAGAACGGTGGGAAGGCCGATATTTAAGATCTTGGTGGTAGCCATCTTCACAATAAGGAAACAAAATGGGTTATTGCATAGACATAAATTTACAATGGGCCTCACTAATGCACTGCAGTGTTAATGCTCGATCTTCGATAACAATGTCTCTACTAGTATCTGTGATGTTTGCATCGTCTATCAGCAAACCAACCACCTTAGATGCAACAGGAGCATTGTATATATCACTATGGGCATTTGGTTTTGCAAATATTCTAAAAGTATAGTGATCAGGTGCCGCTTTGGGAAATCTATCACGAGCTGTCCTAAATAATCTGACAATGGGATTGTGCACATTTAGCATATGAATGAGAAGGCGAACTAAATCCTCATCGGGTTGGAAACGGGTATCTCCAAATGAAGAAGCGATGCTTATCCTATTAGCAACTTCATGTGCAGTGTCAAAGATGTAAAGCTACGCATATATTGGCGCAGCACCTTCTGTAGGCAGAAGAGATCCAATGCGATGACATATTTGACCACTTATCTTAAACACATAAGGACCACGGCCATCATTGACTGAAGTCAAAACATTGGCGCCATGGATGTCATGGCAAATATAGAGTTGTACTGCCTAATGTTCTTTAAGAAATGGGAAGACAAAGAAGTATTATTAGTGAGTAAATCCAGGAGAGGCTCGGGAGGCAATCGGTATGAAGGTTGGCTGATATTGCCGCCTCTACAACATAAGGAATACCGCGGGCAAGATGTATGCTGTTCTCTTCGAATCCGCTCTTCATACCAAAATAGAGCACCACAGTGTTTGCAAGTATGAATAGGGGCACCAAGATACATAGGGGAGAAAACGGTACCTAAAGGAAGCCAATGATTTAGCAAGAGAGCAACAATGTGAAGCAGAAATAGATGAGAACAGACAGATCAGCAGTGAATGTAGCAAGTAATAGAAGAAACAAAATATGACCAGACAGGTAAACTTACGGACATACCCTTTATGCACAAAATCAGCAGGGTGCACTGGTAAACACACAATGAAAATAATAAGCAGTAAGAAGGTGATATAGAAAGGAAGCACACCTGGCATCTCGATGCAGCAAAACAAAATAAATTATATGGTGTACTGGTCTTAGCAGCTGGAGGAGATGTAGGAACAGCAGCCGACGATGATGAGACAGAAGCATCATTAGATGGAACAAAATGAGCAGCACCAAATGCCGGATCAGCGGGAGACAAAATGTTATGAAACCAAGCACACAAAGAGACGCAAACGTAGAATTATAATCTAGCAGCAATAAATGGAAACAATACAGCAAATTAGAAACCGCTGTTTGGAAACCTGTTCGTCGATTCTGCTGCAATGCCAGCCTACGACGACGGCGTGAATTTGCAGCTAAGGCTGGATCAGGATGCGGAAACTGGACAGACAAAGAATGTGCACGTGACGAATGGCGCACGTGAACAGTGTTGCACAACTGATTTTCCATAAGCAACAAAAGCGATTTATACAATCATGAGAACAGAACTGGTAGCACTCATCAAATATAATTTCAAACAATGGCATTGATGACATAAGCAGGGCATCGACCAAATTGGATGAAACTCACATAAGTTTTAAGCTGCATACTATTGGAGAACACATCCAAAATTTAAACGTCAACAAAATAGTTCAAACAGATGGGTTCATAGAAGAAGCAACAACACAAAAATATTTTGACGAACAATTTGCTGGCACAAACTTAAAACACCACAACAAAGATGCGACCATGATGAAATCACGGACCGCATGGTAACCGCAAAATATATATATTTTTTCCTTTGACAAATAGATGGGTGAACACAAGAATGCCAAGACGAGGAGAAATTGATCAACGCCCGGGATTGTGAACAGGTGCAGCAGATGACGCAGAAGGGCACGGTCAGCCAGCACCTCGACCAGGCATGTTCAAAGCCCACTGGTAGGTCATCGAAGGCAGCACACACGCAAGGAGGCCTGCTCCACATAGCGAGTCAATGCGGAACACAATATCAACGGGTAATGAAGGACACCGCAGGAATAAACCAAAACACAAAGTGGTCAAACACAACAGGCAAAGAGAACAAAATAGGTCAATCCGCTGGTCTCACAGGAGAAGGACCAACACTAAGATACTCTGAGGAATAACTCGCTAGCACAAACCTAAAACAACAGAAGAGAGATACGACCTAAACTAAAAAACACATTTTTTTTTCTCTCATAAATAGGCATAAACAGGCCGGCCAACACAAAAACGCCGAAACGGGCAGGAACTGGTGGACGACCCGAATTGCAAGCATATGGGGCCAACGACGCAAGAGCACGGTGCAGCAACACGTTGCGCAGCCGCGGTCCAGAGCCGCCAATAGGCGGTTGAAAACACCCCCCTCTTTCCTGCCTCTAAAAAGAAGCGCTTGAGCAAAAAAAACGCCAACACGGACGCTAAGAGGTCGAGCGCCGAGGCTGTGAGTAGCCGGGGTCGAGGGCGTACAAAAGCGGAGTCGAGTAGCACCCTGCGCAGTAATGGTCGAGGGGTGTAGGCATCTGGTCGAAGCCACCGCACACATAAGCTGGTCCAATCCACCGCATATACGAACTGGTCGAAGCCACCGCACGCACAAGCAGGCCTGGTCGATACGGTGTTTGCACATGGAGTGCAATATCAGCAAGCAGTGAACAACATTGCAGCAATAAAACAAAACATAAGGGGGTGGTATTCATAACAAAAAGGGACAGCAATAGAGAGCAAACATACCCAGAACAGGGAAACAACACCACGGAATACAACGCCAGCATGGTTGGCTCCAAACCCAGAAAACAAACAGACGAAATGCAAGCAAAAATCAGAAAAGCAGATCAAGCAATAAGCAAAAAAAAAAAACATCAAAGAGAACGAAAATAACCCAACGAAAAAGAAAAAAGCTCAACAGCAGCAATGCACATGGCCACCGAGCAGGCAAAGACGAGGCCAAGAACTCACCAGAGGACGAGGTAGACCACAGTAGAAGACAACAACGCCAAACCAAAAACGGAGCAGAAGAAAGCAAAACACAGAGACGAAGGAGGCAATTCAGGCACAGCGACAATATCAGCAACAAAATCACGCCCAAACGTCTCGGAATTTAGGTGAACCGCATGTACGGAAGGCACAAGCACTCACACAAAAGAAAATCTGCACTGTAAAACCAAATGATCCAGCGGGCATAGCGAAAAGAAAAGCACGAACCAATCCGAGGGCAACGTCGTGCAGGCCACCTACCAAAATAGGTGGCACAATCCCAGACGTCAAAGCAAGCCATCAAACGAAGTAGGGAAAGTAGAGACGTGGACAATCGACAACCAGCGGACACGAAAAGCAGCAACGCACATACGCGGAACAATCATAGTAGTAGACGAAATCGATCGAACGGGCAGGAAAAAAATGGCGACGTGGCTCAACTAGGATAGAGATAAGATGAACAGTAGTAAATTAGTGGAGATGAGTATGTCATATATGTTAGATATATTGAAGATAAGTCTTTTTCAGAAACAGAACAATGTTATCTTTTTCATGGATGAAATCTTAAATCAATTTATCTTATCATAAGTGCCTGCTATAAAATAATTAATATGATTAACTGTTCTATAAATGGTTGTGATGCACGTTATGTAATTAACCATGCTCCAATGGTTGATAACATGAATTTTCTTTAGAGTAAATTGTTCTAGATGTACATATAGGGTCCGGTTGGTTGTATGTATGGAACCATTCTATATAGGATGAAAGTCACTTTCCAGTGTTTGGTTGATACGCAGGATGAGCGGATACAGGATAGAGAGATCTTTGTCTTAATATTCCCTCTAAATCCTGCATGAGGTCATGCAGAAAATTTGGTGACACGAGGCCATCCATCTCCCGCATGGACTAATCATGAATAATTAGTAGTAATTTTTAATAATTAGTGATATTTAATGATAGTTAGCTATCCTTAGTGATGATTAATATTGATTAGTGGTGATTGATAACAATAGTGTTGATTAGTGGTAATTTTAAGTAGTGTGATTAGTGGGCATAGTGAAAATTAGTAGTTGCTTAATATTAATTAGTGACAATTTTAACCATTATTTATATTATAAAATAATTTGAATATTATACAATGATGATAACATTACTAATCCAGTCAACCGATCCCAAACCCATCCTATGTCATCAGCTTTCATGATACCATACAGGATAACACTGTACGATGTATCATTTCGTATAGGATTGCCAACCAAACGGCCGTATAAACTTGTGTAAAGTTAGTTATATGCAATTGTCAATTAATTTGAAACATAATTTTGATCAATGGCTGAGAAGACCTTTCAGTGAGATGCAAATTTATAGAAAGCTTCATGATATGACAACTTGCTGCCCTGTACACTTTTCTCATGTTCTATAGCAAAGAATATCATTATACTTTCTCACAAAGTTTTTCAACCTTTGCATTGGATGACCATGTTCATTGTTCTGTAACAATTATTTTGGGGGGCTCACTTCTGCAGATTGATATCTATGACATATCATTGTTTAGGGTAATTGTGCTTATACCCTTGCAAAATATGCATATTTCATATTTAACCTCACAAAGAAAAAAAAGATATTACAAATACCCCTCTAAAGGACGATTTGATTTCAATGATAATGTGGGTAGTTTAATCAACTTTAAGCTGAGATTTAGTAATAGCAACATAAAGTACTATGATTAAACCACTTGAGTTATTTTTGTGAAAAATATGTGGGATATGAACCAACTTTCCTTCTCCCGTTAATCCCACATCTGTCTCTAAGGATGCTTACTTAATTATACCACACGGAATGGACCAGACGAAGGAAAAAGGATGGATATTTCAAGTATTTCCCATTTTTAAAATTGCTAAACTATCTGTCTCTAATGATACTAAATCTCATTTTAAAAATTGCTAAACTATCTGTAAGGGCATGGAAACCAAATGATCCTCCTTTTAAGGAGTATCTGTAACTTGTCTTTCTTTTGTGAGGATAAATATGAAATGAAATATGTTTCTTTTATGAGGGCACTGGTACAATTTCTTTTTTTTACTTGTTATTTGTCTCCTACATCAAATTCAGCAAGCACAACATCATATTTGCACTTTGAACATGTGATGTAGGGCCATGTTAGTTTTAGAAGGCCAATCACTTCATATTTCAGTGTAGACCAACTAGAATCATCCTGAATTTGTGTACATGCTGATGACATGAGCCAAGAGAAATTCTCCCTCCTCTATTGTCTCCATCCGTCTGTCCCAATGCTGCTAATCTGCTTGTGTTTATGACATCTACGAATCAATTTTTTCACAAGCAAGCCTCTCTACTTGCTTCAACCTTTGTCAAAGGTTGCTTTCTTCTATTTGATGAGAATTCCTGTTTGGGTTTAAGCTATAGAAGGTCTTTGTTTTACCTGCCTTAGAGGAGTGATGGCACATATCAAGTGGATGGACATTTCAGTGATCAATATATCCTCCTTGTCCACAGTGACTTGTGTATGATGATATGAATTTTCACTGTGTGCTATCTTCTAAAGATGTCATGACTAGAACATTTAACCTTTCCCACCATTATAAAGTTAGTGTTTTCTCACACGACGCTGCGTAATGGGATCCTGTCAAAGTAGTAAGGAACGGGATAGCACTTAGCTGTTAGATCAACTATAATCTATGGTTCAATCCCTATCTTTCACACACCAACCTTATCAAAGTCAAATACCACCCCCTTTTGCAATTGTGTTGCCCTCCTACCCTCCCACATTGTGGTCACCGATGCCTCCTGCTTGTTGCATCTCTACTGCCACCTTGCCTCCCCCCTTGATGCCCTCCATCGCCCTCTGCCAGTCCTTCCCCATCGTGGTCATCAGCACCGCTTGCTTGTTGCATCGTTGCCGCCACTTTGCCTTCACTTTGATGCTCCTGGCGCCACCTCCTCCGTCTCCTCCTTCACCCCGTTTCTTCTACCCTACCACCATCAAGCCTCTCTACTTGCTTCACCTTTGCCAAAGGCTTTTTTTTATTCTGTTAGATAGGCATTCCTGAATAGGTTTAAGCTATATTTGGTCTTTTGTTTTACCTGCCCCATAGCAGGGATGGAACATAGGAAGTGGATGTAAATTTAAAAGATCAATCTTCCTTGCCCGTAGTGACTTGTGTATGATGATATGTATTTTCACTATGTCATCACTCCACAGATGTCATGACAACAACTCTCCACCCTTTCCCAGCATTGCAAGACTATGTCGTGGTATTGCGAATACCCCGGCAGGTTTTGAGAGTGATCCTAGCGAAGATTACGTGGCGCGGGTTGACCGGATGACCGGTCCTCCCTCGCCGGACAAGCACAAAGAATGACACACGGGTTTATACAGGTTCGGGTCCCGGTGGGGGCCCTAGTCCTGTCGACGCGCTCCCGACCGGAGTCGGCTGGGGAGGCTCTCTCCGGGGGAGAGGCTTCCGGAGCACGCCTGTGAGTTTAGCTATTCCAATAAATGAATCGATCCCTTACAACAGAGGGGTACAAGGGCTATTTATAGCCCCCAAAAAGCAGCAAAAAACCTAAACTACCCCGGAAGCCACCGTCGGATTGAAGGGCAGGACCGTCCTTCTCCCGGTCAAAGGCCTTGGATGCTTGACAGGTGGCCGCTAGTTCCCGAGGCACTCCTCGCGTGACCTGCACGTGATAAACAGTTCGAGACTTTTACCTTTAGGAGGGTGATGAGGCCCGGGACGGCACCGGGGGCCAGGTCCCCGGGCCAAAGGTGGCGGCTGGGGGGGGGGGGCACCGGAGGCCATATCCAGGGAACCAAAAGGCGGCGCCCGGGGAGGCCCCAGAGGCCAAGTCCCCGGGCAAAAGGCGGCGCCCGGGAGGGCACCGGAGGCCCCGTCCCGGGAGCCAAAAGGCGGCGCCCGGGGAGGCCCCGGAGGCCAAGTCCCCGGGCGAAAGGCGGCGCCCGGGAGGGCACCGGAGGCCCCGTCCCGGGAGCCAAAAGGCGGCGCCCGGGGAGGCCCCGGAGGCCAAGTCCCGGGGCCAAAGGCGGCGCCCGGGAGGGCACCGGAGGCCCCGTCCCGGGAGCCAAAAGGCGGCGCCCGGGGAGGCCCCAGAGGCCAAGTCCCCGGGTGAAAGGCGGCGCCCGGGAGGGCACCGGAGGCCCCGTCCCGGGAGCCAAAAGGCGGCGCCCGGGGAGGCCCCGGAGGCCAAGTCCCCGGGCAACCATGACACAACTTACCTGGACTTAGTCGCGCGGAGATTTCCCCCGACAGCAGCCCCCCATGCCCGCCGGGGACGATGCTCGAGTCCCCGGTGGGTATGGTCTAGGTCACCGGGAAGATCTCCGGGCCAGGTTATCGGAACCGCAACGCTTCGGCTTCCGTGCCCCATACTTAAAGCCGCGCCGTTTCGCCATAAATGCGCGCGCGGTTCGAACCGGCGCCTCGATTCACGCGCCCGTCCCTTCGTTTCCCGCGCACGGTTTGAACTTCTATTGTCCAGATTGATCCGCGGGTGCCACGTGGCGTGCATCTAGACCACGGCCCGCCCCTATAAATAGGGCCTTGGGGGGGGCCGGAAGCTCATTCGAAATCCTCAGCCCCACGATTTTTGCTCTCCCGGTAGCCCTCTCCCAGTAGCTTTTTCCGGTAGCAGGCGTCCGGGAGTTTCTAGTAGTAGCCTCCTGCAAAAGCCATCAAAAAGAAAACTAACCTCATGGCTCCCAAGGTCGAGCGAAGACCACGGAGGTGCCCCCGGAGGAAATCCCCTCGGATTTCCTCTGGGCGTCCGAGTTTACGGCCGAGGACGCCGAGTCCTTGGTCGAAAGGGGCATTGTTGCGGCCGGGGACATCCGAGTCCCGGTGAAGAAGGACGGAGCCCCCCGCCCCAGACCTGGGGAGATCGTGGCCTTCGAGGCCTTCATCGAGGCGGGGCTCCGGCTCCCGGTGCATCCCATGCTCCGGGAGTTTCTCAAGGAGTATGGGGTGGCTCTCAACCACCTCACCCCGAACGCGCTCGTCCGGATGGGCCTCTTCATCTGGCTCTTCGAGACAGCGACCGGGCGGGAGCCCGACCTTCGCGCCTTCCGGTATTTCTACGAACCGGCGGCGCGGACCTCCCACCTGGTGAAGGGGGGCCCCAAGTCCCCCTTCGGCTCGGTTATGGTCCAAATGTTGCCGGCCCGGGTAATCGACTACCCGGCGGCGGCCTCCCGGGACCACTGGGGGGATTGGGTCCGGAGGTGGTTCTACCTCCGGGTCCGAGACGACGCGGTGGTGTACGCCCCGGAGGCCCCCACCTACAGCCGGTCGTCCTCACCGAAGCCGCCGGTGTGGACGGACGAGGAGTACGAGCTCCTCGGCAAGGTGATCCTCTCCAAGAAGACCCGCTCGATGCGGGACGCGGCTGAGGAGATGGCCCTCCTCCGGATCTCCCCCTTCACCGGCGGGAAGAGGGGGATCGGCATGGGCCCCGAGCAACGGCCCCCGGTGAAGTCGATGACGTGACGTAAGCTCCGGGAACCCGCTGCACTGTTCTTACAAAATTTTAATGAAATTGACTAACTCTTTACCTCTTGCAGTCCGGCCGTACCCGGCGGCGCGGGAGAAGGCGGAGAACCTCTTGGGGAGGTACTTCGCGGATGAACACGAGCGCGTCGTGCGCGCCGTGGGCGAGGGCCCCCCCAAGAACCTGGTGGCGGCGGCCTTCGGGTTAAAGCTGCCGGAAAGGAAGCCTCTCCCTACCCCCGGGTCGCATAAACGGGGGAAGGAGGCGGCCGGGAGCTCGGAGCCCAAGAAGGCCCGGGTTCAGAAGACCCCCGGCCCATCGACGACGCCGGCGGCGACACCGGCGAAGCCCCAGGACGAGACCCCCGGGGAGGAGCATGCCCGGGCACCGTCCTGGAAGGAGGCAACGCCTCCTCCCCTGAAGGGCCCCGTCGAGGCGCGGGGGAAAGAGGCAACCGCAGGCGGGGCGGGGTCCGACTCGGCGAACTACGCCCCGTCGCCGCTCGCGGTGGAGCTCCTCCCTCCCCTTCCGGCCTCTTTGGAGCCGGAGAGGCTGGAGGTGAGATTCGCGGGGGCCTCGCCCCCGCGGGTCTGGCCGGTGGACGAGGGGGGGAGCCCCTCGGTGTACGAGGTTCCTCCGGAGGAGGGGGCCCCGAGGACCTTCCGGCCCGGGGCAGGGAAAGGCTTGATGGTCCCCCCCCGGGCGGAGGCTCCCGCCGAGAGCTCCTCGGCCACGTCTTCGGGGGGCACGACCTCGTCGACGAAGACGCCGGCCGCGTTACCGGACCTTGAGGTCCGGGGACCCCCCGCCGGCCGCACCGGCGGTTCTGGGCGGGAGACCCCTTTGCTCCCCGCGGGGGAGGTTGCCCGCTTCTCGGAGGGCCTGCACACCCGGAAGGTGCAGGCCTTCGTCGCGGGAGGGACGCTCCACGAGCATTTCGAGGGGCTTCAGTCCCTCGGGGCCCAGGTAACCCATCGATAACACCTTCGCTTATCCCCTGCACTTTGAAATTTTTCTAACTTATGTGTTTTGTAGGTGGCAGCTGTTACCTGGGGCCTTGAGCAGCGGGTCGCCCGGCTGCTCAAGGAGACGGAGGGCCGGGCCTCAGCCTTCGTAGGGCTGTGCGAGGAGGCCCTCCGGGAACGCGACGAGGCGCTCGCGGAATTGAGCCGGGTCCGGGCCCAGGTTCACATTTCCGAGGCCATCAACGCCTGCCTCCGGGAGGAGGCCAAGGCGAGGGAGGAGATGCTTCGTGAGCTCGAGAGCTCAAGCGTCCGGGCGGTGGCGGACGCGGGCCGCTCCGTCCGGACGGCCCTCGAGGGCCTTGGCGTGAGCCTCGGCTCCGGGAGCAGAGAGGTGCCACCGGCGACCCTCGCGGAGGCTGTGCGTTTCCTTAACGCACAAGTCTCCGCCATCCCGGAGGCTGCCGATGTTCGGGCGCGGGGTCGGGCGATCCCCGTCGTCGCGGCCGCTGCGGGGCTCGTCGAGTTCCGGGGGGTCGGCGCCCAGGCGATCGGGGGCCGCATCCCTCGAAGCTTCCCGGACTCCTTCGAGCCTTCGCGCCGGGAGGTCGAGCAGCTCGCCGGAGGGTTCTACGACCGGATGATCCGGGCGTGGTTCCCGGCTCCGGCGCCTCCGGCAGGAGACGCCCCAGCCCCGGCCTCGGAGGAAGCCCCCCGGGGGGAGGACGCCAATGAACATGTATGAGCCTCCCCCCGGGTCTTAGCTAGGGCCCTTTTTTTGTTTTAGGATTTTGATTCCGGTAGCTTCTTAGAAGAAGCCCCGGGCACTTGTACATAAAAATTTTTAATGCAATAAAGTTAGAATTTTTCTAAGTCTTTGAATCGAACTTATTGTTACCAGGGTTCCCGGGAGGCTGCTCCCGGGCGAAGGTCCGGGAGGGGCTCCCCGGGGGACGCCCAAGCAGCTTTGATTTTGCTAAGCCTTATCTCCGGGAGTCGCGGCGAGGATAGTGTCCGGGAGCCGATCCGGTTGAGGTGGCGTGCGGAGTGGCACTTGGACAATTTTGATAATCACCGTGCCGAATTGTCCCCTCCGCGACTGGGACTCCGGATGATCCCTCCCCTCCGGATACTTCCACCGGCGGGATACGAGTTCTGGCCTGAAGATGTGCTTCGGGACGCTCGGCGCCGCGTGCGGGCGCTGTACCGGGACTTGACCCGGGAGCCAGCGGAGAGCCTCTGGGAGTATTAGGCGTAGGAGCCTTATAGTTTAGAGAATCCTCCGGGTTAGAACCCGGGTTGTATCGTTTCCGAAGCCCACCGGAGGGGGAAGATGTCCTCCGGGTTTGCTGATCAATAAAGCGCCGTGTTGTTGTTCCCTTTTACTGCGCCTCCTTTTATTTTTTCTTCTTGGATGGTCTGGACGACTCATCTTAACAAGGATGAGCTAAGTTTCCTCGTGGGCGGTGCGGTCGACACCCGGGGGTTCCTTATCCCCCCCGCGCACAGCGGGCCGGAGGATAACTCCGCGCGCTGTGGGGGTAACAAGGCCCCCGGGATAGAAGTTGCCTGTAGCATAGGAAATTTTCTAAGTTAGAAAATCTTAAATTGTTTTCAAGGAGAAGACCTTCCGGGAGATAGTCATCCGGTCGCCGTGAGAACGGGGAGCCGGGAATAAGGCCTCGAGCGGAAGGAATGTCCAAGAGAACCCGACGAGATTTCCAGAGGCGAGCTTCCCAGGGGACATTCGTCCGGTCGCCGTGAGAACGGGGAGCCGGGAATAGGGTCTTCGAGGAAGAAAATGCCCGAGAAATCCGACTTCTCCGAGAGACAATCGTCCGGTCGCCGTGAGAACGGGGGGCCGGGAATAGGGTCTCCGGGAGGTATTCATCCGGTCGCCGTGAGAACGAGGAGCCGGGAATAAGGTCGCCGGGGACCAATCGTCCGGTCGCCGTGAAAACGGGGAGCCGGGAATAACGTCGACTCCCGGAGGAGGAAGATAGATCCAATCAAGCCGCAAGGGGCTGATCTTCCGGTCGCCTTGAAAACGGGGAGCCGGGAATAACGTCGACTCCCGGAGGAGGAAATGCCCGAAGACGGGACTTGAGTGTTTGGGCAGGGGACTAGTCTCCCAAAGTGACTCGTTACCACGGCCACTGTGACCGGGTTGCCGCTTACATCCTCAGTCCACGAGGGCTTATCGTAAGCCGCCCTACGGGAGTGCAGGCTCCGTTGTAGGGATTTGTTGGGGCTGGCCCACTTCCTCGCGGGGAGGGCATCCTCATGGGGAGGGCATCCTCGCGGGGAGGGCATCCTCGCGGAGAGGGCTTCCTCGCGGAGAGGGCTTCCTCGCGGGGAGGGCATCGCCGCTAGGGGCGGTAATGAGAGACCTGCAATGAGACAGTTTGCAAAGTAAGACCTATGTATTGCTAATGAAATGATGTACAGGGCCTCCCCCTGCGAAGCCGCGAAAGGGGAGGAAAATACAGCGTCCCTCCTCCCCCTCCGGCGTGAACGCCCCGGGGGAGGGGACGTGCCCGTAAGGCTAAACATAAAACTTGCGAAGTAAACGCAAGTTCCACGTGTGTTTCAGCTCCTGCTCTTGGAGGTTGGAGAGCTTGTAGGCCCCCGAGCCCAGGACCGCGGAGATCCTGTAGGGGCCCTCCCACTTGGGGGAGAGCTTACCCTGGGCCTGGGGGTCCGTCACGCGCTTGAGGACAAGGTCCCCAAGGCGGAAAGCTCTCTCGCGCACGCGTTGATTGTACGCGCGCGCTATTTCTTGCTCGTAGTTGGCGTGGCGGAGGAGCGCTCGGTCGCGTTCCTCCTCCACGAGGTCGATCTCCAGGCGCTGATTGGCCTCGTTGGCCTGATATGCCGAGGGGGTGGCTCCCTCCAGGAGCTCCACCCGCAGCGACCGGAAGCCAATCTCCGGGGGGAGGACTGCCTCCGCCCCGTAGACCAGGGAGAAGGGAGTACGTCCCGTTGCCCGGGACGGGGTCGTGCGCATGGAGCAGAGGATGCTAGGGAGCTCATCTGCCCATGCACCCCGCTTAGAAGCGGTTTGCTCGAGTCTCCGGCGTAATCCCTGTAGGATCACGCCGTTGACCCTCTCGACAGCCCCATTGCTCCGGGGATGGGCTACAGAGGCGAAGTGGATGACGAGCCCCAGGCCTTCACAGAATTCCCGAAAATAAGCCGAGTCGAATTGGGTCCCATTGTCCACGGTGATTTCCCGGGGGACACCAAAATGACATACGACGTTTTTCCAGAAAAACCGCTGAACGGCCCGGGACGTGATGCTGGCCAAAGGTTCTGCCTCAACCCACTTTGTAAAATAGTCGACTGCGACTACCGCATACTTGTATCCTCCGGGCGCTGGGGGGAAGGGCCCTAGGAGGTCCATCCCCCAGCGCACAAAGGGCCAAGTGATGGGGATCGTCTGCAGCGCTATAGGGGGGAGGTTCGAGCTCTTGGCCATCTTCTGGCATGCCTCGCACGCGGAGACGAGGTCTCGCGCGTCGCGCATGACTGTGGGACAGTAGAAGCCCTGTCGGAGGGCCTTGGCTGCGATGGCACGCGGGGCTAGGTGAGAACCGCAGCTCCCCGCGTGGATGTCTTCGAGAAGCTGAAGTCCCTCCGGTCGGGGGAGGCAGCGCAGGAGGGCGGAAGCCCCCCGCTTGTAGAGCCTCCCCTCCAGGAGGAGATATGCCCGGGCTTTAGCCCGGAGACGTTTAGCCTCGGTCTCACTAGGAGGGTCCTCCTCCCCCCTTATGAAGGAGATGAGGGGGTCCATCCAAGACGGAGTCCGGGTGATCTCGGCGACCTCCGGGACATGAGGCTCGTCGCCCGTGTCCGGGGAGGCCACTGAGGGCTTCGTGATGATCTCCAGGAAAGCCCCCTTGGGGAGCGATTCCCGGGCACTGGCCGCCCGGGCCAAGGCGTCGGCCCGGTCATTGTCCCTACGTGGGATATGCCGGGCCTCGAGGCCGTCGAAATGCCTCTCCATCTTTCGTGCTTCCTGCAAATAAAGACTTAAGTTTGCGTCATGGCACAGGTAAGACTTGTCCATTTGGCAAACTACGAGCTGAGAATCTCCCTTGACTAGGAGGCGCCGGATCCCCAGGGAGCGCGCCAGGCGCATCCCGAGGAGCAAAGCCTCGTATTCGGCGACGTTGTTGGTTGCGGGGAACTCGAGCCGCGCGGCGTACTCGAGTTCCTTCCCCTCGGGGCTCCGGAGGACTACTCCCGCGCCAGCCCCGGCGAGACATAGCGACCCATCGAACATAAGGGTCCAATGATCACTGCGTCGGGGCGGCACAGGGAGATCTTCATCCTCGGACCCAGAGGCGGGAGTCCATTCTGCGACGAAGTCGGCGAGAACCTGTGACTTGATGGCGGAGCGGCCGGTAAGGGACAGGGAGAAGGGGGCGAGCTCAGCCCCCCACTTCCCGATCCGGCCGGTGGCTTCTTTGTTCCGCAGTACCTCCCCAAGGGGGAGGGACGACGGGACGGTGATAGGGTGCCCCAGGAAGTAATGCCGAAGCTTCCGGGACGCCATGAGGAGGGCGTAGCAGATTTTCTCCATTTCCGTGTACCGAGTTCTGGCCCCTTGGAGGGCCTCACTCACGTAGTACACCGGACGCTGCTGCCCCCCTTGCTCCTTCACCAAGACCGCGCTGACGGCGACGGGGGTCGCGGCGAGGTAGAGGAGCAAGGGCTCTTCCGGGGACGGACTCCCGAGCATTGGGGGGCTCGTGAGGTACTTCTTGAGGTCGTTGAACGCCTCCTAGGCCTCGGGGGTCCAGCGGAACCCCTCGAGCCCTCGGAGGATCTTGAAGAACTGGAGGCCCCGCTCCCCCGACCGGGAGACAAAGCGGCTGAGTGCGGCTAGGCGGCCGGAGAGCTGTTGGACATCCTTGACGGAGCGCGGCGGGGGCATGTCTAGGAATGCCCGGATCTTCTCGGGGTTTGCCTCAATGCCCCGCTGGGACACGAGGAAACCTAGGAGCTTCGCCCCGCGCACCCCGAAGGCGCACTTCTCCGGGTTCAGCTTGAGCCCGAATGCGCGGAGGTTTCGGAAGGTCTCAGCCAGGTCGTCGATGTGGGAGGCTGCACGGGGACTCTTGACAACCGCGTCGTCTACGTAGACTTCAACGTTGCGGCCGACTTGCTCTTTGAAAACCAGTGTCATCAGGCGCTGGAAGGTTCCGAGGGGAGTAATAAAACTCGTCTTTTCCTCGTCCCCTTCCGCCATCCGGACTTGATGGTAGCCCGAGTAGGCGTCTAGGAAGCTCATGAGCTCGCACCCCGCAGTGGAGTCGATGAGCTGATCAATCCGCGGGAGCGGGAAGTTGTCTTTGGGGCAGGCGCGATTAAGGTCGGTGAAGTCCACGCACATCCGCCACCTGCCGGTTGATTTCTTGACGAGGACGGGGTTCGCGAGCCACTCGGGGTGCAGGACCTCCCGAATGAACCCCGCCTCTCGAAGTCGGGTGATATCCGCCTTGATTGCCTCTTGGCGCTCGAGGGAGAGTTTCCG
The DNA here is from genome assembly GCA_019359835.1 of Pharus latifolius. Taxonomy (NCBI): domain Eukaryota; kingdom Viridiplantae; phylum Streptophyta; class Magnoliopsida; order Poales; family Poaceae; genus Pharus; species Pharus latifolius. The sequence goes on along the minus strand of CM033328.1, from coordinate 26,074,216 downwards.
CAGCTTCTGTTTGACTGGGGGGTGACCGGGGGCTACTGCAAGCTTGTGCTCAATGACCCCCCGGGCAACGCCCCGCATGTCTGACGGTTTCCACGCAAAAACATCGGAGTTTTCGCGCAGAAAAGCCGCAAGTTGCGCTGCGTGCTCCGCGGGGAGCTCCGCCCCGATCCGGACGGTTTTGTCTTCGTTGCCCGGGGACAACAGGACCTTCCGGAGGCCCCCTTCCGGACGCGGCTTGAGGAGGGGCCTCCCGGGCGGTGGCGCAGCAGCATCTAGTTCCGGGGGAGGAGCCTCCCCCCCGGGCGTCTTTATGAGGTTGACGCTTCCGATCGTGGCCGCAGCGCTCTCGTATAGAGCACGGGCCATGTCTTGGTCTCCCCGGACGTTGATCACACCATGTGGCCCGGGGATCTTCATGCAGAGATAATTTTGATGGGTGGCAGCCCCCAGTCGGTTGATTGTCGTCCTCTCCATAATCGCGTTGTAGGAGGAGGGGAGGTCTACCACGTCGAAGCGGACCAGCTCGGTCCGGTAGTTCTCCGGGGTGCCGAAGGTCATTGGAAGATCTACCTTGCCCACGGGGTGGATCGCCTTCCCCGGGACAAAGCCTTGTAGGGGCCCGGTAGCAGGCTGCAGGAGCTTCTCATCCACCTGCATTTCTTTGAAGGCCTTCAGGAATAAGACATCGGCGGAGCTCCCGCCGTCCACCAGGATCCGGGCCAGATGGCAGTTGTAGATGGTCGCGGAGACAATGAGCGCGTCGTCGTGGGGGAAGCGAACCCCCCGCGCGTCTTCTGCCGTGAAGGTGAGGGGGACGTCCGACCACTTTGGTGGCGGGGACGTGTGAAGCACCCCCACAACCTTGACTTCGCGCGCGTACTCCTTACGCTGGCGCTTAGAGTCCCGCCCGGAGGCAGATCCTCCCACGATGACGTTGATGCGCCGCTGCGAAGTTTGAAAGGGGAGAGCTTCTGAAGGCTCCCCCTCCTGCGTTTGCTGACCCCCCGTGGGAGCGGGAAGGGCCGGAACAGCTGGCCGAGGGAGCAAGGAGGCCGGAGTCCCCCCCCTGCTCACGCTGGTCGAGGAAGTCCGCAAAGTGCTGCAGCAGCTGGCTACAATCTCGGGTAGCGTGGGTATTGGACCTGTGGAGGCTGCACCACGGTCCTTCCCGCCTTCTCCCCGCGGGGCCTTCCCGGCCGCGCGAAGACTGTCCTCCCCCATGGCCCTTCGGCTTGGGGAAGGGGCGGTTGGTTCTCGGGGAGTCGCGCGAGCCGCCTCCGCCCTCGAGGACAAAGGTGTCCCGAGGCCGTGGCTCGCTACGCCCCCCTTGCCTGGAGCGTTTGGGGGGATCCCTGGCCCCCCGGTCGGCGGGGGCGGGAGCCCCCTGGGTCTTCTTCCAGATATCGTCTTCCTCCCCCCGAGCGTACTTTTCGAGCACGTTGAAGAGCTCGTCGGCGGAAGAGGGGCAGCTCCGGGAGAGCCTTCGGTGGAGCTCCCCCGGAAGGATGCCGCTTTTGCAGGCTTCGATGACCGTAGAGTCGGGGACGTGGGCCACTTTGCTCTTCACCTGGGCAAAGCGCTTGAAGAAGCTTCTGATGGTCTCCCCAATCCTCTGCCGGACAGTGTACAGCTGCCTGGAGTCCAGGGGACGCACGTAGTTCCCCTGGAAGTTGGCACAGAACTCCCGCTTGAGCTGCGAGAAAGACTTGATGGAGCCGGCCTTCAGGTTGTAGAACCAGGAGCGGGCGATGCCGGAGAGGTAAAGGGGGAAGACGTTGCACTGTACTGACTCGTCCCCCCCGGCCGCGGAGATAGCAGTGGAGTAGACCTGCACAAACTCGTAAGGGTCTGCCTCGCCCTTATAATGTTCGATGTGTGGCGGTCGGTAGGGCCGCGGCCACCGGATGCTGCGAAGTCTTCGGCACAGGGGCTGGTTGGCCCCCTGCACTTCCCGGGGAGAGCCCCAGTCGCTGTCTTCTTTCATGGGACCTTCGTTGTCTGAGTCTGGAAGCGGTCCGAGAGGTCCGCCAGAATGGCGGTGGCGACGCTTTTCCTCCGGATCGGGACTGAGTTCCCGGACGTCTGGGCTCTCCGCCGGAGAGGTTGGCTCTTCAGCGGGTCTCTTCCCCCGGCCGGTGCGAGAGCGAGGCTCCCCGCGGCCGCGGCCGTGGGGAAGTTCTTCCCCGCGCTCTGGTGAACGCATTCGCTCGACCTCCCCCGGGGCGAAACGAACCTGTCCCGCCGAGGGAGGGAGCTCGTGCGCTGTAGCTTCCGGAGCCGGTTGGGGCGAGCCCCCTGCGACGACCCGCGGGACCGGAAAGGGGGAAGCCCCTGTATCGTCCGGAACCGGGGAGGGGGCGCCCGCGGCGACGCCTGGAATCGAGGTGGAGGGGGCCCCAGTGGCCACGACCGGAACCGGGAAGGGGGCAGGCCCTGTAACACCCGGGACCGGCGAAGGGGGAGCCCCGGTGGCGACGTCCGGAACCGGGGAGCCCATGCGAGGTGAAGTTCGCTGCGGCACGGGGGCTGCTCTGTCGACCGCCCCTGGTGCGGTAAACGCAACGCGGGGGGGGGGGGGGACTGGCTCCCGGCGCAGGGTAAACCCCCGGCAAGAAGTGGGCTCCCGGCCCCGGGATCAGGCCGGGGATGGGGTACCCCCCTAGTGCCACGAAGGGCCCTGGCATGAAATAACCTCCTGGCACCGGGACGAGCCCGGGTGCCGGGAAGGGTCCGGGCGTGCATCCCGCAGGGGGAGGGAACCCCCCGGCAGGATCATACGGGGCGGACAACCCCCCCGAAGCCAGAGGGGCCGCCGGGTAACCCATAAACAGGGGCATGTTCCCCGGATATGGGTGCGACGCAAACGTGGGGGCCGGAGGCCGCGCCAACACGCTAAGGAGCTCGTCCATAGAGCGCTGGGCGCGGAGCTGGCCTTCCACGAGAACTTCGAGCAGGGCGTCCCGGGGAGCCGGGGGAGCCGTCGGGGGGACGCTTGTCCCGGCCGAGGTCCCCGTGGTCACCGGGAACGACCTGGAGGTGGAAGCACCTAAGTTAAGAGGAAAAGAGGGAGGCGGTACGTGGGCCAGGTCGCCTCCGGAAGGGACCGCCGGGACAGCAGTGTCCCGGGCGGACGGCGCCGGGTCTCGGAGACCCGGGTCACCGGGAAGGGTGCGAGCCCTTGTTCTTGGGGGAGCCATGGCGTCTTGTCACGGGTCCCCACGGACGGCGCCAACTGTCGTGGTATTGCGAATACCCCGGCAGGTTTTGAGAGTGATCCTAGCGAAGATTACGCGGCGCGGGTTGACCGGATGACCTGTCCTCCCCCGCCGGACAAGCACAAAGAATGACACACGGGTTTATACAGGTTCGGGTCCCGGTGGGGGCCCTTGTCCTGTCGACGCGCTCCCGACCGGAGTCGGCTGGGGAGGCTCTCTCCGGGGGAGAGGCTTCTGGAGCACGCCTGTGAGTTTAGCTATTCCAATAAATGAATCGATCCCTTACAACAGAGGGGTACAAGGGCAATTTATAGCCCCCAAAAAGCAGCAAAAAACCTAAACTACCCCGGAAGCCACCGTCGGATTGAAGGGCAGGACCGTCCTTCTCCCGGTCAAAGGCCTTGGATGCTTGACAGGTGGCCGCTAGTTCCCGAGGCACTCCTCGCGTGACCTGCACGTGATAAACAGTTCGAGACTTTTACCTTTAGGAGGGTGATGAGGCCCGGGACGGCACCGGGGGCCAGGTCCCCGGGCCAAAGGTGGCGGCCGGGGGGGGGGGGGGGGCACCGGAGGCCATATCCAGGGAACCAAAAGGCGGCGCCCGGGGAGGCCCCAGAGGCCAAGTCCCCGGGCAAAAGGCGGCGCCCGGGAGGGCACCGGAGGCCCCGTCCCGGGAGCCAAAAGGCGGCGCCCGGGGAGGCCCCGGAGGCCAAGTCCCCGGGCGAAAGGCGGCGCCCGGAGGGCACCGGAGGCCCCGTCCCGGGAGCCAAAAGGCGGCGCCCGGGGAGGCCCCGGAGGAAGTCCCGGGGCCAAAGGTGGCGCCCGGGAGGGTACCGGAGGCCCCGTCCCGGGAGCCAAAAGGCGGCGCCCGGGGAGGCCCCGGAGGCCAAGTCCCCGGGCGAAAGGCGGCGCCCGGGAGGGCACCGGAGGCCCCGTCCCGGGAGCCAAAAGGCGGCACCCGGGGAGGCCCCGGAGGCCAAGTCCTTGGGCCAAAGGCGGCGCCCGGGAGGGCACCGGAGGCCCCGTCCCGGGAGCCAAAAGGCGGCGCCCGGGGAGGCCCCGGAGGCCAAGTCCCCGGGCGAAAGGCGGCGCCCGGGAGGGCACCGGAGGCCACGTCCCGGGAGCCAAAAGGCGGCGCCCGGGGAGGGCCCGGAGGCCACGTCCCGGGAGCCAACAGGCGGCGCCCGGGGAGGCCCCGGAGGCCACGTCCCCGGAGGCCAAGTCCCCGGGCCAAAGGCGGCGCCCGGGAGGGCACCGGAGGCCCCGTCCCGGGAGCCAAAAGGCGGCGCCCGGGGAGGCCCCGGAGGCCAAGTCCCCGGGCGAAAGGCGGCGCCCGGGAGGGCACCGGAGGCCCCGTCCCGGGAGCCAAAAGGCGGCGCCCGGGGAGGCCCCGGAGGCCAAGTCCCGGGGCCAAAGGCGGCGCCCGGGAGGGCACCGGAGGCCCCGTCCCGGGAGCCAAAAGGCGGCGCCCGGGGAGGCCCTGGAGGCCAAGTCCCCGGGCGAAAGGCGGCGCCCGGGAGGGCACCGGAGGCCCCGTCCCGGGAGCCAAAAGGCGGCTCCCGGGGAGGCCCCAGAGGCCAAGTCCCCGGGCAACCATGACACAACTTACCTAGACTTAGTCCCGCGGAGATTTCCCCCGACAGACTAGTATTTTTTTTTTGAAAGGACAATGCTAATTAACAGGTCCCATCAGATAGCCTTTAACCATTAGATCAATTCTAATTGATGGCTCAATTACTGCTGTTCGATGAAATTTTGTAATAAATTCATCATGTAACATTTGGGCCCCATTGATTAAAAAAAAATGACTAAGATTTGGTCAAAACCCCACTAGTCAAATCGGAGTTGGTCGAGTCAAACCCAGGTTCGAATTTGGGCCTGGCCGAATCAGTTTCGGACTGGGCCTGGTCGAATCCGACTTGAATTGGGCCTGGTCAAATCTGACTCAATTTCGGAATGGGCTTGGTTGAACCAATTGGGCTGGGCGTGGTCAAATATGACTCAATTTCGTAATGGGGCTGGTCGAACCAATTTGGCCTGGTCGCACTGACACCTTGGGCCCATTGGGCCTGGTCGAATCGGACTCAGACTCGGACTCGGGTCTAGTCGAATTCAACTCGGACTTGGTTTGGTCGGACCGACATTGGGCCCGAGCTCGACCAGGATCAGGATAAACACTGGGATTATCTTTTAATTATTTAAATAACAGTGTTTATCTCATTTTCAAATTCGAATCCCCAAAAAATCTCTATTTATTGGATGGTTGCAGCCAACCCAGAGTCTCTATAAATATAGATGGGTGCTAGCCTTTTTCTGGTGAACGAGAGGTGAGCGGAGAAGGACAAAGGATGATAGAAGACCGGTGCCGGGCAAACAAGAAGACAAAGATCAAGGAGTCTCTGTTCGACCAGAGAACCCTCTTCTTCCCCTGCAGATCCGCTCAACTTCATGAAGGTTGCCAGTGAATTTCAAATTTAATGGGGCCCCATTGAATTTCAAATTTTGCAGGTCGAAAGGAGATTGAAGAGGATCTAGATCTAAAAATACACTCTGATTGAAATCAGGTGTATTTCTGGTCGAAATTCATTGTGTTTTCAGTCGATATTCGACTAAGACCAGGGTGACAATTCGATCACGATCAAATTTAAATTTTCGACCAATGCTTTGAAAGTTCCACTTTTGACCAGAGGCAAAGTTTGATTCGATCACGATCAGAAGGCAATATTCGACTAAGACTAGGGCACCAATTCAATCACGATCAAATTTGAATTTTTGACCAATGCTTCGAAAGTTTCACTTTCGACCAGAGGCAAAGTTCGATTCGATCACGATCAGAAGGCAATATTCGACTAAGACCCGTGCGCCAATTCGATCACGATCAAATTTGAATTTTCGACCAATGCTTACAAAGTTCCACTTTTGACCAGAGGCAAAGTTCGATTCGATCACAATCAGAAGGCAATATTAGACTAAGACCTGAGCGCCAATTCGATCATGATCAAATTTGAATTTTCGACCAATGCTTCGAAAGTTTCACTTTCCACTAGAGGCAAAGTTCGTTTTGATCACGATCAGAAGGCAATATTCAACTAAGACCCGGGCGCCAATTCGATCACGATCAAATTTGAATTTTTGACCAATGCTTCGAAAGTTCCACTTTCGACTAGAGGCAAAGTTCAATCTGAACACAATCAGAAGGTAATATTCGACCAAGACCAGCGCATCAATTCACTTACGATCAAAGTGGCTTTCAACAATGCTCGACAGTTTAACTTTCGACCAGAGGCAAAGATGCACTTTCGATCAAATGTTGAATTCGACCAAGTTCTCCATTCGACCAGAGGCTTTCATGTGTCAATTCGACCAAGGAGAGGCTTTGTTCAAAAGGATTTCAATATGTCCCATGGGAAGATGGTTGATGATAACTTCTCATCCAGAAGTCCGATCTGCCCCAAAATTTATGATGAGCAGAAGAATTGAAGTGAAGCATGTTCACCAAGTTTGAAGTCAATCAGAGATCTCTAAGTTGCAATTCGAGCAAAGGAGATGCTCTATCCAGAAGTTTGTTCACTTCGCCCCATGGGAGATAGATCGATGATAACTTCTCATCCAGAAGTCCGCTACGACCCCAAAATTTTATGGTGAACAAAAGACTTGAAGGGAAGCATGTCCTCCAAGTGTCAAGATGATTAGAGAGCAAGAAGGTCATCAAGACCATTGCAAACATCTCTGTCTTGCTGAATTTCAGCCTGACATATGAGCGATGCAATGAAGATAGTTTCTAATCTGACAGTACGATTGATCTCAAATTTTGATGAACAATTAAGGATCTGTCTAGAAATTATGCCTTTAAGTTTGAAGCCGTTCAGAGGCCAGAAAAGCTCCCATGCAGCTAGTCGAAAGAGGAGTTAATGCTGTTCAACCATGTTAGAAGTTGTCAAAATATTGCTAAGTCCTTGATGGATATTCCAATGGACAGTCTACCATGCAAAATGCATTTCCTGAAGCTAAGTCATGTTGCTATCACAAGTCATTCCATCCATAATTTCCATGTTGCTGGGTACTGATGAGGAAAAGACAACATGCTTCTTGTTCGTGACTGACGAAGCCGGACACCATTCACCATTCATGCCGGGTACCAATGAGGTGATGGCATCCATTTGTTCGTGACCGATGAGGTCGAACAACCCCCTCGCTGGGCACATACAAGGCGAAGGCCACATTTTTGTGATAGCACCATAGGCTCATGAAGCTATGGATTTGCATATTTGCATGCATGGGGATCCGCATTGTATTCATTCATCAAAGGGAAAAGTTATTTCAAGACTTGAAGACAACAACCATCAGTATAGCTTAATCAGAGATTTTCTGTTGACTTGTTCTACAGATGTAATTAACTAGGAGCTTTTCAAAAGCCCTGAGGAATCATGAATCATGTAATCCCCTGAAGATAAAGATGTACTTTCCTTTGGCGCAGTGAGAACATGTAAATCCCAAGGGGGACTTGTAACTTGTAATTCACTTGAGAATTAATAAAGTATTTATCTTCTCTATGATTTTGTGTTCTCTTTGTTCTTTATGTGTATACTTACGTATACTGGCACGCCCGCACCATGAAAGGGCCAATTTCCCGGAAGAGAGATCTTCCCGGTGAAACAAAATGGCACGCCCAGTGGGACGTGGTTCTCCTCTCATCTTTGCTATGCTCTGATGGTCGTCTCACTCGCTTCCAAATGCCCTCTATCTTTCATCTATCCTACATGAGTTGATCAAGGAACCCCTTTTTGCAGGTGAGTCCTTCCTCAACAAATTTGCTCACATAGATGAGGAAGTTTTTATGGTTCAATTTGCAACATTGCCTCTGGTGGCAATCTTCAAGTACAACTATATGGCATACTTCCACCAAACTCAAGAGCTTGTGGAGTTCCAGGCGATAGAGTCGAAGAAGGCACATAAATGTGCCTCTGCTAAAGCCAAGAGGGAGTTCCACGCCTTGATGGTAGAAGCATGCGGCCTTCTGAAGAATGCTGTCGTCGCTGACATTTAAGGTGATGTTCAAGCTACTCAACGACTTCATCAGCAAGCCACCAACAGGCAGCATCATGCCACTTCTCTTCGTGTGGATGCTCTGCTTATTGGTCCTGTACTGCCTACCCCAGACGTGCAACATGCTAAAGTTGAGTTATTCAATGCACTGGAGAATGCCTCCTATACTCTACGGAGGCAGATGTCATTTGCCCGATGTTCCTTCAATCCCAACAGGCTGCGCAACCTCAAAAGGAAATACCGCAAGTTGAGTGCCTTGCAGCAGCAACTTGGTGCCCGCATTGCCTGTGTTGCTATTCCCGAAGAGGACTGGTCGCTCAGTGCGAGTGATCTCATTGACAAGACTTGTCTGTATCCTTACATAGTGACACCGCCATATGACTTGTTCCTTGACGAATGGGTAATTGAGATTGGCAAGATCAAGACTTATTGAGACTTGCCATCATGAGGGAATTCTGGAGGCGCCATTCGACCAAGCGAGCAAGAATGCCCGGTCCGACAGCTTCTTTCACCCCTAAAGTTAAGGTAACTCGTTGGGAGTCATGCTTCCATGTTTCTGTGGAGGCTGGCCCATCCAGTACTAATAACAAGTTCGCGGTGTTACCGAATGAAGTACCTGCTCCCGGTGCTGATAAAATCCAACAACAACTTCATCAACTGCGAACACAAATGAAGAGTTTACATGAGCGGTTGTGAGGTCGTGACATGCCTGACTACTCCTGTCAGCTTAGAAGGAGTGTAGGACATAGCACCTTAAGATGTCGTCCTCAGCACATGCACTAGACTTGGGCGCCTCATCAAAGACCTTCATCTTCATCGACTTACCGACCTAGACAAGTACCACTATCACCTCGTTGGAACTAATGGTTTCGTCGA